>ML977141.1:0-210343 GCA_010015705.1 Aulographum hederae CBS 113979 | reverse complement strand
CTGCTTCATCATTCGATTGACCGTACGTGCTGAGATCTCGTAGCCGCAATCGCTGAGTACGCCAGCGAGATTAGCGCAGCTCTTCTCGCGAGAGAAGCGGTCGAGGCTTACTTTCTCCGCGAGAAGGTCCCGAATGGTTTCGGTCTGTACTGCAGGGCGTCCGGTTCTTTTACTGTTCTTAACATGCTCGTCCTTGATCGAAAATATGTGCGCATTTGGCTCGAATCCACGGTTACAGGCCTTCGCATAGACTGAGTCTATGGTACTGCGTGGAATACCGGTTTTCTCAGAGATTGTGGTAGATGGCATAGAAATTGGAGGCGATTTCCATACACAGATCAGTGTCCTCTCGGCAATATCAAGCTCACGAGTCTTCGGCATCTTGAGATGTTGTTGAGGTACAGTCAGATATTTGGTTCTCTAACAGGTACGTGTGCGTGAGGATGCGCCAAGACGCTAAGCATTTAGCGTCGCCGAATACTTTTGGCGGTGGCCTCCGTACTTAGGTGTCTGTTCGTCCCGCAGTCCAGAACGGTTGAACTCCAGCTTTCCGGACATTAGTTTGTCAGATCGTCTTGTCTCGTGCAGGAACTGATAAGGCAGGCGTTCCGTCAGTTGCGAATGAGATGAAGAGGTTCTGCACGGGTTATGTAGCTACGGGTTAGCTCTACAGGTTGTGGGGTTGGCTGGTTGGATGGCTGGCGGGCGGGAGAGGTCTGGCTCGGCTGGCATGCCGTCTTTGCATGAAAGGATTCGAGATGGGCGCTAGATTGGCGAATGGAACACCGATTACCAAATAGATCTGATTGTGTGATCTGATCTGATCTGGCGGAATCTATCTAGCCGCGTAGAGGCGGGGACGGCCATGTGGTTGGCCAGACGCGGCTGGTGTATGTGATGGCTTGGCTGAAGGGACAGATCTGGTGCGACGAGATGGAGCATGCACCACCACACCATCTACTCCGTAGTCTTCTTCGAGCATGCCGCATGCTAGTGAAGGTCTCCCACCCAACCTTGAAAGTGCCTTCCGATCATTGGGCTGCCGAGATGTCCGCTCCAGAGTACGGAGTACATGCAAGCCACCACGAGAATCCTGTCTTTCCAGATTGGTCCTTTTGACGACTCTGCTCGTGCTTCTGCATCCAGCCACAAAAACAAGTCGCGGGATGATCGCTTCGGGGCGGAATCATTCTTTCCAACCTGCGGGCAGTCGTTAGGCCGCAGGACCCAGCAATAATGGGGTGTTCGCTCTTCACTCTTTTCCCACGTCATGGCTGCTGTGCTTCTCCTAACGAACTTTTGCGCGTCCTGTCCCTCTCTCTCCCTCTATCCCTAAACATACACCACTCTCTACCATGGCCCCCCTTATGAACTCGCCCGATGCCACTCAGTCAGGTGCAAGCTTCGTCGATGCAGAGGCGACCAGGCTAGCCGCGCTCACCTTGAACGGAGCCTCGCAGAATGGTATCCAAGGCAAAGACCTGGACGAGGAACACCAACATGGTCATGGCACTGCCAACGGAGGCCCTGTCGTGGAGGCCCCTTCCCTTCCTCCCCCATGTCTTGCTGGCATGAAAATCTACCAGCAGTCACAGAGAGAGATGGAGCGGATCCAGCAAGCCCATAGAACTCTGGCTCCCACCGGATGTACCCCGAAATTTTGTCAGTCTGGCCGCATGACCCGCATCAACGAGCCTCGAGTTGGCAGAGATCGACCGCTGGCTGAAATACAGCAGGAGGCTGTGGATTTCTTGAGGGAGTGCCGCGATCAAAACGTGATCACATCCGACGTTATACTCGACAAGCGAATCCGAGAAGCTCTCGTTCAGATATCAAACACTGCTGTCGTTGGCCCCATCACAGACCGAGATGGAAACGTTAGTGATGGCCTGGCTGGAGGATCCTGGTACCAGCACCCGGCAGAACTGGAGTACGGACTGAGGGCGTCCTGGAGAAATGCCCGACGCTGCATCATGCGTTCTGAGCATGAGCATCTGGCCCTCTGCGACCTACGACGAGTACGATCTAGCCGGGAAATGGCGCGCACCATTGTCAAGGGGATGCAGCAGGCTTTCAACAGAGGCCATATCCTCCCTACTGCCTTCGTCTTTCCACCTCGACTGCCAGGCAATCGAGGCCCCATGGTTTGGAATCACCAAATTCTAGCTTTTGCGGGCTATCGCCAGGAAGACGGCTCCGTATTGGGCGACCCAGCAAGCGTGGAGATTACAGAGAACATGATTGAGTTTGGGTGGAAGCCACCGATGAACAAGACGAGGTGGGATATTCTACCACTGATCACCATGGCCGAGAATGACGCGCCGTACATGATGGAGCTCCCGCTTGAGTTCAAGAGAACGGTGCAGATCACTCATCCACGGTACGAAGAGGAATTTCGCACTCTAGATCTTCGTTGGGTCTTGGCTCCAGCACTGAGCAGACTCGGATTCGACATTGGAGGGAATCAGTACACTGCAACCCCCTTCATCGGCTGGTTCATGGACGCTGAGATCGGTATCCGAAACCTGGCAGACTCTTTCAGGTACAATGTCCTCCCTGACGTTGTCGAGGCTTTGCGCCTGAGTCCTGAGCCCGAAACCCCTTTGGAAGATTTGCCCGAGTATATGCATCTGGTTGCCTTGGTATGTCTAGATTCTAGAAAGATCCTGCATTGCGGGCAATACTGACTTTTGCAGTCTAGGGCACAAGCCGAGTTGAACTTTGCAGTCTATTATTCCTACCTACACGACCATGTCATGATGATTGATACCTTGTCAAGCTCCCTTGAGTACCAGAATTTTGATGAAGACCGTAGGGACGAGGTTGGGTATAGATTGCCTGCTGACCCGTACTGGATAGCTCCTCCCCAGGGATCCATTGTTCCAATCTGGCACAAAGGAGGCCTTCCAAACTACCAGCCGAAGCCGATGGTTTGCAGGCATGTCCAAGACCCAGTGAAAGCATGGCGGAGAGAAACACCCGAGCACAAGAGATCGTCACAGAAAGGCCTGATGAAAACACTGGCAGATGCGGACGAAGCTCTCCCTCGAATCAGGATCTTCTCTTGCAGTGCTGGAGTCAATGCCGGCAAAATGGCTCGCAGGTTGCACGAGACGATGATGCGGCTAGTCCACGAAGTAGATGACCCATTCGAGGTTGATACTGAGAAGCCACTCAACCAGCTCGACCTTGCGGAAGTCGGAGCCGAAGACATAGTCTTGATTGTTGCCAGTACCACCGGGAGAGGTGAGATACCTCGAAACGCACAGCGATTTGTCCAGCGGTACAAATCTGAAAAGGCTCTGGAGACGCCGCCCCGCTTCTCTTGCTTTGCGAACGGTGATAGTACGTACGGAGATACCTACAATACAGCGGGCAAGACGATCCAGGGGCTCATGACCCAGATGGGCTGCAGGCCGCTCCTAGGGCATTGCTACGCCGGCGACACGGCAGTACATAATCCCGACTGGGAATCGTTTACCCAGTGGCTCGAGAACATCGACCATCTTATCCTGGGAAACCATCACAAGATCGAGCTACCTACAAGTTTGACAGATATGCAAGAGCAGACGACCACTCTCAATGAGATGCCTACTGCGACACTGGTCAGGCTGCAAAGGCTGGATCCAAACGGAGTGCTTCTTATCACCCTCGATATCGGCGAGCGGGAGTACCAGGAGATGGACCACATCAAGATCTTAGCTCCGAACTCCGACAATGAAGTTGAAAGCGCGTTAGCTGCGCTCAGACTCGCCGCGGACGATACACTTGAGTGGCATCACCAGCCTGCCAAGAGCTTCTTGAGCAGATACGTCGACCTTAGTCATACTTTCAAGTCTTTGGATTGGTACCCCGGGTTCGACGAACTGCCCACTGAAAAGCAGGCAGAGCTGAAAAGTGCCACCGTCAGTGCCATTCTTGAAGAACTCGACTCGGCCTCCTTCGACGGGGCTATGATCGAGCAAATCTGCAAAGACATGCCCAGCATCGTCCCGCGCCTCTATTCGGTGGCCTCGTGCCCTGCCTTTTCCAATTCCAACGCCATTCTCGAGGAAGGCAGCGGCACCATGGTCGACATCGTCGTCAAAGTCAACCCGTCAGGCCGCTTTTCCGACCTCTTCCTCCTCAACGCCAAACTCGGCGCTCAAATGCGCTTTAGCCTGACCAGCCCGGACACCTGGCAGCTAATCCAGGCACAGAAACCCAACGCACCCTTCATAGCCATTGCAACGGGCTCGGGCATCGGGCCCGTTCGCGCCCTCCTCCAGCGCCGCATGATCGATCTCGGGCGCACGACAGGCGAGGCCGGCCGTCCGCGCTCCGGCAAGACCTTCGACGTCGGTCCACAGTCCATCTACTCGGCCTCGAGGCGCGGCTCTGCAAGCAGCACCGGCTCCGGCACGCGTCATAGCAGCGTCGGCGGCAAGAATATCAACCATCATGCGCACCTCGGCGTCGCCAGCACGAGGCAATCCGTCTCTCTTTTCGCAGGCTTCAAGAAGGAAGACGCCGACTTTGTCGCGCACGCCATCCGGCCAGCCTCGCATGCGGGGATTCTGGATGTCGTCGAGCTCTGTCCGAGTAACGAAGAAAGGACGCGCGTACAGGAGCATTTGCTGCTGCCGCATGTTAAGGAGGGGTTGTTGAAGAAGTTGAAGGATCCGAGCTGCATTGTATTTGTTTGCGCGAATGAGAAGGCGGCGGAGGCGAGTGTGATCAATTTGAGCTTGGTGCTGGGCGGGAATGTGAAGGATGTGCTTGGGGAAAGATATGTTGAAGAGGTCTTCAGGAGTTGAGTCGGTAGATTTGTGGTTTCGGTAAGGGGTGCGATTTCGTGTTGATGTTTTCCGAGTTCTTTAGGCAAGGAGGCATTTTGTTAAGGTCGGTCGGGCAGGTCTTGCAATGTAGTAACTGTTTTGCTGGGTGGGAGGGTTACTGGGAGTTTAGCAATCTTTCAATCTTCCCCTTTAAGAGATATACGAGTGGTATATATTGTTCCAATGCTCGTGAGTCTGGCGTGCGTATGGGCGATATAACCTTCGATGGGAATGCCTACCTGCTACTTGTAAAACTCTTTTTCCTACCTACCAAGACACGTTCGGGACAGGCCCAGGAGCTCATTTTCTTTCTAACAATTAAGAAGTGGCACTCAGGCGACCATGAAGACGGGGAACTTACCTGAGTTGATAGTGAATTAGGTGTCGGAATTAATTCTTGCACCCACTGTACAGTCTGCACTCTGCCCGTACGAGAACCGCAATAGAAATACTCAATGCTCACCCCCTAGGTACGATGTGATTGGGTGCTCCGACTGATTTGTCGAGAGGCGGATAGAAAACGATATGATTGGAGACCTCAGCCTTGGCCGGAATGCAGCCTTCTCCATTAGGAAATCTGGGAAGCTGAAAGTACGGACGCCGGTTATTGCGTCCTACCCAGGCACGCCAGGATCACGTACGCCGGATATAGTACCCGAGATTACCTAACCAGGAGGCAAGTACTAAATTTAGTATGGAACCTTAAATATACCTACCTAGCACGTGCCTAGGTATGGACAGGTTCTGAGAGAACCTCTGGGATACGACTTCTATTTGACCAAAGGCCTTCATCCTAGAGAGCCTCGGCGTAGCCTAGGAGGTTTTTCTCTTCATAATTCCATCTCGTGGCATAACTCCGCCCTCAGCAGGAGACGAAGTACTTAAGGCGGGTTTCTATATCATGAGGCCGATGGATTCTTGCGCGCACCATAGGTGGATCACTCAGGTATTGAACGCAACCATTAGTACATACATAAGTACCGCCTGGACAGGATTAAGAGTCTCTCAGGCTATCACCGAAGCAACACTTACAGTGTATCAAGCTTCAGAGAAGATCCCATTCTGCATACTAAGCTCCCATACTCCACTCGCCAATACTAGATATACGCTGACATCTCCCGCCCAACAGATTCTTCCTCAGCTCGAAGGAGTTTCCTAACAGTCAGAACCTACGGATAGGTCTGAATCCTTTCACAACAAACTTCGATAGAACCTGTTCTGCTTTTCTTTCTACTCCTCGCTGGTTGGACATGATATGTGCATGCACTTCCAGCCACTGGCATTTGAAGGCTTTCGAAATCCAAAGAGTCCCCAGTGATTAGATTAGTATGCGCCGACAATGGCCGATTTCGTGATCGCTCGACTACCAAGTAGCACATTTGCAAGCAGAGGCATTGCTATGACAGTTGAAGAACTCCCGACCAAGACTCGCACTTCCCTCAATTCAAGGAGTCGGTGTCTTTCACCCACTCCAGCAAAACTCAAGGACCGAACATTTACTTCACTCAAGAAAGCCAAGCCAAGTGTTGCAAGTCAAAAATCTCCATCAATTGATTCACGTATCCGTATAATACAACCCCATCCCATAATAGTGGTATACCTCCCTAGTGGAATGCTTTCCCAGTCTCTGCTCCGTTGCCATTGCAATGCCGAAGTCCATTCCCATGTCTAGAAAACGCCACTCCATCGCCTTCCAATGCAAGCAGTCGAGCGGCCATGCCATGCCACGTTCGAGAAAGAGTAAGCAAACCTCAGGCCCATGCTCTCAGCCATGCTATCCGAGGGAAAGAAGTTGCAGGCAGGCGAACTTCCATACCATACTATGCGTGGACCATGAGAGAGAGAGAGAGCAGCCAAGCCGCGACTTTTAGGTTTCGATTGAAGAGAGGTCTAAGGGATGGGTTGGTGAAGCAAGAATGTTATGTTTGTTGCGAAAGAGGAGAAGACTTTTTCAATCGCCAGTTGGCCAGTGCTTATTGTTTGTTGACTTCTTTTCATTGACCGAACATTTTTGCAGTTTTGTGGCAGCTACGCCAAGCGACGGTCGTGCAGGCTCCCGGATGGTTGGCATTGGTTGTAAGCCATGTGTGCGGAAGAGCAAGGACAAAGATGGCGGGACGGAAGTTCCCATTGGATATGCCGAGCAAGAGCAAGCTTTTAGAATGGCTGAGCAAAGACCCGTTCGAGTGGAAAGGCCAAAGAGAAGAAAGTGTGTCGCAAGGTTGAAAAAGGGAATAGGGTCTAGGTCAATTTGAGGGGCAAAGCCATCGCAGATCAGCAATAGACTCGAGTAGCCAACGACTATGAAGCTAGCCAAACGACGACTCTTTGTCATGTTAGCTCCTGGCAGTGTGCATCGGCCAGCAAACCTACGAAGACTCATGCCCAAAAGCTTATGTATATCTCTCCAAGGGATGGTTCTAGAAGCTCGATCCTCAATCGGAGTTCAATGGAAACGTATTTTGGGTTGAGCACAATGCTCGTTCAACGCAAGTTCATTCCAGGGAGCTGGAAACCAAAGCCCGGGACAGCTGGTGGCGCGGTGATAACGTTTGAAACTTCCTGGCGGCGGTTATCCTGTCGATCATTCCTACGGTTGCGTCCTTGGTTCCCGTGTTGAATATTATTATTGTTTTGAGCTGGAGGTCCGTTCTGGGCGCGAGCATTCCAGTTGCCACCAGTAGGGCGCTTGCCGGGTCCAGAGTCGATGCGACGACTGATAGCTGCGGAATAGTCAGTAATATGCTGATGGTTCGGCAAGGAAACACCAACCTTTTGACGATACACCCGCACCGATTTCGATGTCAGGCTCCTCCACGACCATGCCTGATTCGAGCGGGCGACCTCCAGTGCCTCCGAATGGCGCCGTCATCATCCACTTGTGATCCGCGTCAGTGAGTCTCTCGATTGGGATGATGCTGATGCCCGTAGTATAGTCGGCGCATTCTCGTGGGCCAAAACCAACTCCCCATCGCGTCTATTAACGATCAGCTTGTGTCGACATGTGTTGAGAGCGAGGTCCGTACCGAGCGCGCCTTGTTTAGGGTAGATGCATCCTGCATAGTCTCCATGCCAATTTTTGCAGCCACAGTGTCTTGCCGAGTGTACATCTTCACAAATGCGTGTCGCTTGTCCATGTTGACAATGCAAGTCTGCACCTTACCGAACCGACTGAAGATAGACTTCAGTTCTGCCTCGCTACAGCTCACGCCGCCAACAAAGAGAGTACGACTCAATACTTTGAAGTCGCCTTCCTTCAGCGTCGAATCAAAGTCAATGAACTTTTGCTGGTCTTTAGGGACCGTTGATTGGGCACTGGCTTGCTGGTTCCTCGCTGCAGGTGGCGGACTACGCTGGCGATATTCATTGCGCTGCGAACGCCTGCCACCTCCTCTTCCTCCACGACGCGGCTCATTGTACTCGGGAGCACTTTCTTGATTGGCCATTGATGGGTCATACACTCCATATACCGGACTCTGGCGTCGATTGATCGGCGACGAACGCCGCCTACGATCTGGTGAGCGACTCCGGCGGCGCGACCTATCGGGATACCCATGCGTGCCGTAGTGGCCGTCGTCTTGCAAGCTGTTGCGTCTACTATTGTCATATCCATGTGTGTCTCCAGTCTGCTGACCAGGAGCAGGAGCAGCAGCGGAAGCAGGCTGAGAAGCGGGTGCAGCACCTGCGGTAGGAATCATCATTCCCATCGTCTGAAGGGACTGGAGGAACTGCGGAATATTCTCGACGGGAACGCCGCTTTGAATAAGACCCTGCACGATCTGGATTGCCTGATTCGGGTCTTGCAACATAGTGGCTGGCGTAGCACTGGCACCTGCTTGTCCTACCTGCGCCGTTGGGTTGAGAGACATCAAAACATTCCAATTGACGCCATTGCCTTGGGGAGCTTGACCTTGAGTGCCATTGCCGGCCTGCGCTGGGTTTGCATAGGAGGCAGTGCCGTTTGAGAAAGGTGCAGAAACTTGAGAGACTGTACTGAAGGATGGTTGCTGAGAAGAGCCTGCGTCACCATAGAGCGTGCTTGTGTTCTGCGGTGGCACTCCAGTCGGCTTATCCAAAGTGCTTATGTCCTGTTTATTTGGTCTTGCGACTTGTTGATTGTTAGAAGCGATTTGAGCGGCAGGAGGTTGGACGGAGCCATTCGGCAGGCTTTGAGTTGAGGAAATGGTTGCTGCTTGTGCTGTGGGGTTGGAAATGGTGTCCTTGAAGTTCTTGATCATTGGAAGTGGAAAGGTGCTGCCCTTCTCCCAGATGTCTACGAGCTTCAACAGACGCTCCTAAAAGGTTATGTGCATTAGTACTTGTTGCGAGATGAATTGTTGACAAGAATTGCGGGGAGGAAGTAGAAGACACAAGAATATCTTGACGAAGAACATATAGGCTGGGAGAAACGGCACGGCGCAAACACATACTTTCTGGGCCTGTGGGACGTTGGGCAGATATTCTCGCATTAGTGCAGGCAAAACTTCCGTCATCTTGTACACGCCGGCAGCATATGTTCCATTAGGTGCATCTTTGCCCGACAGAGCTTGTCCAGTTTGGCGAGCTTGTTCTATCCATCGACGAGTGACCGAGTCTATGACATATAGCACGCCGAGCTTGTGGGTGTCTGGGGTCTTTGTAAAGTGATGGGCGAGCTTCTGTATGATATCGAGGTCGGCCTGCAGTTGACGTACGGTCAGCAAGTGTTCTTGTAGCAGAGACCCAGAGCGATGCTATTGACTCACCTTGATGTTGTCGATGCAAATCTGTGTCGAGGCTTCAATCTTGGACTTGGCGACTCCGGGAGGTTTTCCGGCCCACAAGGACTCGAGCATGGGAACTAGGTCGTCAAGCGTAGGCATCTTGCCGTCAAACTGACTATGGCACTGGCGATTTGGGCTTACGAGGTGAGAGAATCAAAGTCGAGCGCAGGCGTCTTTGAAGTGAGCGCGCTTCCTACCAGTGCAGACGATCTGAGAAAAGAAATCTGGCAGCTCTACGCGGGTAGCAAGACGCAGAAAGCAAGCAACTCAACGTGCCGAGTCAAGATGTTGAGAGAGAGTGAGTGACAGGGTGACGGATGTCCGGAACAGGAGAAGCTGAGCTGAGATGAGGTGGTCCGAAAGTCAAGAGACACGGAGATGGAGATCAACCAGCTGCACGGCGCACGACTTCAGTCGGAGGACGGCAGAGCAGAGGGCCGCAACCTATCGAAGAGATGCCAGTGGCAGGCACGTCCGAGATAGAGAAGCTCCGGCGAGTTGGGGAAGCGATGTGGTCTCACCAAGGTGGTTACGATCACGCGCAGAGCGGTTGAGTCTGTGGTGTGGCAGGTCGAGTTTGAACCGGGTGGAAAGATTCGAGCGAGCATCAGCAGTGCCAAGCCAAGTCTGACTAAGCAAGGTACACGTGACTGACAAATGCTCTCCCTGAGCACTGCTGAGGTCACCTCTAGCGGTTCACTCCCGTCGCGGGCTGCTCTAATATTATAGACATTTTCACGTTGCAGCTGTTTTCTAAGGGGCACATCACGTAGATACGAACCATGTGCGGTAAATAATGTCACTTTCCCGATCACACCACTTCCCATCCGTCCCCTTCCCCTGAGATCTTGCAGGCCACCTCTGCCTGGACCTTTTCTGGCTTGGTCAAATATCGAGTACCCCAGAACGTTTCCCCAAATACCTGCACCGAGCACCCGGCCCCCTGATAGAACAGTTGGGCGTCCTCCTCAGAAAGTATAAATTCGCAGGCATAAGCCGTGCCTGCGCTCCGCCCATCTACAAGCACATTGAAAAAGGCAAACGGTCCAGTAAGGGCGCTATATGGCATCGAGGATCCCTTGAGCGGCGGTTCATAAGGGTCGGTGTACGCCCAGCTCAGTCGATGGTGTACTTGGTGTTGGGTTTTCCTCTCCACGATACGGAAGTGGTGCGCAATTCTTCTTTTATAAACTTCATCAGGCCGAGCCGCAAGGAGCATCTCGAAATCTCCCCGCGGAGTAATGAGGATACTCTGCAGACATAGAACCGTGCATGGCTCAGTCTTGGCCGGACCATTCGTACGTATAAACATCCCAATTTCAAGTAGCCGGGCTTCTCCATGACAACCATTCCTGTTTCCGAGAGAATACGAGCAGGTTTGGAGAGAGTCCTTGAATACATCAGCATAAACCTCAACAGGTGTTTCCGAGTCGGAAAAGAGAAAGTAGAACCCGCAGTTACCTGGGAGCAATCTGCGGAAAGATATCACCACCCACAAACTGGCTGCGGCAGACATGTTCAGCTTGAAAATAGAACTGCGGGTCTCGAATGATCCCAAGCCAGGCTTTCGAGTGCATATTGGTGACTTGGGCATGGGTTGAATAGCTTGGCGGCCAACATGCGCCTCCCATTTTCCGTCCGAGGTCATGGTGAATGGAAGAGTGAAGTCAGAATAGAGGAAATGCTCCGATCCCAGAGGGAATTCCCTTGCACTCTTGACCATCGGATGTGATTGATACTCCAAGGTGTGATGCGGATGGGCTGGTCGGCAGTCGCAGCCGAGGTCTGCAGGCAGCACTTCGCCGCTCCATACAGCACATTCAACCTCTTGACTTGAAGATCCGAAGTGTTCGAATGACCAGGCTGGTCCAAATACTCCGGCCGAGAAACCCAAACTCTTCAACCTTTCGACAGCAACACCAGTATTAGTACCTCCTCCTCCTTTTGGAGGATACGTGACACGCTTGTGCGGACCGTGCTGAATGTTTTGCGCCCATACATCGACGCCGAAATAGATATTTTCCAGGGGGATTTGATTTTGAATAGCACATTCCCGCGAAGAGTTCGCATCTTGATCCCTCCAACAGTAATTTGTGAGGAGGGATCCACAAGCTTGAACGAAAGCTAGATTCTTCTTGTTTAAGCTGTTTTGGTAATTCACGGCATTTTCGACCGTGAGCGCATCGTACCTATGAGATGTCAACACTCCACTCAGAAGATGGTGGAAGAAAAGTTGCGTACCAGATGATTTGCGCTTCAGAACCTAGATCTCCTCGGAGTTGTTGAAGGAAGCCTAAAAGCGAAGAAAGATCAAAGCTTTTCCCTGGGAGAGACTTCTCAATATTGATCAGCCAACCGTCAAAACCATAACAACGCGCCATTTCGGCCAACTGGCTCGCCATCTGAAACCTTGGAGTTCTCCCAGGAGCCTTCGCCAGAAATTTCTCCATGCCTCGAGAGCCAGGTTCGACGAGAAAGGTACCAATGGATTTGACACCATTCCTGTGCAGCGTGTTCGTCCATGTCGGCGGGGGAATGCACACCAGTTTGTGGGAGAAATAGACAAATGCATCAACGTATTGAAGATATTGGCAGGTGTAACTTGGGGTGGTCACTTTGGCACCTTGCGCAGATTCGTACTCATGGTAATTACCACTTGCATCATGACAAAGAAGAACTTTTGAAGAAGGCTGATAGTGGGCGTTGAAAATGGGAGGGCGTAATAAAAGGGGCGTGTTAGCCCTTTGGATCAGATCGGCGTCTGTTGGGCTCCATTCTTGAAGCTGGTCAAAGTCTTCGAAGTAGGCGAATCCTCTTAAAGAATCGGCTTCCTGTCGTTTTTGGCGCTCATCAAGGTCCGGTTCTGGCTGAGGCGCGGGCAAGAGGTCTCGCAAGCCGTCCCTGATGGGTCTCAGGTTGTCCTTCCATCCCGTCATTGTGGGCTTAGGTTAGGTTAGGTAGCGAAGATGGATGGAATACAGGACAGGCATGTCATCATACAGCAAGATCTGGATCTTGAATCTGTTCACAAATAGCTGCAATTGCGTATAGAGCCTTGTGGGTAGAGTACATGAGCGTATGTTAAGGGTAAGATTCAACAGAGAGTGTGGATGTGGTGTGGCTAGGTGGAGGGGAGAGAGTGGCACAGTCGAAGGGGAAGGGGAAGCATGCGGAGGTGCTCAGACCGCAAATGGGTCCAAGCGCACAGGCGTCTTCCAACGCCAAAGTTTTGAAGACACGCTGCTTCAACACCAACAGCGACCCTTCGACCGCCAGACACCTCGACAACCCTCAGCAAAGCCAATTTCTCTCGGTAACTCCGGTCGCATGGTCACTCTGAGATCCAACCGAAGCACAAAACCGCCATCATGAACATCTTCAGGTTACTGGGTGCGCAACGCTGAGCTCCCTGAGCTTCCCCCCCGTAGAGCTTCCAAACAGCTAGCTAACATGCTCCTAGCGGATCTCTCGCATCTTGCCTCCATTATGATCCTCCTACATAAGATGAAGGCCTCCAGCGTATGCACATCTCCCCATATCTTGATCGACACCCATCGCTAACTACTAATTCCTCTCGCAGAGCGCCTCGGGCATCTCCTTCAAATCGCAATTCCTCTACCTCGCCGTCTATATCACGCGCTACGTCGACTTACTCTGGACCTTCTATAAGCCCGATATGCTCTATAACACTGTGTTCAAGATCATTTTCATTGCTTCGTCCTCATACGTCGTCTACCTCATGCTCAACGACTTCAAGCCGACCCACGACCCCAATCTCGACACGTTCAAGGTCCAATATCTCCTCGGCGCGTCGGCTGTCCTGGGACTCGTGTTCCCATACCACTACACTCTGAGCGAGATGCTGTGGGCGTTTAGCATATGGCTCGAGAGCGTTGCGATTCTGCCCCAGCTGTTTATGCTGCAGAGAACAGGCGAGGCGGAGACAATTACTACGCATTATCTCTTTGCGCTGGGTATCTACCGCGCATTGTACATCCCGAACTGGATTTACCGGTACTTTTTCGACGGCTTCTTCGATCCAATTGCGGTCGTTGCGGGAGTCATCCAGACGGTGTTGTACTCGGACTTTTTCTGGATATACTACACCAAGTAAGTTTGGACATCGGCGATATTGCTCCTTGTAGACAAGTCCCCAGTATATTTTCGGAAGGAATTGATATAAAGGAGATGATCACTGACAAAGTTAATTTCCACAGAGTCCTCCAAGGAAAGAAGTTCAACCTCCCAGTATAAACGCCCCTTTTGCATTCCCAATTCTCGAATCTCGAACGAGGATACCGCTTCGGTTCTTCCCATCACCTGTGTTATGTGATCCTCCTAATCGTTTGACTACATAACAGGAGGATCACAAAACAACTTGCCCACGGTTCCTGAAAGCTGCTCATTTCCACAAAGACTGCTGGTCACCTACCAAGCATCCACTCACATTTCCCTTTTCCTGGCGTATCCGGCGTCCAATGATGGCAGTGACACTAGCAGTGTTACAATGAGTATCTATGGTAGCTCATCTGCATGGTTGGAATTTTAGGGGAAAGGGCTGGCTTGATTGAGCTGAAAGTTCATGGCGTACAGTGTATTGAACCAATACCGAGTCGGCACCGAGAATGAGGATGAGCTTGAACTCCATCCTGCACTCTGTGTGCTTGTAGAATTCCGTGTAACTGTAACAGCATTGTTTGCCAAAGGGACGAAACATTCTCCGCCCGAGTCGCATATCACGTGACTAAACAACGTGACCTGATAACGTGACATTTAGAGTTCAAGTAACTACATTGGTATACCCAGGTGCATTAATCACAGGCAATGCTGATGAGTCGGAACGGAATTCGAGAAAGGACTGAACATTAGAAAAGAGGACTAACTCGCAAGTGAAATTTATGCTCGACACTAACCAGTTTCAGATACAACTTGATCCAGTAGTACTCCCAATCGACCAGTCTCGCTCAAACCGGACGATCAGTATCCTCGCCAACCATCCATGACCCACCACGCGGCCCCTTTTCTCTCCTTTTCTAAAGATACGCCTCCGTCCTCGGCATTGGGATCATCATCACTCTCCTCTTCTACGGATTCGCCCCCTTCCTCATCATCCTTCCACTCATCCTTCCACTCTCCATCGTCCTCATAGCCCACTTCCTCCCCTTCAATATCCTCACTCCCCTCATCCCCATCCTCAACAACAGCCCCTCTTCCCACTCCCCTAGTCCCAACCTCCTCCTGCACCCTAACAACCCTCCCCATCCCCCTCTTGAACCTCGCCACCGCCGACCCCAATCGCAACAACTCCTCCTCGCGCTCAAACGGAATGTGCATCTCGCCGTCTGGAGCCGTGATGGGGAAGTTGAGCGTGCGGAGGAGACTAGCAACTTGTTCTTTTTGTTGTTCTCGGGTGGTTGGGGCTGGGGAAGGAGTAGGGAGAAAAGCGGGGATGGAAGGCTGTATGTGAGAGGCGGGTCGATTAGACGGAAAAAATACATCGGGACGATGCAAGTTGGATGGTGACTGAGGAGCGGAGCTGGAACGGAAGCGGGGTTGTGGCACTTGGAGAGAGTTCGGACGGTCCCGAGCGGCGTTTTGGAAGCGGTTGCGTGTGAGGGTTTTTGCAGAGGAAGAAAGCGCAGAAGAAGAGGGAGGACGTTCTTGCGGCTGCTGTTGCGCTTGCGGCGGTTGGGGTTGAGGAGGTCCTTGGCTCTGATGACCAGAATTCAAGGACGGAGACGCAGTGTCACTGAGACCTTTTCCGCCAGGTGGTGGGAGGTCTAGAGAGGGACCTCGCTCCGAAGAAGAATAAGTGGAGTCAAGTATCGACACCGTATCACTAAAAGTTGAAGTCTGCAGTTTGGCCTCGAAACGCGGGCTTTCAGGGTCGTCGGCGCCGTTGTCATTGCTGTCTCCATCCGGCTTGGCGGGGGCCGCTGCGAACATCCTGGCAAGAAGGTCTCGCGCTTCTTGGGCTGGAGTTTTAGTGGAAGCAGTCGGCTGAGGTCCATGATAACTCGAGGGGATAGAAGTTCCGCTAACGACTGCCCTCTGGCTTCTGGGATTTGCGGGAGCCGAAGCCGGAGTCGCAGCTGGAGTCGTGACTGCGGCGGGCTTAGCTCGATGATACGTAGGCTGAGTTGTGTGAGTCGAAACCGACATGTTAGGCCTGGCAATTCTGGGGAGAGCGTTCCTGTACGGGAGGCGAGTTTGAGGGCCATGCTGCTGCTGCGGTCCTTCATGTGCCCCGCTGGCTCCACTTCGGTCCCTTCCTTTTCCTTTCCACTTGGCCCCATATCCAGTAGTAGAAACTGGCAGCTTCTGAGCCTGGCCCGTCTCTGGCGGACGAGTTCCCACGGGGCGGTTGAGCCTGGGAACGTTGGAGCCGGACGAGACTTGCGAGCTACCTGGATATGCCTGACGGATTTCAGATCCCCTTAAATTGGCAGTCCTTCCTGGACGTTGAGTAGAATCATCAGACGGATATCCTGTCAAGGCCGTTGCCGCCGATGAGGTCGAGGAACGAGATCCGCAAGGGTCATTTGGCCTGGAGGACATCAGACTTTGAGTATGTCGAGGTTTACACAGGTAGGGTGGAGGTCTTCTCGTCCCATTCCCATTTTCCACGGCAGTCCCCTGAGGAGTAACAGACCTAACTGGGATTGGTAGACGCGAATCCGCCATCGAGCTACCAGAGCCAGTAAAGATACCAGGACCACGTCGCTGACCACCACTAGGCTGGTATTGATGGTGTCTAGTCCCGGGTACATACGAGTAGCCACTCGGCACCGACCCATTCAGATAAAGAGGTCGCGGAGGAGTTTGTCGGTTCATGCGACGGACGTTATCTTCCGTCAAACGCGTGGGCAAGTCCATAGGCGTCGAAAAGAGTCTAACGCTTTGAACAGGCGATGCATGAGAAGTTCGAACAGTCACATCGCTGTTGTTGGATGTTGGGCAGATAGACATGTTCGAGGGAAGAGAAGGTCGGAGGATTGGAGTGGGGCGAGACCAGTCATTTCTACCGTTGCCGTAGGTGGGAGAGGGTTGCTGATGTCTTTGCCAATGGCCTTGTCCTCGTCTTGCTTTATCGGCTTCCCAACGAGCAATCATCCTTTCTTCACCCGGTTGATAGAAACGCTCTCTTGGAAGGTGGAAGGTCTGAACCTCCGACGAGCCAGGCGGCAAGGGTGGGAAGTAATTGTCTGACAAACCGTGGATCCGATAAACTCTTGCTTGCTCCCTGCTGTAGTCGTCCATCATATGTATAGAGCCCGGTAAGGGTCGATGTTCTTCCAGATGCCGCAAATTTCGAGCTCGAACCCGAAGACCTTCTCTGCTGAGTGGACCCATCCCTCTCGACAAGCGGGTTTCTGCATGTCCACGAATGCGTAATGCGCTTTTCATTCTCTCCCTCCTCTCCCTGAGCTCCCACTCCGCATCATGAATCACCATCGTATTCGCAGTTTGATTCCTTCTCCACCTCTCAGTCGCTCTATCGATCTGCTCCATGATCTCTCTAAACGCCTCTGGGTCGTTGGTATCTACAATCCTCCCCTCGGCCACATCCCTCGGCGTCTCTTCGCGAGACCTGCGCAAGGTTTGCTCTTCGCTCCGCTGCTCGCTTGGGAAGAAATGACCCTGCCCCTGCCCCTGGCCCTGAGAGCGCCCCGGAGAATCCCACGATTCGACAATCTCATGATGATGAGCAGCTCCAAATGTTGTAGCGGCACTGTTGTAGGCTGGGTTGGGCGCGAAAAAGCCTGGGTGAACCAAAGGAGGATTTCCAAAACGCCAGGTTAGCGCCGTGGGCGCGAGACTTCCATGGTCATACTGTGGAAGGTAGGGGCCTGAATCTGCGCTAGAGAGGATTAAATATTGGCCACTCGACGTCTGAGGGTGGTGGTCGCGGGGTTGGAAGTGTTGGTTGTAGAAGTTGCGGCGATTGGAGGTGGACTTTGGCGTGCTTCCGGAACTGGGATCAGCATCTGAACTAGCACCAGGTCGGGGTTGGAAACCGAAACCACTATTCCGTCCTTCCACGCCAACAAGATCATGATGAAAAGCACCATGAATGCTCAGCTGCGCAGTCGGATTGGGGGGACGACGCTGCGGGAAACGCGCGATGGCAAGCGTGGTAGTGCGAAATCGCCATCGGTGAGACTCTGGTGCGTCTTCCTCGCTGTCTTCGTCATCGGCATCAGTGCCGGCGGAGGGAGCGGGAGGAAATGCGTGAGAAGAAGACGAGGTGTTTGAAGGGGAGAGAGAGCCGGGGATAGGACTGTCTGGTTCGCCGGCTTCGGAGGCGGAGTTCGCTTCCGTTTGAAGAGGGGAAATAGGAGGAGTAGAGGTTTCGTTTGGACCTTGGGTTGAAGGAGTTTGAAGGGAGGCGACATTGGGATGGTCGTTACGAGAATCATTGGAGGAAGCTGTGTGGCCGCTTCTGGAGGGACCACCAGGGACATGAGGGACATGAGCACCTCCTCTCAGCTTTCCAGGAACGGTCGAACTGGCTACATCTGTCTCCGAATCGTCGACAAAAGTCTCCTCGTCACTGAGTTCTCCTGTTTCATCGAAAGGTCTTTGCTGCCAGCGTTCGCGAAACCCATGAAGAACATAACCACCTCCTCGTCCGCACATCTCCGTATCGCTATACAAAGTCTCACTCTCACTCAATTCCCCACGATGTTTTAAACCTGTTCCCGGTGTTCTGGGTGTTAGATGGTCGTAAGGATGAGGACTCTGGTAGTACGTTGAAGGCTGCGAGTGTTCACGAGAACCCTGTTCGATGAAAGAGACGTTTTCATTCCTATCGGTATCGCACATACGCATTAGCACATAAAGCAAATGGAAGTGGAAAAGTGAAAAGAGAAAATGAGGACAAGGATGATGACGGTGAAGATGAAAGGAAGTACTAAGGCTGTCTGTGCATTCGGCAGGCTATATGGAATATAGGAATAAAAATCGCTGTGTTAAAAGTGCATGCATGGCCGGGCAGTGCAAAGTGGAAAGGGGAGGATGCCTCTCTGCTCCAGATAGACAGAAGCACCTACTCCTTCCTCGGCCTCAAAACAAATTCATGCTCCACCCCAGGCAGCTCCGTGTCCCTCCACTCCTTCAAAAGCGCCATGGCAACGGTACACGCCTGGAAAGGTCCCGTGTCGTACGCAATCGGAAGGCAATACTCCCCCTTTCGGCCGACTTCGTCCTTTTCGCTCAAGATGGTTTGACGCCCAGCTGCCGCTCCAGCTTCCCATTTCCCTGATTCTTTTCGCCTCGTAGATTCCATCCTGTCCGCCCACGTTGTAGGGAACGATTCAATGAGACTTTCCACTGGGAGGTTCTGTGATCCATCGAGGGCATACGTTTGCATAACCTGGAAGATCTCCGCAAGTTCCGCTGAGGTGAAGGCGCTGTGTTCGGCGCTGGACGAACTGTTTTTGGCGTTGGCTTTTGTCCTCTGGATGAACACACTGCCCAAGCGAGAGTGAACTACGAAGCCAAGCTGTTGACGAAGGCCATCGAGGTGTTTGTACGGCTGTGTGGTGACTCGGAAATAGTATATTAGACCCCGCAGGCTCAGCCAGGTCGAGTGGGTTTCAAAGGGACGATCGTCCGATTTCCGAATGGCGTCTTGCCAGTGGTAGGAAAGCATGTAGGCAACCAAACACTCAATGGCATAGAGAGCGCAACGCTTGCTGTCGTCCTCGCTACGACCCTCCTTCTTTGAGAGATCCGTGGAGCGATATTTCAACTTCCGGCCAAGGTCGTTGTAATACTTTCCGAAACTTGTGTACTGTTTGTACGAATGTGAGGAATTCGATGATGTGGGGATGTTGGACGTCAGCGGAGTGGAGACTGGACGACCAGGAGTAACATCGCTGGCTCCGTTGGCGCCGCCGTCTTCCGAGTTAGTGCGCGACATAATGACAGAACCGAGACTCCGTTTTGGTGTGTGTAGATGAATATAATGTGATTTCTGAGCAGACGAACGATTGGATACTGATGGTGATGCAGGTTGATGAGAGGGAGTGGATGGGTGCTTTTTGGGATCGAGGGAAGCAGACAGCCTCTGCTTCATGTCGTTGGCCGGGAGATCAGCATCGTCAACACGGGGTCGCTTCTCTTTTAGTAGATCAGGAGTTGCTTTGGGCCCGAGAGAAGGAACAGCTTTTCTCGCGACCTCCTTTCGCATGCCGTCCTTGGTGTTAGTTACATCGGTGACTTTGTGAGCACGCTCGGACTTTTCCGGAGTTAACTGGGGGGAATCCTGTGCCGGCTCTTGCTTTCTCCTCTTTTCCAATTCACGGACCGCTCGCGGGGGTGGAAGCCTCAGATATTGCTCGATGACTTTGCGATGCTTCCTGGCGTACTTCAAGGATACAACTAGCGACCTTTTTGGTGCTGGCCTTTGATGTTTTTGAGGTGCTTCGCCTGAATTTTTACCTTCACCTGCTGCGAGTGTATCATTAGCATGGGCTGCGTCGTTTGAGTCATGTTTCACCGGCGGCTCATCAGAGTGTGGTATCTTGGAGTCCGACCGGTGCACGGAAGAGGAGGAAGATACTTTGATTGTGTTTTGGACCGGCTTGAAGTTGGGATTGGTCATCCAGTTCGAAGTCCGAGCCAAAGCTGGTGCCGAGCTCTTTGCCTTCTTGGTCGGGGGAGCTGTGACATTGGAGTCTTCGCGCTTGCGCTTGCGCTCTTGCTTAGACAGTGCGGCTTCGATGTTGGGCGGCAGCTCATTGGAGAGAATGGCGGGGAGTCCGTGTGGTTCTGAAACCTTGACGGGCGAGAGGAGCGGAGGCAGGCCATTTGGCAGCTCATCGGAAGCTTTGATAGAGGCAGTCTCTGGCTGGGGGGATGTTCGAACCTTCTTCGCAGGAGGAATCGGATCTCCCTTGCGATCAACGGAGGTGTCTTCATCGTGCCGCGCACTATTTAAAGTTAGTAAAAACTTGGTCTGTGAGGACAAGGTAACATACCGCTTTTTGCCGTGGGATTCTTCGGACTTGATGGCGGCCTCGACTGTGCTCTTGACGGCATCGCCCGTGCCATTTTCCACTGGGGGGGTCATTGTCTGCGAAAGGTGGCTTTTGCCAACCTCTGGAGCGCCTCCTGCTTGCTTCCTCTTGTAGTCCTTGAAGCTGATCTTCTTCCTCAGTGTTGTGTTCTGTGGGGTGGTTGCGCCGCTTGATGTTCCGTTCAATTTCCTCTTCAGCTCTTCCCTGTCCCTCTCCTCGTCGACTTCGGTGCGCAAGACCAAGCAGCTTTGATCCGACTCGGTGAAGACGAAGCTCACGTACTGCAGGTGTTCCTCGTTGGCCGCGAATGGTGCATAGCGAGTCCAAGCTTGCTCTTCCTGGCGGTATCGATGGTGATACCTTGGTTCAGCGCAGGGGGCTGTGAGGATGTAGGGGGATTGTGGGACGTGGCGGCGGATGCGCGCGTAGGCTTCGTCAGCGGCCTTTAGGTGTTCGCTCTCCTGGGGAGAGATCTTGGTGACTGGTGGTGTGGTACTGGATGGGGATGCTGTTTTCTGGATGGACATTGCTGGGGTATTTGTATGATGGGTATGAAAGGCGTGGGTTGAAGAGCCTGGCTGCGCTTTGCAAAAGATTGAAGATGGCTGTGTATGCAGTGGTGGTGATGATGATGATGATGATGATGATGATGGAGAGACGGTCGAAGCTCCACAGATTGGGCAAGATGGGGAGGGTTTTATCTGGCGGCTGGCACAATAGCTATTGTCGCAGCCGTTATTGTCGAGCTGTGGGATATCCAACTACAATAGGACAGTGAGCAATTGTCGGCACAGCCACAGGCACAACGGGGGAGTGCTCACCAAACAGCAGTCACAATAGACAATAGGCTCCAAATAGCCTTCGATCCCACCTCAGTGAGCGCCTGCTTTGACTTGGTCACGGTTGAGGGTGCACCTGCAGCAGCATATCGCGTGCACCGGTTGAGAGACTGGAAGGCAGTCGAGGTTGAGAGGTGCAGGAGGACGCAGCGGGCAAGGGCTTTGCGCACTCAGCCTGCACTCAAGCGCGCAGAGTGCTGAGGCATGAGGAGTGCGGAGAGGGCACGAGTGGTGCAGGTGAGGTGTGGTGAGGTGAGGCGTGGTGAGGTGAGGAGGACGCGGTGGTGACGGCTGGGGTAGAAGGCGTGGAGGCTAGAGGGTCCATCCCCATCTACTGCCAACGGACGGGCGTCGATCGGATATCTTGGCTCAGCCTTACGACCCGAGGCGTCTCGATCGGCTCGCCTATGACAGGGACCAAACCTTCCCCCGCAGCCTTCCCGAAGCTCTCTAGGGCTAAATCTTCAGGGTTCTGCCAACTATGTTATGGGGGATATAGAGAGAGAGCTAAACTCAGATTGGAGAAGAGAGATATTCACATACATTCCAGCATTCTAGTTGTTTCACACTTTCAGTGTCTTCAAGTAGGCTCCAGCTGGCAGTGAGGTTGCTTATTAAGGTAGTTCGGCCCGGTCCTCTGGCGTCATACCGTGCCGGCGCCTGTCAGCGCCTCGTTCTTTGCGCCTTGCAGCAAGCCAATCACCGCCTGCATCGCAGAACATCGTCCAGGAGGACAAACAGAGTAAAACAACAACAAAATCAACATCAATTTCAATTTCAATTTCAATTGAAGGTCTGTCTCGTCACCTCAAGTGAATACTATCTCCACTCCATCGACGCAGGACAAGCAGTTCCGCTGTTCAGTCGTCATCTATTCCTGCCATCCAAAGCAGACTTCAATTGAAAATACCCCTGAGACGCCAATCAACAACGACAAACACTTGTCTTAAACGAGATTGGACGTGCAAAAAGCCAAAAATCTGTACGTTCAGGCTGTAAAAGCTATGCTTGGATACTAGGAAAAGACACAACAGCGGAGGTACGATCTACTCAAAATTAGCACACGGTGGTTGCGGGAAGATCAAGTCCCTATTTAACAGCTGCCTAGGTAGTTCCTCGAATTTTCCACAGGATATCAAAAGAAATCATCGACCACTTGTTCTGGATTCGTTTAGAGGTATGTAATCTTGATCTTAAGTCCTTGGAAGATACACAGGTCAATCTTGGATACGAACCAAAATCAGGATTGGCTTATAGTAGGAGAATTCTCCTGCATCACCCTCGAGATACTTGCGATCAATTGTCTTAAACTTATTCAAATAACGGAGAGGTGAGCATTCCACACACTCAAGATATGAAATTTGAGCTTGGATATCGGGAAAAGAAACCAGATCAACACCGTGGAAACCGACCTTGGGATGTCCAAAACCCTACTGACCGCTAGACAGCCTTCAATTTCGATTCGACCTAGTATATCACCCAAGGTACGAATATACTCGTTTCACAACTGCTTGAAAGGTCCTCTTAACATGCGCCCAACAAACAGAATATCACTATTTACTAATTCCACCGATACAATATACCACAATGCCGCGTTGCAAATGAACAGCGTCAACCCTTATTTTGTTCTCTTCTCTTACTCTCCCTATGTCTTCTGGCTCCTGGTTAAAGACTACCATCCCACAGCCCTCGTTTTTCCCGCCCTCCATACGGTTCAAGTCCTCATCCTTTACGTCACCCCTACAGATCGACCGAATGCGCGTCGCGTGCTCTCCGCATTACTCGTGGCTGGCTTTTTTCTACTTCAACTCCAATACAACAAATCGAGATGGAACCACACACACGTGCCCTCTGGCTTCGAGCTCGCTGCCTACATCCGTGACCCCACGGACTTCTCCATTTCTGGAGTATCGGGCTTCATCGTCAGCCACGAAAACCCCTCAAGATCTGGAAACGACCTGGACTTTCATCGATGCGCTCAGCTACACAATCATGTCCTCCATCTTGGTTGGATACGCAGCCAGGGAGCCGCAGAACTCAATACCACATCGTGGTGGGATTTCTATCGGGATGAAGCGGAGGCGGTTCGACATCGCCTCACTCCGTCCTTGATATCATTCCTGCAGGAAGCTCAAGTACATCGAGAGCCACCAGAAGAATTCCACTTATTCAGCCACTTGTCGTATTTGAACCATCCGTTCGCTCTGTTCCAACAACATGATGACATACCTTGGGAGTTATCACAATTTGCCAACAACGGTGGCGATCGCTACTTGACTTTATATGGTAACAGCTACGATGGATACAATGGGGATTATTCCGGATTATCGTGAGTTTCTATCGACTAGCTGAGAGATTGCGATGATCAGACTGCTCACATCTTGTATTCCAGCTTCGACCAAATCACACATAAAGCCATCCAAGCATGGTATTGCCACGATGACGCATGGGACATCCAACACGACAGCCCCTGGCAAGCCCTCGAAGACATCCTGAGCTCATTACTCTACAAAATCGACGAAGGACAAATGGCTGCTCTGTCATCCGATCCTACTACCAACCACAACGAGTATCCCTGGTTCTTCCACGGCCCTTGGGCTGTCCAACCTTGGACGGAAAAAGGGTTAGACCTTACGATAGTCGCTTTCAACCGTCTAGTCGACGAGATTGAAACCCGCGCTCTCGGAAGCAAGCTGGAAGACACACTCAACGATGACCACGAGGAGAAAGGGTTATACGACACGGAAACCCTCTCCACCGCCCGTCTACGCCCTAATTCATTTCTCTACCGCTTCCTTCAAGGTATCCGAAAACCCACCAACCCAAAGCTATATCTCGCGCCCGGCCTCCGCCTACCTACCCCCTCCGAGTTCCTTCAACAACCTCACGCATCGGACCCCTGGCGTACGTTGTGCGAATACCGCGCCTTTGACGGCACTCTCATCTCCACCGACTCTGCCTGCCTAACCCACACCACTCCACCCATCCGCCTGCTCATCGCCGACTGCTACAATTGCGATGTTACGAGCCCGTACCACTGGCCCTGGGACGGACGTCCGGATACCAAGCCTGGCGAGCAGCGGTATCCAATCGAGTTTGTACGCGCACCTTTTCCGCCAGGCTTATATATCAATCCGATCAGTACGTACGACCTCCCGTCGTATGAAGACAGTTTCCGCCTCGTTCTGCCATTCTTGCTTGGGGAGCAGAACAGGGAGTTTGAGAGTATGGATTCGCGAGGTATACGAGTGGACGGGGGTTGTGGGCGCGAGGGTACGGTGAGCGGGATGGTTATGGGGAGGTTTATCAGCGTGGGCATGATCCGTATGGGAAGGGGCATGATGCGAGATTGTTTGAGGTGCTGGGGTTGTGGAGGTGGATGGTTGAGAATGGGGAGTGGAAAGTTGGTAAGAAGGGCGTGATATGGGGAGTCGGGAAATTCAAAGAGGCAAGGAGTGAGCGGAAAGGGGACTTGTATCGGATTCCGATGGCACCGTGGTTGTTTTAATGGAGGGAGGGACCATTGTCACGTGACCGTGTGAATAGAGCGTCCCACAGTTACCTCGACTCTTAAGCCCTGAGGTCTGTTTTGGCGTTACTTTTCTCTGCATAATATCATGCTGGGTTCAGAGACTGTCACAAGGAAAGAGATGTTCTTGAGATTTGAGATATGAATGGACATGAACGGAAGGCTGTCCACAAGCCTGACCCTTCTCTCCGATGATGAGGACTTACCTCACCTTACTTGCATGAGCATCGCATATCTCATGTCCAGGGTGAGATGCCTCCCCAGAAGGTTTACGACGCTTCGTAGCATCCATACACGATATAGACACAAACGGAGACACTTCCTCCGCCTCGACCTCATGGCTGGTAGTTCCGACATGCTTCGTAGCAGCAGATGCAGCTGGGAGCGAGTCCAAGAAAAAGGAGCTACAGATGGCTGGAGCACCACTAAGAGAGGCTTTCAGCGATGCCCGTCTGAGCGCGGAGGGAGGTCGTCCGCTTGGTGTGGATGCAGCTGAGGTTGAGTTGGCGGTGGTAAGGGCAAGGACAAGGGCGCGTGGGCGCTTGGACTCGGCCGCGCTTCGGCCCAAAGCGGAAAACGACCAAATTCTCAACTTTGCGCGCATCATCGGGCGACGGGCATGCGGCCACCAGCCATAGACACCCACAAACTCAGCACCAGCACCAGCACCAGCACCCAGTTCCACGCCCACTCCTGCAACCACCCCCTACCCCGTCGTCCCAAGCATCGCATCACCCGTGGGCAGTGCTACCGCGAGCAGGTGTCAAATGCGAGAGACTCCCGCACCTTTCCATCTCCCCGACTGCTGAAGTTTTGCGACTGTCCTCTGCAGACCTCACCTCGACTTTTTCAAAGCCGCCAACTCACATACTGAGCAATCGCCATTCTCACTATTGAGCCTCCGTCAGCAAATCTACTCCTCCTCTTTGCTTCAGAGCATCCCGATCCTCTTCGCCTCAACGTCACAATGGCGCGAACACTACTTCCTCCATCTCTCGACGAGCTCCGCAGTCCCACCTCCCAAGCATCCCAAATCACCGCCCTTAAGCAATTGAAGAATGAGCTCGTAGGCCACGAACAAAGGAAACAGCTTGTAGTGCAGCATGGCGTGGTCCCGGAGCTCGTTCGCATACTCGATACATCCGGGAAACGTGAAGGGAAGAGGCGGACCAAGGAGGGTGGCGTGAGCATAGTCGACGGGCCCGCCCTGGATGAGAAGCCCGAAGACAGCAATTGGAGTGGGGAAGAAGAGCTGAGACTACAGGCTACGCTGGTTGTTGGCAGTCTTGCTCATGGAGGGCTTGCGTATATCACTCCTTTGATTGCAGGCGGCATTGTGCCTCCACTGCTTTCAGCCCTTTCATATACGGATATTGCTTCAAAAACTATGCTATGGACCTTGCGCTCTCTGCTTGTCATGGCGGAGGCGCTCGCAGCGGACATGCAGTCACTGGCGCAGTCCTCCACCAATACCTTCGCCGAGCAGCTCTTCGTTCGGCCGGTCGTCGACAGTCTGGCCGATATCCTCTCCGACAAGTCGAGCTCCCCCGTGGCGGAGGAGCGGATATGCCTCGTTGCGCAGCTCATTAAGCACAGCTGTAAAGCGCCGCAGCATCAAGCTCTTCTTGTCAAGGCTGGAATCTTGGACCTTCTCGCGGCCCGGCTCGCCGCCATTGCAGTCGCGATAGGATATGGCCCCACGTCTGATGCATCCTCTGATCTCCCTCATCCCCTGCAGCCATCCAAACTCGTCTTCCTGCTAGATGCCATCGCTGCAATCATCCAAGGCTCCAGCTACCGGTGCGCGCGATTTCTCTATGCGCCTTCCGTCCTAGCAGTCTTCCCCCTTTTCGACAACCAAAACTCCTCCTCAGAGCAGTTCTTCGCGAAGCTTCGAGATGAGGCTGCCGCAGAGGCCCAGACACAGAGTCCGCTGGAACTCCTACTACCTCAACTACATGCTCTACAAACTAAAAGCGAGTTGAGCTTTTCTAGATCATTCCCATCCCTCAGCCCACCGGCCGGCGAGTTCAGCCGTACGCCATTTTTTCCGAATTCCGGCAATCTAAATCCACACAGTGGAAAGACAATCTCAGTGGACGAGTTCGGTAGCCCTCTGATTGCCTGGCTGATTCACCTCGCAAGGACCATGAATGGTTCCGATCGTTTGTCCGCCGCTTGGCTTTTAACTCTTCTCATCCGTGCTTTGGACCGACACGCGCTGGACATCTGGAATGATCCTTCTCGGAATCGGGACCGCACTCTTGCATTACTGGTTGCACCTCTTATCGTAAAAATGATAGACGAGGCGATGGCAGACTCAAAAGCTCTCTCTGGACTGACGCCGGCACAGCAGCTGTCAGTACGTAGGACTAAGGAATTGGCGCCACTGTCGCTGGCAATGCTCATAGAGGACAATCTTCCGCTGCAGAGAGCAGCTGTCGATGCAGGCGCGATCAAGATCCTCAGTCAAATCCTCAAAAAGACCTTCGACCCAGTAACAGTCACTTCCAAGTCCATGTGGTCTCCTATTCCCAGGTCGAGTCAGACAATGGAGTCGACGATGGACTCACCATCATGCGAGATCGGCAAGCCAGGTCTCCTCCCAGAAGCTATCCACGCTTTCAAGTGCAGGGCGGCCGCAATGGAAGCCCTGTCGGCGATAGCGCAAAAAGAGGACACCTACCGCAAGTCCATCATCGATCAAGGTATCGTCACGTGCGTGGTCGACTCGCTCGTTCCCCAGACCGATGGGCCGTCTTTGGACGGTGCTGTGAGGCCACCGTCCAACGATAAGGAGGGCAACCCAGTCTCTGTCATCGTGGCAGCATGCAATTTATCAAGAGCACTGTCGCGGTCGGTAAATGTGCTGCGAACCAGCCTTATCGACGGCGGCATCGCGAAGCCCATCTTCAACCTTCTCACCCATCCCAACATGGAAGTCCAGCTGGCAGCCACCGACGTAGTTTGTAATTTGGTTCTCACCTTTAGCCCGATGAGAGATGACTTGATGAGGTCAGGCGTCATGAACGTGTTGTGTGAACATGCTCATTCCGCGGAGCCTCGAATGCAGATAATCTCCCTGTGGGCACTGAAGCACCTTATGGATAATGCTTCGAATGATGTCAAGATATCATGTCTCGAAGAACTTGGTACGGGATGGCTTATCCAGAAGATTGGTGGAGATCTTCGCGATACTGGGGCACGTGTCACCACGCCAATTGGAATGGGCACTCCCAACGCCGCAGGTGAGCAGGTCGATCTTCTGAACGCAGAAGAACCTACTATGGAGCTAGATGGCGACTCAATCATGTCGGACTACGAAGACCCTGAAGCCATGGCAGACAGCCTTGATTCTCTTAGCCTCCCTCGTTACTCCCGTCGAACGCCGCCTCCTCGCCATCACAACCGTCTCAAAGCGATCAAAAATGCAGAACAGAGCGCTTCAGCCCGCTCATACAAGAACGACATTCGCATCCAAGAACAAGCCCTCGACTTCATCCGGAATACTATCACAAACACCGGTCCGGGCATTGAATCTGCTCAAATCATCGACCACATTCTGCACACTCTGAACCGTGATCGGCTCTTCGAAATCCTCATCTCGAAACTGAAACCGCGCTCCTCAGGCCCCACCCTTTCCACCCCGATCACCCCCCACGGCAAGCGACCAACCCTAACGACCCCTGCCTCCTCTGCCTACTCGAATCAAAATACCTCGAGTAACAACCCACCCCCGCACCACCAATCCTCCGCCATCTCCGCCCAATTCGCCCGGGAAGCGACATATACCTACACCTACCCACCAGAGATCCTCAAATCCTCCCTGATGGTGCTCCTCTCTATCGCGAACGGGACGCCGCACCACCGCACGCTCCTCCTCGACGCCCCCAACCTCGTCACCTCCATCTTGCCGCTCTTCGCGCACCCGGCGCGCGAAATCCGCGTCACGTGCTGCTGGCTCGTGCTCAATCTGACATGGATCGAGAACGGCGGCGATGCGATACCGGCGAGGGAGAGGGCGATGTTTTTGAGGCGTGCGGGCGTCGAAGAGAGGGTCAGGTGCTTGATGCTGGATCAGGATCGCGATGTCATGGAGAGGGCGAAGGCGGCCGGAGAGTCGTTTGTCAAGCTCTGTGGGAGCTTAGGGGGGGATGATGGGGAGGGTGGGGGCAGGGACGGGTTGGGGATGTATGGTGGGCACAGGAGAGATGGGCGCGGCATGAGGGTTTGATTTTGCTATCCGAGACTTTTTCTTGGCGATTTTACTAATTTGATGGATATCGCAGACTATAGGTCTGTACGAGCGCTGGATCGAAGAGAGAACCATGCGGCTTTTATGGGACGGGCGGCTTGACGGATGGGGGGATGGATTGTGAATGGCAATCTTGAGCCTGCGGAACGATTGAACGACAACTGCGACGACAATGACGAGCGTAGCGCCACTGGCAGCCGGGACTGATTCCCCATTCTTTGGGCAGCCATGAGTGGCGTTTTTGTGAGTGGATCAACCACTCGTTTCGGAGTGAGCGAGCGCATGGAGATGGATTGATCCTGCTATGTCTTGATCTTTGGGATACACGTTCTCTTTAAAAGGGAAAGGCTTGCATCAGCATTAGCGACATTGGGCGTTGGCTCTTTAGACGAAGTTGAATTGAAAAATTACCTAGTTTGGTTCCATTGACTGAGTGCAACTATTCAGTGGCTGACGTAAAGTGAGGTTTCCTTCTATTCACTTCTTAGGTGCAGTGCAGTCTAGTGATACCTATTTGAGGTGAGGTGAGGCCGGACGAGGTGGGATTTTACCAAGCACGAAAATGTTGTCACGGGATCTGAAATGCCTTTAAGTGTCACATGACCTTGCTGTTCCGCCCTTGTCACAGCTGTGTCTTTGAATACGGACAAGTATCAATTAAGCTGTTGTAGATAAGCTCATCAACCTATCAATTTGATTCAACCTCGACAGTTTCTCCGCCATACCCTTCTGTACCGTAACAAATCCAAAGAAAAATTATGTTCTTATAGGTTTGGATCTGCTAAAGGGTCGAAAACGGTACTCTCAAGCATCTTGAAGGAGATGCCAGTTGCTCGGACGACGTGGGATGAAGTGTGAGAAAAACTATCAAAGAAATGCAGGAAGACGTTCGACATGCGTTCTCTGAGTGTACGCTCATAACAGTGGTACTATCCGATTTCCCAGTTCGGTGCCTTCGACACAGCTGATGTCAGGGGCGGTAGCGCAGAGAGCGGCGAGGAGAAGACCGCGGTAGACCAGAAGATCACGTATGCCTTCGTCTCGTGGTGTGCGGGTGCGATCGAAACCAATTCCACCCAGCTCTTTTGCAAGTTCCTCGATTTCTTCCGGTGACAGCTTCCGATGCACTCTCGTTGCAGTGTCTTGATTTGAAGGCCCACTTCCAAAACGGACCGGCCGTTGCTTTTTGTCGTTTACTCCCTTCCAGTAGTTTTCGCGCACTTCGACCTTGGCTTTGTGAATATCATGTATGATGTGAACGAGCTCCACATAGATCTCCTCTCCACCGTGACGGGTCAGCCAAGAGTCGATCTGTCAATATTAGACCTTCTTCTATGACTGTTACTGTTCAACACCGGCTATTAAAATACCTCAGTTATTTGCCATTCCAGGATACTGCGAGAGTAGCTTGCTGGCTTATGAGAATCGTTGACTATTCCGGCTTTCTCCACGGTGGTATTTTCGAGAAAGCGCAACTGGTCTCCGAGATATCGGTCGCATTCATATAAAGCCATTGCTATCACGTGTACCTCTTTTATATTGGAAAGGCTGCCATTTATGCTCTTTGGGTAGTGGAGAGAGATGTGTTCTTTTCCTTCGACTTGATCCTCGCCGAACCACGTGCTCTGAGAGCGGAAAATATATGAATCCTTGGGATCGCAATGACAATTCAAGTCAGCATATTCTTGCGGAGGCATATAGTCACAGTCAACGTAGCACTCGGCATATTGATGTATACTTTCAACAGAGGTATTACTCGGTCGTTTAGACTAGTTTTCCGATGTCTCAGCGAGTACTTTTGTTATTTCAGCAAGTTCCAGCCTGCTCCACGGAACACAGCGTGGGCTCATTGCCGACGCGGTCATAAGCTTCAAGGCGGATTCTCGATACGTCGTGGGGTTACACGAAGGACGGGGAACAATCCAATGATCGAGATCGGCGGTCATATTTTCGTGGGTGATTAAAAGGCTGCGGCAGGGCTTACTAACTCGATGGATGATTTCCTTTGCTCGCTTGAAATCATATGAGACGCCGTCGAGGTTGAATTGGCCCAAGGCTCCGGTGATGAGTTCTTTTGGTATGCTGTTGGACCTAATGGAGTCGATTAATGAGCATTGCACCCATGAGCGCTCTACCCGAGATGATAGAACCGGTTTACCTATATGTATCATCACCCGGCAAGTTTTCGAACACAGCAATCGTTCCAAATGATGGTTGTTCCCTAAAAGTGAGTTGGTGTTTGGGCCCCGTCGCACGTGGCCAGCCATCTACAAGCTCGATATGGTTGCAGCCAGCAAGGGCCGCAAGGGCGACAATATCACGAACAGTCCCTTTGGCAGGAGCAGCTCGGACGTCATCAGGAAGATAGTCAGTGGTAAGACTGACCAATTCCCCACCACAAGCTTTCCAATTCCGAGGCGTGACTCCGACAGAACCCAAGATGTTCAACCAGCCCGCCGGATGCTCTGTAGTCGTCGATTTGTGCAGGTCATCAAAATCCCTTTTCCTCAGCAAGCGGTGAATATTCTGAATGAAGGGAACCTGCGTCGTAGTCCTCGGCCTTAAGTCAACCCAGTCGAATTTGGTTGTTGTATTCACAGCCCAGGCACTAATGGCTCTGGGCGACGCTTTTAGTCGTCCTGGACCAGCAGCCAGGAACGCCTGCAAGACAGCCAGAAGAGCGAGAGCTGTCGCGAGGAAGCCGATGAATATTGTGACGCCGAATGTCAAGGGGTCCCAGTTGTAGCCACTTGAGGGAGATGTCAGTTGCGCAAGATATCGTGGAGGAAAAGAGTAGACAAGCACGATTGATGGTACTTACTTTTGTTGATCGAGAATACCCCGGAGGAGGCACTCTACGGTGTCTGTGGCGTTAGCATCACAGTAAACTGCCATTGCGATGGATGTGGGGAAGAGTTGAAACCGATCAAGTGTCTGAGGGGAATTGTACGGTAATAACGCCTTCAATGTGGTACATTGGTTGTGCAAATGAGGAGCTGTACCACTGATCTATCATTAACCCATTCTCTATTCTGAAACATTAGCGACTCCAAAAGAAAACTGGAACTCTGTGTCTGCCGTAACTCAGGAGAAGAATGAGCTGCCAGTTACTTTCCATCTGGAGTCGAAAAATCCCATCGCTAGTGCTCCGTCAACACCCTTCCATGCTGAGCTCTTCCCCAATATAATGAAATCTGGTTGGCCGACTCCCGTCACCATAGGCACCAAGCGAGCAGCTTTTTCGAGGTCTTCGGTACTCGAGCCCCAAACAACCACCTGCAGTCGCTCATCCGGCAACGGACGAAGAAAAACCGCGGCGAGGCCATCTCTCGGACTGTAGGACCTGATACGACCAGAAGCGTCACGTACTGACAAGCCTGAACCGCCAGGCATCAACATGATGGGGAACAAATCCAATTCGCTTTCTGGAAGCTTGTCTCCTATAGCAACGAAGATATCATTTCCAGAGTGGGTTTCTTGTGGAATGCTAGTGGTAACAATGTTGGAATCGGCGGCAAAGTACTGATAGAGATTGCGGGAAACCTGCAACGCAACGCGGAAAGCCGCATCACTCTCGTCAGAAAAGATGATTCGGAATGGTCCTTGGGTCTTGAGAATGGCCACGAGACCCCCGAGCTGCCGCCCGCGACGATCGCCAAGAGATGTGGAAGTTTGCTTCGGATCCACGACTTGCCACTGCCAATCATTACCCAGACGAAGGGCCTTGCTGCCATTACCCGTGTTTGCGCCAACTGGGATCGCTGCTCCATCAATTGATATGCGTGGAGTACAGACAGAGCCCTGGATCTCGAACTCGAGGATGTTTGATGTGGTAAGCTCAAAAGAACAGGATTCCTGGTCCGAAGAAAATGTCAATTTTCCGAACTGAGATGGCTCCATTAGCTGAGTGATCCGAATTCCTCCTTTGGATCCCGTGTCCCCCGGATTGGCGACAACGAGCTCAAACTCGGTCATGTTGGGTTGAACCTGCTTCGGTGGACTGAGATGTGCTGCGTAAAAAGCCTTGAGAGCGTCGGTTGTCATTACTCCGTCAAAGTAATGCGGCGAGTCGGGGATTTCATTGTATGGCGTTTCCCAGCCGGCAAGGAACAATCGCTGATTCATCAGTCGAGAATGGTAGGTTGGTACGTTGTCATCACCGCCACCATGCTGTTGTTGAACTGGTATGCCTTTTGCGTTGGACACCAAAAGCTCGTGCTTGTAGCTTCCTAGCGACGCTTCAAGTATTGCGGTCTTCCTCGGATCGGCTGGTTGCCAAAGGTGGTACGGGACGTAACCTTGTATGGATAGATATCCAGAGACTGGCGCTGCAGCAATAATCTTGTCTGGCCTATGGAGAAGCGTGTACCAAGTGCCCTGTCCTATGTTCAATCGTCAGTACTGTCCGTCTTGGGAGTTGGGACGTAGAACGGACCGCCGTTGGAGTGCCCACTGACAAGCCATTTGTTTACATCCACGCCCAGCCCAGTCCAACCTGTTGACTTGATCCACTCAGGAATTGAATGGACGGCGGCTTCAACGTCTGAGAAGCCCCAGTTGTCTAATCGCGCTGTAAGCATAGGAAAGAATGCAGGATAGCTAATCCTACTTACGCCAATCGTCTCCACTCCAGGCTGTAGAGCCTGTTGGAAATAAGGCCCAAGCACAAATATCACTCACTGGGTCCAAACTATGGGCTACCATGTCGCTTTCGGCCTCTACACCTGCTCCGTGGAGCTGCAGAAGGATGGGAGCGACAGTAGTTGACCCGCAGGTTGCGTTTTGCGCAGGCGGACGAAGCATGGCATAAGAAGCCATGCCGCCCGGGTGCATGAACACTACTTTGTGAGGATCATAGACAGACTTGCTCTTGAGTTGTCCTTTCACATTGAGCCGCTTCCCGGCTTCGGTGCCATTCGAAGACTTGTACAGGAAATCAAACTCGACGGTCGTTACATTTGTGCCTTGGAGAGAAAGTAACAGCGAGACCGGCTTGGTTTGTCCAGCCAACAAAACAACCGAGCTATGTATTAGGTATATATTTGCACCTTTCTGCAGGAAATCAGTATGATCACATGATGCCTGGAGCAAAAAAAAATTAAAAAAACTCACCGTTTGTGTGCTGGTGTCCGTTATTTCAATGGGCAAAGTCCCCGTGTTGCTCAGAGATACTGACGCCAAAGAGCTAGCAAGCCGACCATCTACCATATCAGAAACAAGCATTTCTCCGAGCTTCTCCAAGTTCCCTGAAGTTGAGTTAAGCTGCAGAGTCGGTGACATGGTAGGACCACCAATCCCTCCCATGGATCGGACATCTCTAACAAGCCGCACATCGATTCTGTGTGAGCCAGGCTCAAGTACAATGTTCAGAGGTGCTCTTCTGTACATGTAATAGTCGCCGCCAAAATAGGGAATCTTGTCAATCCAGTACTCCAACACTTGATCCGTATAAAGCCTGAAAGACATCGGACTGTCACCTGGTACGGTAATTTCTCCACGTGCCCATGCTTGATATTGGAGAGCGGGCCATCCGTACACATCCTGGAGGAATGTCCAATTGTGGTTAGAATTGGGGAAGCCAATTGTAAAGGAGGCTTGAGCATTTGATGGTCCTTCTTCCCAATTGTCGGCATCAATTGATGTCCATGTAACAGAAGCATCTTTTGCTAGCGAGCTATAAAATCGACGCGTTGGGTCAAAATTCAAAGATCGGAAGCCGCCTTCGTGTTCTAAGGGATCTGCCCCCCAAGAAGCCTCTGAACAAGAATCAGTAGCTGCTGAGAGTGATATGGGGTAGGGAAATGTTCATGCCTCTTGTGCCAATTTGGAACGGACCTAGAACCTGCCAGGCTTTTGAAAAGGAGACAGTAGATGCAGCAGACTGGGACATGCTCCCTCGTAAGACTGCCAATGGCTCGACCTCTTGGAGAAACGAAACAAAACGGGCAGACTGCTGCAGGAACCGCATTCCGGCGGTAGCGGTCCGTCGTCAAAACAAGCCTCTAACTATATGTCAGGCGGGATGAATGCATAGACAGGAAGAGGGGTTCTTACACAAGAAGGTGAAGGTTCAATCTATCTCTCGCAATATACAAAGGACATCACCTGATGTATCACGTGGCGCTGTAAGCTCCCGGTCTGGACCTACTCACGGGTATGGGTATACACCGCAAGCAAGCCATGGTAGAGTAGTACAATCCAGCAAAAAGCCCGCGAAAAGAGAATTTGATGAGAAGCAGACTAGAGGGATGTGTGAACGTGACAGAAACATTCCACCTGCACTGCAACCATTCCCGTGATCTGACGACCACACGCCAGGGACCAACCTTACATAGATTACGATACCGCGCTAAGAAGCTGACCTTGCATCCACCAACTTTAGCTTCAACTCCTTCAAAGGAATGCGCCGTGTCCTGTACCCTACCTTTACACTACCTACCTTCACCGAGAGGGTGATATCTGCTGTTTGGATAGTCGCCCTTCAGCCTCTCAAGCCCACCCAGCCATTCGAGGCCCACCGCTACCCCTCAGAGACCGTTTTCAGATACAGAACGAACCGCCTCCCCCAACGCGCGTCCAAAGCTCGAGGTGTACTGTCCCGAACCCCTCAAATGGATTGATTGTCGGAAGTCACGCAATACTGGCAGTAGAGTTGGGGAAAGCCTACGTTTGAAGCTTGAAAGAGCACGATGGACGCAGACTCGCCGTTAGCCACCGCGCCGACTGGCACCATCAAGTTCCCAGCCTTTCAACCCGATCACCGCGCCTCCACCGACGAAATCTCCAGACCTCTCCCGCTTCACAACGATACACCAGAATTGCATGGAATGCCTGGGAGTGGGCGGTGGCAGCCTCGCAGGACTAGTAGTGCAAGATGGACAAACGCAAGTGCTCAACCTTCAGGGGTGAGGCATGGGCGGCAGAAGAGCTTGAGTGAAGCCATACGGACAATTCGAACCCGGCAGGGGAGTGTTAGCGCGAATGCACATGAGATAGCAGACGCATTGAAGGCACCTGTGTCCCCAAAGCTCATTGTACGGTCTGCCCCCTTCGGAAAAAATGCCAATACTGACAAACCATGAGCTCCTCTGCGGAGTTTGGTATGCTACCTCCATCATGTCGAATACCTCCTCGAAAGCGATCCTCACCGCGTTTCCCAAACCCGTTACCCTGACTCTCATCCAATTCGGCTTCGTTTCATCCTGGTGTCTCTTCCTGGCATGGCTAGCTCGTATATTCCCGGCCGTCCGCACAGCACTACCTGTCTTGAAGAACGGAATACGGAAGCCCAACAAAGACTTGATCATGACAACCCTCCCCCTCACCGCGTTCCAGATTGGTGGACACATTCTAAGCTCAGATGCTACATCTAGAATCCCTGTATCACTGGTGCACACCATCAAAGGCCTTTCTCCACTATTCACGGTCATGGCGTACAAATTTGTATTGGGAATTGACTATCCCGCTGCAATCTACTACTCGCTCATCCCCCTCACCGCTGGCGTCGTCATGGCCTGCTCTGCCAACTTCTCTGGCAATCTCCTCGGACTCCTTTCAGCCTTTGGAAGTGCGATTCTATTCGTCACTCAGAATATTGTGTCCAAAACTCTGTTCAACGAAGCTGCTGCAGCTGAAGCCGATGGTCCATCAAGAAACAAGAAGCCAGACAAGCTCAATCTTTTGTGCTACTCCTCAGGACTGGCCTTCTTATGCACAGCCCCCTTGTGGCTCTTCTCTGAGGGCTTTACCATCATCGCGGATCTGTTGCACGATGCGTCGTTAGATCTCAGCGATCGCCCTGGAACCCTAGACCACGGTAGCCTGGTATTGGAGTATATCTTCAACGGGACGTTCCATTTCGGACAGAGTCTTGTTGCTTTCGTTCTGCTGTCCATGATTTCGCCTGTCACATATTCTGTTGCCAGCTTGTTCAAGCGCGTCTTTGTTATTTGCTTTGCTATCATATGGTTCGGCAATACCGTGAGCTCAGTGCAAGGATTCGGAATTCTTCTCACATTTTTGGGGCTGTACCTCTATGATCGAACCAGCGACGCCGCCAAAGCCGATAAAAAAGCAGAGGCCCTTCAACTCAAAGACCGGGCCCCGTTGTTGCCGACAACAAATGAAAATTTCTACGAAAATATGGCCAACTCTCCGGAATACATTGACTCGCCTGTCGCGATGGATCGATATAGCAACAGCAATGGCTTTGCGCACGGGCCAGGACCAATTCAGGAGGAGAAAAGGGGGGATACGCCTGTCTCCCATCGGCCTCGTCTGTCGGTCGACCGCGGCTGGTTGCCCCCTGGGACCCGGCAGGAAGACACGTGGTCGCCTATGGACAAGAAGCAGAACCAAACGGTTCCTGCGTCGTAACTGGATGATGGAGTTCGGGTTAGGGAATTGCATTGGTAGGCGTCTGGATGGATGATATGCTATGGTGTGGGCTAGGAAGGACACAGACTCGTTTACAGATATACCTTAGACTTCTGCAATGCATGCGGATTTACTGATCAAGGGTCTTGGTCAAGACTTGTGGCAATGTGAAGTGCCCGGAGATACGGACAGGAGTACCTTGTGCTCCCTGACGAGTGATTCGCGGCGATGGAGTTTCTTCGTCTACCTAGTAGGTAATCTGCTCATCTCAGATTTCTTACACTTGCGACTCTCGGGGCGTCACAGCCAGGCCTCAATTTCGTTGTGTTTACATCAACAACCAGCTCCATGGAACCTACCTCTATCTAAAGAACCACCACCACGGCCCGTCTTCAATCATTACTCTCTTGCGGATTGCTTCGCTGGATTTTGTTTGGCACTCGGTGCAGGTGGTTCTGGCCGCGCTCCTGCTCTCCTTTGCTCTCGCCTCGGCTGCAAGTACCAATTGAGAAGGCACGCTCTCGAACGTCCCACTCACCCCACAAGTACTTTCTCTCGCCGTGTCGCCCACCTGCAATCTCTCCCGTCCTCTTCCCATCTGCCTCCCTCTCCGTCACTCCTTCTCAGCATTCTCTACCACTGCACTGCTGTCACCTCGCCTGCCGCTGTATCTTTGTTGATTTCAACACTCTCCACTCAACTTCATCTGTCTCCAATCTAAACACACCTCTGCACCCATCACGTCGAAATCACAATCGAGTCTGCCGCCCACATCTTACGATCCAAACATTGGCTTCTCGAGACAAGTAGATTACCAAGATGGGTGACGGATCTCCAACTCCACGCAAGAAAGGCTCTTCGCCTTTCACTGTTCACAGCGACTTGACCCGTGATGCCTTTCACTTGGAGTCGAATGCACTGGTAACATCCTCCCAGCAGCAATGGGATCATGCTGTGCCTCCAGCGCTGACACAGACCAGGGCGTCAATAGTCGCAACTCCACAGACTCAGGCATCATGCCGTTGACCTCTGCCAAGTTCGCCAACCGCCCATACATTCCTCCCAACCGCTTCAACACTCTCAAGGTAAGACACTTCGTTGGCGCCGTCTTGGGTCCGAATCCAGTCACCGACATTTCCAGATGCAGAAAACCGACCTCTCGACTCACTCATCCGAAGAGAACCCCATGGATGCCTTGCTCGCTAAGCTCACAGAGCAGAAAGCCGCCCTCGACAAGTCAAAGGCCTCGAACAGCTCGCCCGAGCCTGGAGCTTTGAGTGTCCCTGTCCGCGACTCTGATAATTCATCCAGCAGCTCCGTCCCAATCACTCCCAACAGTGACGGCTACGCTCAATCTCAATCTCATAGCTCCGAGAATGAGCATCCAAAGGCGGTCGACACCGGATACATCATGCGTCTCCAAAAGGAGCTTGAAGAAGCCAAGACCAAGATCGAGTACATGGATGAGGAGCTGGCTCATACACGCATTGCCAAGCACACTTTCGACCAGGCGGTTGGACCTCCGTCTGAGGTTGACTTCCAGCTTCGAGGCAATGTTTCCGATCAAGGCAATGGCTCCGATCAAGCCATCAACAAGGCTCAGGCTGCTATTGCGTCCTCATTTCGTCCACCGTCCACCAACCAAGATGCTTGGAACCGGCCAGACGTCTTCAACAAGCAGGAGTCGGCGGATGCTCTTTCGGGTGGTGGAGTCTTCGCTACCAATCAGGGAATCTGGGGCAACCCTACCCGTGCTGCGTTTCCGAGCAATATTGGCGCTCCGATGGCTCAGAAGTTTCCGCAACCAATCCAGACTTCGTGGGCACATTCGAACAATAATCGCTTCTGGCTGGGAGGCACCAACTTGAGTACTGGTCCGCCAAGCCCAGCGCCCTTCGTCGCGCCTGTTGCTCCCACCTTCAACAGCAACCCACATCACATCCGAATGGACCCTATTCTTGGACCTGCTCCGTACATCAATGACCAATCCCAGTTCTCCATGGATCAGACGTTCCGTGGCGTCACCTTCACTCCAAGCCGCCCCAATTCTGCTTTCGACCTCCGTCGCAACAATTGGAACTCGTATCCAGCCAGCATTGCTTCGATGGACGGACGAGCCCCTTCGCCATCTCCGCCAGCCATGGGGTTCCAAGGTATGAGCCAGTATCAGTCCAACCCACCGATGGTGCCCTTCTCACAGGGTGGACTTGTTGGCCGGCTCTCTTCCACCACTGCCGAATTTGGACTCGACACAATGAGCTCTTCCCAGTGGACCAGCAATTCAACTTCAGATACTCCGACCTACGTACCTCCGGTCGAACCCATGAACTATCGTCGTCTTTTGGATCGCAATATGAGCTGCAACTGGAAGTACATCGTCGACAAGATCGTCTGCAGCAACGATCAGCAAGCGTCGATTTTCTTGCAACAGAAACTCAAGGTTGGGACCAACGAGCAGAAGTATGATATAGTCGAGGCTATCATCGCTCAAGCCTACCCTCTCATGGTCAACCGCTTCGGAAACTTCCTAGTCCAGCGCTGCTTTGAGCACGGCACTCCCGAGCAAGTCATCAAGATTGCCAATGCTATTCGTGGCAACACTCTGGCCCTCAGCATGGATTCCTTTGGATGCCATGTTATTCAAAAGGCTTTTGACTCTGTCCCAGAAGAGTACAAAGCCATCATGGTTCATGAGCTGCTTCGACGAATCCCAGAGACCGTTGTCCACCGCTACGCGTGCCATGTATGGCAAAAGCTGTTCGAACTTCGCTGGAGCGACACACCTCCCCAGATCATGAAATACGTCAACGAAGCCCTTCGTGGTATGTGGCACGAGGTTGCCCTTGGCGAGACTGGGAGTTTGGTTGTCCAGAACATTTTCGAGAACTGCCTGGAAGAGGACAAGGTAAGCTTGCCCAGTTCTACCTGTGTTGTGCGCATCGCTGACATTGATAAGCGCCCTTGTATCAATGAAGTCCTCGCCAGCATTGACGTCGTGGCTCACGGTCAGTTTGGCAACTGGTGCATCCAGCACATCTGCGAGCATGGCGCTCCTGCTGATCGCAGCCGTGCTATCGACCACATTCTTCGCTTCGCCACCGAGTATAGCATGGACCAGTACGCCTCCAAAGTCATTGAGAAATGCTTGAAGATCGGCGGCCCAGACTTTCTTGAGCGCTACCTTGAGCGTGTCTGTGAAGCTCGTCCAGACCGTCCTCGCATGCCTCTCATCGACATTGCAGGTGATCAATTTGGCAACTACCTGATCCAGTGGATTCTCACCCATGCCAACCCCAACCATCGCGAGGTCGTGGCAACCCACGTCCGCAAGCATATGGTCTCCCTTCGTGGATCAAAGTACGGCTCGCGAGTCGCTATGCTCTGCTGCAACCCGGCATTCGCTACTCGCCCTGGCCCGCCTGCTGGCTTGCAGCTGAACCGCTACAACAGCGCAAGCAGTTCTGGCCGCAGTATCTTTGGTGGTGCTTACCGCTAGAGTCTCTACTGTTCGTTCCGTCGCACACCAAACATCGCCCGCTCCGCCACACGTCCAATCATGTATCATACCGCTCACCAATTACAGCGATGTATGACTGGACCTACGCTCGAGTTCACCTTGGATGAGACCACAAAAAGCACTTTGTCTAAGACCATATAGCATACCTTGGCTACAAGCAAAAGTCGCTCGCTCGTCTATTGCCCACCACGCATCATATCCAAACAGATCGTCGGTTCTTGTCCTCCATACCACCAAGCTCTTTTTCGGTTGGCGAAAAAAGCTCTCGCACGCGCCAGTCATCTATTCGTTTCTCCTCCGACCATCTTCGAAAAGACCTCCGAGCCTTGTACATGTCTTTTACGCCTGTTCTGCGGGCTGATTGGATTGGAAGCTTCGGTCTTGGGCGGACGTCCTTATCCTATTCTCTCTTCGAGATATGGGAATAAGGATTGGAAACAGGCATGTTATTGCAAACAAAAGAGCCATGCTCATTTCACTGGTCGTTTTTGTGCCTGAAGTTTTGTGGAGGCCATTTTCTGTTTGCCCAAGCCAGCTCTTCACGAAACACTACTCCCACAAGACATATCCCATTGCACACTTTGCGCTTGCAAATGCTTGTTCTTCTTTGCCTACAGTTTGTTTTCTTCCCAAACTATCGACTCCTTTCTTCCCTTTTTGCTTCCATCATCATCCTCTTCCTTGACCTTTTCTTTTCTTTTACTGGCAATGTATATTCTGATGGGAGAGGTGGCGGTCAGTAACGAACCAAAGCTCTGTAATGTGGAGGGTATCAAGCAAAGCGGGTTTAAGCTGAGTCTCCAGCGATTGCATTTCACTTGTACACTCGTACTTTGTACTCAGAGAAGCCTTTGCATTTTCCGATCTTGCCATGTGAGATTTCCCCGTGACACATGTGATGCGGGAGACTGATGTGCAAGAAATTTTTGCTAGCAACCACTGTTTAGGTTAACTTTCGGAAAGTTTATTTTCCTTGCTATTACTAGCGAAGCTGCGAAGAATGACTTTGACCCAACTTCAGTCATTTCCCTGAACAAGACATAATCAGGAAGCTTACTTAATCAGACACACTCGCTGCTGCGTGAGGTAGGTAGGCATAGATAATTACCATCCAGTAAACCCTCCGTTCAACGATACAAACCCCCTTCCCTCGGTCGCCTCGCCATACCACTGGTAAATGCACAATGCCTAACAGCCTCCTCATCACCATCACCACCACCAACAACACCTCCCCTCCTCCTCCCTTGCTCAGACACATCACCCCACCAAACACGCTCCAAATACATCCCCGGCTCTGAATTCGCGGAATGACACGCAGCACTGATGACGGCGCTATTACTGGCATCGCCAAGTCCCGCATCCGACTCAAGGCGCTTGAACGCGCCGAGAAAGTACGTCACTAGGATTCCGAAAAACGAGACGGCGATGACGGACACGATGCCCGTGTTGCTATAACCGAGGCGGGTGAGACGATCGTGCGGGTCGAGTCTGGTGCTGCTTGATATTGTGACATTGCTCCGGTCGTTGGACATCGAGTCAGCTAGGAAGGAGAAGGTGGAGCTGGTGATGGGACCGGCGGAGCGGCCATCGATGCGGACGAGGAAGAAGGATTGGGAGAGCAGCCAGTGGAGGAGGGAGGAGTAGGCTAGGAGGGGGAGGGCGTAGCGTGTGGGGAGAGATAGGAAGCGAGTGGTGCGTTGGGCGCCACGAGGGGATTCGCTTGTTCGAAGACCTTTTTTGGTGTTTGCGCTTGCGTTGCCCTGATACTGCTCATCCTGCTCCGAGGAGGAAGAAGGAGGAACGGGAGAAGCGAAACGGTCCCATTCCTGCCCCAGCAGCATCTTGGTGTACAGGTTGTTGTAGGCGAGGTAGATGGCGGAGAAGCCGAGTTGCGGGATGTTGGCTACGAGGAGGGTGGGGACGATGCCACTCGAGGAGGGGTCGTCGCGCATGAAGGAGGCGAGAGATTGGATGTTGGGGACGCCGAGGGCGTTGTCGAAGGCATTATCGTGGCTACCCGTGATGGCGAAATAGAGGGCGCAACTTACGATCAGGGCGGCTGTTAGGGCGCTGTGGCAGGGAGAGGGGTTAGTGGGCGAGCAAGCAAGCGGTGATTGAGGAACGTTATGGATAAGAATGGGAAGGGAAAGGGGACAAGGACTTACACGCCGTGAGTCCCATACCATTCAGCTCGACTAACAGTATTCCTCAAACGCAGTCTCCGGCTGGCATAGACCTGCGGTTCAGACGCCTCTTTCCAATCCCCCTTCTTCAGCTGATCAGCAGGTACAAGACACATACCCCTCGTATGTGGATCTTCCCTTCTCATAAACGAGGCAATGGCATCTCCCATCGTCCGCAAATACTGGTTCTTCCTAAGACCAGGGTGGAATACTAGCCACCACATGATGCAAGTTTTGATGAGCCCAAAGACCACGATGGCGAGCATCATCCAGACTTGATATTGCAGTTGGCAAATGTCTGGTGTTTCGCGGCTGAGGCAGTAGGACACTGGGTGGCCATAGACGCTCCAGTTACCGCCGGAGTTGGAGCCGGCGATGGCGTATTCTTCCCGGCAGCGATCGGTTCGGGGGTTGAAGTTGTCATAGTCCTCGAAGAGTATGGGGGTATCGGAGCAGATCCAGCGGAAGGGGTCTTGGTTTGTGCCTGATGTGTTCAGGGTCAGTGAACGCTGGGGATAGCGACTCCAAAGCAATGGATTTGTTTCGTTGAGTGTCTTTGACACTATTACAAGGTCGCTGTGGGTTTGGAGGAAGCTGGATGAGTAGTCACTTATGCATTCCAGTGGGGTCATGCGGGTAAAACTCGAGGACCTGGAGGATGCATCCTTGAGTGCATTCACAATGGCTTGTCCGTCGTCCGTTCGGTCGAAGAGATGGAGGTCGAAGGGATCCGGATAGTTGTCCTGTGGAAATTGATTCGGATTTGTATTTTCAAGAGTCGGAGTCCAAGTGCTGTTCACGAAATCGGATGATACCACGGATATGGAATACTGGTTCGACTCGCTTGAAGTAAAAAAGACCGAATTGAAACTGTGTTCGTCAGAAAATATACCGTGTCTCGAGTCACTCAGGGTACGTACAAGAGATGGAAAGGCACTGAAGTAACTCCAAGGAGCAGCCACAAGACAACTCTTCCCCAGCCGATCAACCTCATGTTACGGAAGCTCTGTACTCCAATCTCAACATACTCCGTCTTCGCATGAGCACGATCAACCTCTTCCCTCGTCGGAGCAGCCACGCCTTGCATGCAATAATTGGAGGCGCCGAGAATGCAAGTCGAGACAATATTCAGAGCCAAATGGATGCCAGTATCCGCAATATGGACTCTACTACAACTATCTCTCATGACGACTCCAGAGCCGTGCTCCGTGTCGTACTTTGTGAACATCCAGACATCGACGGCGGTATTGACAGCGAGAGCCGTGCCCGCTGTAAGGGCTGCACGGATGAGACCTGCCCTCCAGCTGGAGAAGTAGCGCTGCCATAGCGAATCGTGGGTCCTGGCGTACTCGTCCTCGGTTTCCAGGGTGTGGATGAACTCGGATGTGCTTGGGATGAGCGTGTATTGTCCAGCGACGGACGCGTCTTTCTTGTCAGCGGAGCTCTCAGGCTCTGCTTCTGCTATAACATTTTCCTCGTTCTTCCTAGGGAGCGAGCTTGACATATCGTTCAGCTGAACGTGGTCGCCGTCCTCATAGGTCGAATTGGACCTCCTGAAGGAAGCCAGAAATCGCATCATCGCCTTGAGAGATACCACTCCCGGTCTTGCTCCTGTTCAAGTGAAAGATGTTTGGTTTCCATCATATCCATGTCCGATGTCGACGTCGACTTTGCCATGGCATGCGGCTCCGCAATAGTGCAGCTGTCGTGTCAGCCACAGCTGGAATACGGAATAGCGCACTCAGCTAACAAGTCCCAAAAAAGAATTGCTTCTGGTTGGTGGTGGATGCTGGGGGCGGAGCTTGGGATGGGGGCGGAACCTAGAGAGGGGCGGAATCCAAACCACGTGACTGGATTGATTCTCCCCCTTTCGCCTTTTGTCATGCTCAGCACTGATTGGATTCCTCCTGTTGCGCTGTCCATAAGAGGCACACAGCATTTTCACGCTTGCCGACTAGATAATACTCAATTACTATGTTGACCATATACCTAAAAACGGGATGACTTCTCAATGGCATGCCAAGAACGTCGGCGGAATTAGCAGGTTTGTACTCCGTAGCTGAAGCCGAATGCAAAACAGTGGAGAGTCATCTTTCAACATCAGCAACTCCAGAACAAAACATATTCGACTCGACGAGGTATATCTCCCCTTATCTCTCTCTGAGATTGTCTCTACAGGTTATCATGTATTGAACCAGCTCTCTATTCCATGTGTAAATGCCCGATTGACGTCCAGCTCGTTCTTCTCTCTTGTCTTCTCGTCGTCATCTTCGTCCCCTCTTCGACATGATGGACCCCGGAGAAGGCTCATCAAGCGCTCCTGCGAGCCGAACATTTCCTGGGCTGAACAAGTCATGCGAACCTTGCCGAGCGCGGAAAATCCGATGTCTGCGAAACCCCTCTCAACCCATGGGACGCTGTATGAGATGCGAAAACATGAACCTCTCCTGTGTCTACGCTGCCCCCATTGCAAGGAGGAGGCGTAAGCGGACTGATACCCGAGTCACAGAACTGGAGCAGGAACTGAAGAGCATGAAGGAGCTTTTGCAGAGTGGTCATTTTCTGCCTGCGACCCCGACCGCTGGAGTAGCGCATGATTCTCGGGGTGCTTTGGCTAGTCCATCTGAACTGCCCCATTCCCAGAGGAATTCTTTCATGGCACAACCACCACTGTCATCCCCTTCTTTCAAACCAAATCACACACATCATTCTTCAGATCTCGGCAGTACATCAAGCGACTCCCCTCCAACTCTCGAAGCCGCCTATGATGGCCTTGTCGACGAAGCCACCAAAACGCTTCTATTCGACCATTTCCGGACCAAGCTTTCAGGATACTATCCCATCCTCCACATATCCCCGGAGGTCCTGGCAATCAACTTCCAACGAGAGAAGCCCGATCTCTTCCTCGCCATCATCGCCGCATCCGCAGCCAGCGTCAACCCCTCCCTCGCCCGTTACCTCTTCGCCAAAGCCGAAAAGCTATACGCGGAAAAAATCACCATCTTGGGTGAAAAATCACTTGAACTCGTCCAAGCGCTGATCATCTCCTCGGTTTGGTATCCGCCGACTAAGTTCGATCGTATGAAGTTCACTCAATACGCCCATATGGCCTCGACGTTGATACTCGACTTGGGCCCCGGCCACGGCATCGCAGACCTCGAAGAAGAGCGCATCTTTTTAGGGACATACATCGTTTGCGCCGGTGTTTCTATCGCCTTGCGGAGGCCCAACCTTATGAAGTTCACAAAGTACACCGAAGCCTGCTCGCGGAAAGTCGGCGCTTCTCAGATCCTCGGAGACAAACGTCTCGCCGTATGGGCGGATCTGCAGATCATCGCTGAAACCATGGCTCCGAAATTTGGCTTTGCGGATCCGGATACCACAGTCGATATGTCTGACCCACTCATTCGTACTGCACTGAAAGACTTTGAGAAAAGGCTGGATGAGTGGGAAGCAGGTGTTCCCCGAGGAGCGATGAACGAGCCATTGCTTTGCCATTTCCATCACATCAAGATTAATCTCCACGAGTCTGTGCTGCATGCCGACCACAGCCCTGACGATATGGTTCCCCCTTACTTTTTGCGCCCCACGCCCCTTCCCCGGACATCAGGAAGCCCTGGAAGTGAACTCAGCCCCGTAGTCGTCAAATCCATCATCGCATGTCTAGATTCCTGCCACAGCCTGCTCAGCGTCATCCTCGCCATGCCCATCCTTGTCGCTCGCGGCGTCCCTATCATCATCTTCACCCGCATGTTCCGCGCCGCCATCGTGCTCGTTAAACTCTGGGTCTCTGCCCGTGCCCCCGAAACCGTCATCAGCAAAGTGCTCGACCCAGCGAGTCTGAAGGTCGAGGAATATTTACAGAAACTTCACGCACTGCTGACCGAAGCCGCAGGGCCTGGACCTGGGAGTGGAGGAAAGAGGTTCCAAGTCCCGACGGCGCTTAAAGGCGCGATCGCTGTACTTTTGGTCTGGTATCAGACGCAGAATAGGCTAGGCTTGAGAGACAAGGAGGACGAGGATGACGTTGACGCGCTCATTGCACCGTTGACGAGTATCAAGATGGAGGACGAGGAGGACTTTATGAGTGAGTTTGGCCCGAAGCCTGAGGAGGAGATCAAGGGCGACTTTTCGTCTCCGCCGACCCAACCGCAGGGCCCAATTGGCGCCATTTCTATCCCTAGTGTGCTGGCTGCCGAGGATGCGGTTGTGCACATGCAGATGTCTTCGGGTGATGGGATCAGTGGACGTCAGCTCTTCGATACACCTCAAGATCAAGGACAATCGGGGTTTACTCCCGGCATGTCAGCGGCGGAGGGGAGCGAAATGATCGATATCAATGATCTCCTTGAAGATATGGTCGATTGGAACGATGCTGATGCTGGAGGCGAGCTTTACGATTTCGACGAGTCGCAGGTTTGGAATAATGCCGGGTGGACGAATGATCTGAATACGTCGAATTATGCATCGCAAGCGTTTGAGACTGGTTCTGGGACTGGAACTGGAACTGGAACTGGAACTGGAACTGGCACTGGGAGCGGTAATGGGAATAATGGTGGTTATGGGTTTATCTAATGGAATTAGAATTAGGTTGCGATGGATAAGGTATCGGCCGGGATGAGAGGCAGGTTTCGCTTTCGACGCGTCTTAGATACCCTGTTTTTATCAGTTTAATAAAGAAAAACTCCGCTCCACTGTTTGGGAAAACATGTGTATCCTAGAGGTCTCCGGGAGTAGGTCAAGCGTCTCTTCCCTTCTGATCTATCGAAAGAGAGCCGATTTCCATTCGTAGGACAGGTTCGAGATCTTTTTCGTCTTCAATCTGCTGTCCGAATGAATTCTAGCACCCACTGGCACTATGTGCTCAACCACTACAAACTGACTTGCTGGTTTGGAGAGTGTCCTTTCATTTCTTTGATATCACTCTCTCCAATCTATTTGTTTCCCAACGTCGATTCAGATGATTCGATAGACAGATTGATTGATCGACTCGAAGTGGAGCTCACCCAGTGTCTCTTTTGACCAAGTATCTTCCAATTTCAGAATACCGGGTAGCCTTACCTCAACATAAACCCATCGTCTTCCCATCATCCCTCATTCAAATCGTCAACCTCATATATTACATAAACATCTCTTCCCACATATATATACATCACCGCCAACCAAAACCTCCCCAAATGTCCCGTCAGCTCCTCCCCGTCCCAATCTTGGGCAACTTCAGACCCCCTATATTCAAATTCAGCCCTCCCACTCTCCTGACCTCAGCCACGGCATCGCCTAACAGCACCCTTACCGCACCCTCCAATCGCCGATCCCGTCGTCTCCTCAGCCAAAGCAACACCACCCCCAACACCACCACATCCGCCACCACCAGCTTTGCAAAACCCCAAAATGCCCAGCTGAGCCAGGCGAAAAATGTATGCCGCCGCCCGCGACTAAACAGCCGTCGCGACTCGAGCTGTTCGCGCAGAGCGGCGATCTCGGCGGTGAGGTGCACGAGCGCGGTTTCGATTGTGCGGCGCCATTTTGCGTCGTCAGGGGAAGAAGGTGGGGGGTGGGAATGGCGTTTTGAGGGGGCGCGGCGGGGTTTTGAAGGTGGAGGAGGAGACATTGTGGAGTCGATGTTTCGAATGGGGGAAGGGGATTGCGGACGTGGGTGTGAGCCCGGTTGCGAGTCTGGGGCATCGACGAATTCTTCTTCTTCTGGGTCTGCGGGGTTATCTTCGTCGTCGTCTTGGTCGTCTGCGGAGGTCGGAGAGAGGGTGCGCATCATCATGTCTTTTTGACGTTGTGGGCGGGATTGAGATTGGGATTGTGAGGGTTGTTGCGTCAGGAGGCCGTAGTTCGGGGGGCTGGAGAGCTGTTGGAAGCCTTCCGGGAGGCCGTGGGTTTGTAGTGGGGAGGATGAAGATGAGGAGGGCACGTTTGACTTGATCTGGTCCCAGACGAACTCGAGCTCGGAGACTAGTTCGCGCGCGTCGGGGGAAGGCGAGGCGTATTGGTGCATTGTGCTGATGAGGAGGGTGATATAGCGGCGCTTTGCTTCGGTGCGGGAGAGGCCGTGACAGGAATGCCATGCGTCCCTGGGAGTGGTGTCAGTGACTGGTTCCTAATTGTTCGCGACGTCCGGCTACTATGGGGAATTGCCTGATACAGACGGGGTGAGGTAGGAAGGGAGCAGCGTACCATTTCTCCTGAGCTCTTCTCTCTTCCTCGCCACTACCCCGAGGCCTGTCCATAATCCCTTCAACATCGCCTTCTGTATGTCAATCAGCCACCGAGTCTCCCGAGTCGCGTGCGCAGTTGTCATACCCATGCTCTGCTTATACAATCCATACAGTTTCAATCGTATATGCGCCGGCGGCTTCTCCGATCCGGTGCGGATCTTATTGACGGTATTGAGGGCATGGCTGAACACTCGATCTGTATTTCGACAAGCGCGAGTTAGCGACGCGATGGGGCGTAAGCAGAGAAGGACAACTTGCCTACAGAGTCGGACATGGTGGGGAAGATGGAGTAGTGGAGTTAGTGTGCTCCAGCGGACAAATGAAGGGAATGATTAGTACATGATGTTCAGGCAGATGCAGAGGAAAATATTTGGACGACTTCTTTTTCGTTATATGAAAATATCGTGGTGCAACGGGCAGGGCAGGATGATGTATTTTGGTGGTTGATTGCCGCGGCAGTTCAGATGAAGTCGGCCATGGATCCTGGCCTTCGCCGAAGGTGAACCAGCCACGGGCCGACCTCGACCTCTATCTCGCCGTCATCATAGGTTTTGACCACAACCATGGGTGTCTTTGGAGAAGCCCAGTGGCTTTGAAGTTTCTGCCACCTTGTGCAAGATGTTCGGAGTATTTTGCCATTGGCATCACATCATGCAGCCTTACTAGGCGGATTCGTCACACACTTCGTGGCTGACGCTAGCCTGCGATGCGAGTTTTGCGAATTGATATAGCAAGGAAGTGAGCGGTCAGGGACTACCTGCAAATATGGTCATGGTAAGATGTTCATGATTCATAACTCGTCTACTACCTAATGCTTCTCTCGCAACATTCAGGTATATTTTGTTCGTTCTACGAGAAGGGACCCTGTTTTCCCTATCCACTCGTCAAGTCCGCCAACGCAGTTTCATCAGCCCACCAACTCTTGAAATCTCTCAGTCGTCTTGTTCTTTCGGCTGCAATGTCCTTGCCAGTCTCAGTCTTGCACATTTCACCCAGCAATTCCAACTTTTCTCCAAAATGATCAATACTGCCCTGCATTCCTCTTTCTGGCGCCTTCGCGGCCCCGTACGCGAACACCCTTCCAATTCCAACAGCGCCGATTGCATCGATCCGGTCAGCGTCTTGCACGATGCCCAGCTCTGGGTGTTTTACAACCAGTTTCTTTACAAGTTCCGGGTTTTTCTTCTCGTTGCTGAAAGAAACGTTGGTAGAAATCAACTGGACTTTCTGTGCCAATTCAGGGGCTGCGCCGAATCGGACAAGGAGTTGGTGAACGAGCGTGGAAGAATCTTCGCCGGGTTTGAGGTATTTCCTGTCCCCAACGTCGTGGCAGAGTCTGTCACGTCGAAACGGGAATCAATACAGATCGAAGTTCCCTGAAGATGTGCTGCCAGGATGATACTGAAGAGTACTTACGCGGCGAGACAAACTGCTTCGTTGTCGAACACCACGTCTGGGCGTAAGACAGACTCTTTCTCCAGAATATGCATGGCCAAAGCAGACACTCTCTTGATATGGTTGTAGTCATGCGAAGGGTCAAAGTTACTCATGTACTCCTCGACATATTCTTCGACTTTGGAAACGAGCGCGTGCTCATTGGATACGATCATGATGAAGATAGATTAAGGCTTCATGCAAAGAACTCCAGACACTCAAGGACAGATTGATTAATCCGGGTGTGGGGGAAGGGGTCGATATCTCACATGTAAAATCCCAGGCACCCTCCTTACCTTAATGTGTCCAACGCGGCGCACACGCCGCGGAAATGCCCGAAATGGTCGCACGCGACTTGCGAGCCCGGTGCACGTGAGCTGAAGCGCGCCAAGAGAAACCTCCTCGGCTCCAGAGCTGGAAACGTGACGTGCCCGATCGAACGCGCCCTGTCACCTCCCCTCCAGCCGTCTCTTTCGGCAATTCAACACCACTCGCCTCTTCTTTTCTTATTACTCTTCTTCTGTTGCTGCTGTCTTTTATTCTTCTCTATTCGGAGGATTAAGGGCGGGCTTGCAAGAAATGGGACTCCCACAGAAGGTCTCGGGGACCTTATCGCTGCCGCCGAAATGGATCAACATGTACGGCGACTTTATCATCAAGAACGCGAGTGCCGTGAGCCAGATCGAAAGCGCGCTGAGAAGTCTGACATACATCATTCCGGGTAAGTCTAGCACTTTGCCTGCCAGCAATCGAGGACAGAGAATCAGACTAATACCACACGTTCAGGCCGCTTCAGAGAATCTGAAATCGCTTCCGAATCCCTGCACTCCTCCGTCCAGCTCCTCTCCCTCTACCATGACTCCCTCCTCGCGCGCGCCCTGTCGCGCCTCCCAGCCTCGACTCCCCGTCCCACACCCTCGGCGCACAACCGCTACACGCGCTTCTGGACAGCGAAATCAGCCATCTACCGCCGCACGGCGCTTCTCCTCCAGATGATCCAGTACACAGAATTGCTTTGGGAGATGGCTGCGAAGCGGAAAGGCGAGAAAGTGCGGTGGCGCGTCATCGTGCTTCTAGAGGTCGTCAAGGCGGTGTGTAGGCTCATACTGCTGCGCTTGACCAACTCGAGGGTGATCTTGAGCCCGCCGTTGCCGGAGAGGGAGATTGATCCGAAGCAGTTGGAGGAGAGTGCGAATGGGGCGGCGGAATCAGGAAGTGAGGCGACTTTGGTGGACGACACAGGCGACGGAATAGAGACGCCAGAGAGTGAGAGAAACGACGAGACACTTTGGACTATGCCACGGACGGGCTTGAGCCTGCCAAGTTTGCCGGATGGAAAGGATATCTCGAGTTACCTGCTGAGCAAGGTGCTGACGGCTGATGATATCAAGCCGCCAAAAGCATTGCTGCACAGGGTCAGCGGGAAAGGAGAGCTGGCAGAAGTATTGTATATTCTGCGTCCCGTAATCTATGCAATGGCATTGCAACACTGGAAAGGAGATAGGAAAAGCTGGCGACCGTGGCTCATTGGTTTGAGTGTCGAATATGGCGCGAGACAACTGGCGAAGAATGATTTCCGGGAAAGACTCGCGGGCGGGCTCCGTGGGCTGACAGGACTCGAGCGCGAAGAGCTGAGGAAGCGCGGTTGGGCACTCGGCTGGTGGACGATGAGAGGAGCATTCTACGAGAACATCACCAAGTAAGTCGGTTATATGAACGTGTGGAGCCTATAACTAACCTCATGTGACAGAGCTTGGATACATTCCATCACCTCCTCGCTGAAGGGGAAGCCGCTGTTGGATATGGCGGGCGGCATAATTGAGGACTATGAATTCCTTTGGAACCAGTACTACTTCCCGACGGCTACATTATGATCACGATGTGATGTGTTTTGGCAACTGGGAAGTGTTCATGGAGAACTTGTCCTGTACATATAGCTCTCTGCTTGGGTTTGCTGCTCGAGCTGTGGAAGATATCGGATGTTTGGCAGCTTGTGCTTGTCGGACTTGGACTGTAGATTGTACAACACCAGAATCACAATACCAGACCTTTCGAATGAGATAAACCTTCTATGTTGGTCACCTTCTAGACAGCACGCGACTTGACCGGTGATTTCATGATGCTTGGCTAAGCGCGAGCCAAGCGCGCGGCTCGAGACCGCAGGAACAGCCCAAGCTTCCAACAGCAGCAGTCCGATCACCAACCACGCAAACCCCCATCCGCTCCCTTCTCTCCGACCGTCGTACCGCAGCCTGCCTTTTCATCCTCCTTACTGAATACTCCTCGCCTCAGATTAACAACCCTCACCATGCCCGCCACTACAGCGGAAACGCTCTCGCTCGTCACCCGCAATGTCTCCGTCGCGCCTCTCGTCCTCCTCTCAGTCGCAGATCACTACGGCCGGTCAGCAAAGGGAACGAAGAAGCGAGTAGTGGGCGTGCTGCTAGGGCAGAATGATGGCAAGAATGCACGAGTGTCGAACAGCTTCGCTGGTTAGTGATCCTCCCATAGTGCTGGCCTTCAGTGACCATCAAGCATCTACAGAGAGACATGTGCTGACAGAGGATGCTCCTTTGCTACAGTGCCCTTCGAAGAAGACGAGAAAGACCCCTCGGTCTGGTTCCTGGACCATAATTATGTCGAATCCATGAACGACATGTTCAAGAAAGTCAACGCGCGGGAGAAGCTCATCGGGTGGTACCACTCTGGTCCTAAGCTACGGGCGTCGGATCTGGAGATCAACGAGCTGTTCAAGCGATATTGTCCGAATCCGCTGTTGGTGATTGTGGATGTGCAACCTAAGGAGGTCGGCGTTCCAACGGATGCATACTTCGCGGTGGAGGAGATCAAGGACGTAAGTTTACCGTCCTCTGGCACCGCTCTCTCGACTTGTCGCGAGGGAGTCGATCGTCATACCGCGACGAATCACGTTAGCTTACCCGAATCTCTTTCAGGACGGCACAACCACAAGTAAAACGTTCGTCCACACGCCTAGCATAATAGAAGCGGAAGAAGCAGAGGAAATCGGCGTCGAGCATCTCCTCCGCGACATCCGTGACGTGGCCGTCGGCACCCTCTCCACCCGCATAACCTCCCAACTTCAATCGCTGCAAGGCCTGCACCTCCGCCTCCGCGACATCGGCCAATACCTGCAAAAAGTGCTCGACGGCGACCTCCCCGTCAACCACGCCATCCTCGGAAACCTCCAAGATGTCTTCAATCTCCTGCCCAATCTCTCGACACCCAAACCCAACGCACAGACACCCGCCCTGCCGAATGGCGAGAAGAGCCAGATGCAGGTGCAGGCAGATGAGCTTGCCCGCGCCATGTCGGTCAAAACGAACGATCAGCTCATGAGTATCTATGTTTCGAGTCTCATCAGGGCCATTACGGCTTTCCATGATCTTATTGAGAACAAAATTCAGAATCGGCAGCATGCCGAGGAGAAGGATGCGGCGGCCGGTGGTGAGAAAAATGGCGTGGACAAGAAGGAAGACGGCGAAAAGAAGGTTGATGGGGAGAAGGGCATAAATGGTGAGGTTTCATCGGATGGCAAGACGGCCGAAGGGAAAGGCAAAGACAAGGGAAATGATAGTGAGGGAGGGAAGAAGGGCTGATGAGTGCGCGGATGGCGTGGTATGGTGTAATATAGCATGGCTGAAATTAAGGAGGCGTCCTTGAGTCCTGTCTGTGCGTGGAGACCGGACGTGCGTACGTCAGGGGATACTGCCGTTCTTCTATGATGACGGTAGGCTGCAGGGTCAAGTAGTCTGCAAACATTAGATATATCAATCATAGGCATTTGCATTCGAGATTCCAGCTACTGAGTAATATCCACCAGCGCCTCGTGGGAATTGTCAGATATTCGTCATATACAATTCATAAATGAGTGCCTCATTTCAACGTCGTATCATATATCACCTCATCTCACTCCGGTACCTAGCCTCTCCTTTCCTAAACAGACCTACCCCACACTCATCCGCCCCATCCAGCAGCCCACCCAGCCATCTCAGCACGAGAAACGCGCTTTGTCGAGGCGAGGCGCGAGAAGAGCTGACAGTGTTCAACGAGTACGCAGGCGAGGATATGCTTGCAGATTGGGACTGTCTGGGAAGGGACGTTTAGCCCGCCAAAACTCCAGGATGGGTCTTGCTCAGTGGCTTCACGCTCTGGGTCTGATTCCTGCTGACAGACGTGGGTTGACCAGAAATGCGCCGAGAAATCTTGGTCCTGGTTCTCTGTCCTTGTTCCCGGTGTTTTCGACTCGGGAGAGGATGGAGGGTTGACAGCGCTAGAATTAGAAGCTGGAAAGGCGCTGAAGGCGAAAGCGGGACACGAGCAGTTCCAGGCAAGTGGTCGGACTTCGTAGGATGTGGGTGTGTAGTCTGCGGAGCGATCGTAGGAGCGGTGCCGGGATTGAGATTGAGCTTGCGCGGAGCGGACGTAGTAGAGGGATGGATGTTGAGAAGTGGGATTTGTGGGTAGAGTGGGAGCTTGAGCTGGGCCCGGGACTGGTACTGGGTCCGGGTTCAGGTTCGGCTCTGGACTAGGAGACCTGACGGTAGTGGGAGGAGATATATTGGATTGAAGTTGGTCTGCTGCTTCTTCGATGATTTCTTGTGGAAGGTCGAAGAGCATGTCATCTTCGCAATCGCCATCGTCTTTTGCTTCCACACTGGTCTCGACATCAACAGTTTCCAAGCGGGTGGAGGTTTGAGGAGCATTTTGATTCTGATCGTCCGAGCGAACGTTCCCATCCCCTCTTCTTACGCCTTCATCGAGTGCTCCCACCTCTACAACAGTTGCTTCTCTCTTTTTGTCTTCCTCCTCTTCTCCCTCACCCCTCACCACAAACTTGACAACCAATCCCCGATCCAACAAATCCAGCGCCGGCAAAAACTCGTTCGGAAATAGTACGTGCAGAGTCAACAACGTATTCCTGGCTTTTACGGTCAGGTCTTTAAGTGGATTTGTCGATGACAGAGAGGAAAGAGGATTTGATGCTGGGACGGAGGAAATGAGTTCGGCTACGAAGGTGCGAGATGTGGGGAGAGTGGACATTTTGAGGAAGGCTTCATTATTTTTCCTTGTAAAGAAAAGGGTACATAAGTTCGACCTCAAGAGAATGCGTAGGAAAATTTGGATGAGACTCGGCTAGTAGGTATTCAAGATAGCGGTTGGCTGAAAGTTGGGAGCACAGGAGGGAGGTTTGGATTAATCACGTCAACACGTGAGAGCGCGTGAAAGCTTGCCTGTTTAGGTTAGCCTTGCACTGTCAAAAGGACGGGCAACCTTCGGGACTGAACGACAGGTATCCGAACAACAACATGAATCAAGATGTTGAAGGCATCCCCGTGTTTTTGAGAGCTATCCATGTGGAGAAGCTCACCAAGGAAGAGTATGTAGTTTGATTATATCTGCTAGCGAAGCCGCCCTCGTCAACCTACCTAGGTAGTCTTCTTGTACGGTAGATATAACCGGTCCATTGCAGCCTTGTCCATCGATCTTTTACCCATTCACCGATTGCTCACACATTCTTTGCATGCCATGTCAGCTACTAAAGATTGTCCCCATCCTCTGTAATAAAAATAAAAAAATAAAAAAAAGGAATCTCCTACCGGAATTGAATCTAAGGTGTCGCCTCATCAGGAGGGAAAAAAAGAAATCGGAAGGATTCTTGAAATACATGAAAACACTATACAGCAGAACTTATAGGGGTGGAAATACGTGCCCATACTGCTTAGCCATCAGAGCCGATGTGGAAGTTCACAGTTTTGAGGACATTATATTAACAGAAAACAATGGAACATGTGAGGCGAGGCAGATGCGTGAGCTTGGGCCTTTGGCAGCACTGGCAGCACAACCTAGAAGCACTATTGGCACAGCTACTGAACTATCTCCTCCCTTGATTCCACGCTCCCATTCTACCTAGCCTACTCCAAACTCTAATTACAACGCACGTGTAGCCGTTCGAGCTATTCGACGCCTTCCAAGTCATATCGGTCATCTCAATTGCCCTCAGATCACTCGAAATCTCTTTTTTTTCCACACGAGTTTGTCTTGTGTCGCCTTTTCATCTTGGGGACAGCCTCTCTTTTCTTCTCATTGCTCTGACAAAAATGACTTCGTTCCACAGATTGTCGACCATTCTGTCTTTGGCTTCGCGAAGCGGTGACGGTGAGTATCCGCCATAGTAGCGAGGATTGGCTTTCGCAGAGTAGCTATGGTAGATTTGTGCTGGTTATGAGTGGGTTCTTTTTTGTTTCTCACTTCTCTTTTTTCATCGACAGAAGACGTTGTCCCGAGGGACACCCATTGTACTCGTCCTGCGAGCCTTCACAATCCCGTCCAGTCTTTCCTCGGTCTTCCGTAGCCGTTTCATGACTTTCTCGTAGTACTCCAGAAAGCGTTTACTTGTCGGAACTTTGGGCCGTTTATACAGGTACACACTATCCCCTCCGTCAGTATCCATGCATTAATCGATTCGACTATGCGGGAAAAAGTGAGGGAAGAAATACCGAAAGTCGAAAAGCACAACATCGCAACCAGCATAGGGGTACAAGGAGCTGCTGACCTCGTCTCCACTCACCTGTCCCTCACCATCAACGCCCTCACAACTCCAAAGCTCTTCTCCCCGTCCCTCCACAAGCGCGCGCACCAACACGCCACCAGTAAATCCGTAAGTCCGGCGATGCCTTGCAACTCGACGCCAACGTTCAACTCTTCGCGTACAATCTTCTCCCCCTCAATCTCGTGCACACTCTCCCCCTCACTAGCCACAACCTTTCCCTGCGAATCTTTCCACTTTCCGCGGGTATATTTCCATAATACTGCTTCTCCCTCTACCAGTCCATCCACTTGCCCCCGGCGAACTTCCCACCCAACACCTCCCCGTAACCCCTTCTTGCCCACCATGACACCCTTCAGCCCTCCCGACCTCCGCGGGACCAGTGCGATTTCGCTCGCAAATGGTGTCCGTCGCATCGTGTACAGTTTCAGATCTCTGGTGGCCGGCTGTCCGCGGCTCTGGGCGGCGAGACTGCTTGGAAGGGAGAGCGAAAGGAAGATCTCGTTGCCGGACCAGGTGAGCGAGCGCGGGAGGTGGTACAATGCGGAGGAAGGTGGTGGTGGGTAAATGGAGGTCGTGTCGAGGGTAAGGGTGAGCGGGATAGAAAGGGAACATGCTGGGTTTGGGGCGGAGGTTGATGGGCGCGTGGGAACGGGTGTTGGAATCGGACTTGGGTTCTGAAGAAGGGGCTGGTACGAGTGCGACGTGGAAGGCGGTTGAAGGTCTTGTGGGTCGCCGGTAAAGAGGGGATCGGTTGTATTGGGGTCATAGGCGGGAGGTGGTGGTGGAGGCGGCGGAGAGAAGAGGCGGGCAGTCGGGCGGAGCATTTTCTCGATGGAGTGGGAAGGGTTGAGTGGATCTGCCCTAGGTCAGTGGAAGTTGCAGAATCAATGGTTTCTTCAAGTCTGACTCTGGATGGCGAATCCTCACAGCAGTGGTCAACGACCAGCGGGAGAAATCGACAAGTGAGAATGTTCGTCAAAAGAGTACGTTCATCGTGCGAGGGAACAAGAATCGAGAATAGAAGTAGACGAATAATCTGCTTCAAGTCGGTGATTGTAGGAAACGAGGTAGGTAGATCGCAAAAGATATTCTTTCAATACCTAGATTGAACTTGAGTCCGCCCTCTTCACCAGAACGCAACCCAGAGCATCCAAGTCTGGCCTCTGCCAGACGAAACCAGGAATGAAACGCGCAAGTCGTAGCAGCCAAGCACCCTCGCCCATCCGCCCAGCGATACTGAGACGTCAACTCATCTTGAGAAATCCTCGGGAAACAACCGCACCTTTGGGATACGACTTGGCCATCTATATTTTACTGGGATAACAAAGTGTATAGGTATCTTGTATGTTGATGTTGTGTGGCGTAATCTCGCTTGAGTGCGTGCGAGCTGTGGGCAAATAGAGAAGCTAAATGGAGAGGAAGATGGACTAGGTTTGAAGAAATAGGTCAATTTCAGAACAAACACTTTGACATCTGCAGGCAGTGTCCAGCTCAGTCCAAAAGTGTTGGAAATTCAACAGAGAGAATCTGAATGAAGCAGGAACGCGAAAGCCCAAGGTTGGAAGAAGGTTGGAAAGAGACCCGCCCAGGAAAATCTGAGACGCCCAGCATCCAGGTTAAGAAACCTGCCCTGTATGGACAAGAATAGTCCTTTGGCTGCCATGGCGTTGTAAATTGTGCGAGAAGTGTAATCGAGAACTGTCCAAAATGCCAACTGTGGAGGCTGGATGTTATGGTTTCTTGAAAATTGCAAGGAGGCAAAGGTCACGATACTTCCAGGTTGTTATGCTGCCAAAAAAACAGTATCACGTGAGCCACGCTGAAAAGTCCAAGTGCGCAGCCTCCAAATCTGACAGCTGGATTGGATATTCATAACAATAGCCAGTGAGAAAGTAAACGAGGCTACGGAGTCGCAAATTGGGGGTATCTGTATCCAAAATCAGAATAACAAGCTTCAGAGTGGGAAAACAAAAAGCGCAGTCAAATCTCCACTGGATGTTCACAACACCGCTTCCAAAACTTTATCCCTCAGTTTTCTCACCTCCTCCTCCTTTGACCTAAGCTCCCTTTGCGCCTCCAGATACCTCTCCTTCCACCCTTCCTCGCCCTCCTTCATTCTTCTCGACTTCTCCCCCTCATCCAGCCCTTGCACACCAGCCGCAGCATCTTCCGCCGAATCCAGGACAAGCCCTTTGACCACGAACTCTCCACTCAGCCCTCCGAGCAGCAGATTCCAGCTGACATCAAACATTTCCTTGACAATTGCGCCGTTCCCGTCATGGATGTCCTCGTCGTCATCGATGGGACTGTCATAGCCATCACCGCCTCTCCTGAACCTCGTTACTTTGATTTTCTTAGCTGTGCCGATCGGTGCGCCAACGGAGGAGAGGCCCAGGGGCGCGGAGAGACCGAGCCAACTGGCCGCGGTAACGCGGAAAAGATCTTCGTCATCTGTTGCGTCCTGTGAGGTTTGAATTTGCTGCTGCTGCTGCTGCGAGCGCAATCGCAGGAGAACGGCATCTGCGAGTTGCTTTGCCTCAGCGCCTCGAAGGCGTTTTCGACCTTTGATATCCGCACGGAGAAGATCCGCAGCAAGTGACCTCCGCAGATCCTCAGCGGTAAAATTCGGGATGGGGATGCACTTATTCCTCGTCTGGCCGTTCGGACTTGGTGATCTTTTACTGTGCACTTCGCTTGGATGGGTGAAAGCATGGCTGAATGAGCTGGTCTGCCGTTGCTCGTCCGCGCTGGACTCTTCGAAAAAGTGAGATGCGAGACGCCCGGACATGCCTGATGTTTGTCCGGATGATGAGGTTATACCACTTGGGAGCGTCGTACTTGAGTCGAGAGTATTGTTTGCGCCGGCTTCGCCGTTCACGAGTAGAGTTGGAGTTACAAGATGCACCGGACCGCCGACATGCTGTGGCACCTGAAGCTGCAGACGCTCACGACGCCCAGTTGGAGTACCTGAGCCTGAGCTTGGTGGGTGAACCGATGTAGTCGACGTCGGTATGGGTATGGGATCATCCATGCTGATCTGACTCCTCCCAAGATCGACAGGTGTAGATTCCTTGTTGTTCTTAGGGTTTGCAGGAAAAGTCACAAAAGGTCCATCGCGGGTAGACCTATTGTTCGGAGGACGTCCACGTAGCTTGCCATTTGTGGAAGCGGAAGTGCTTGACCACGCAGACGAAACTGCAGGTCCGTGACGGCGTCGTGCTCGTGGCCTTGCCGAAGAAGGTGTTACGGCGGATTGAGGTTCGTCAAAGGCCGAGTCAGGATGCGCACTGGCAGGAGTAACAGCAGACAAGGGATGAGGAGTGGATGGATTGTCGTTGTTCATGTTACGCCAGCGTAATTGCTGTGTTGATGCAGAGTGTGGTGTTAAATTCTTTCCTTGCAGGGATGCCAAGTGGCTAGAGGTGATTGCAGCAGACCATGGATCGTTTGAGTGCATGAAGCGTTCGATGTCATCAGGATGGGCACTCATTGGAATTGCACTACCCGGGTAAGCAGATCGAGGGGTAGCGAATCCCTGATGGTCGAAAATGGCAGAGGTATCCAGATGAGGCCTCTTCGGCGGAGGCGTCGACATGCGGTCGTTCTCCTCGTCTTGCTCGTCTGCTTTCCGGCGACCTCGTTTCGGTCTGAACTTTGGATCGAGAGCGCGAATAGCGAGGTCTTCTTCCAGGGGCACGCCATCGCGGCTCTCGGGAAGAGGCCCATGGGGTGACGGTATTGCTTTGTAGTAAATCTGGGGTTTGCCTAGGAGATACTCAAAGAAGGCGTCCACATGCATGGCGTGCATCCATCTTTTCAACCTTACAGAGTATTGTTGGACTTTTTGCGTACTTTGCCCTTTTTCATGGGATGGCTTTTCCACACCCAGCTCCAATGCAAGTTCCGTCCAAGTCTTAATGTCACCCGCATCATATTTTCGTATCAATTCGAACAACGTCCATGTGCTGAAGCTCTTTCCATCGCTCTTTGGTGGAGTTCGGAACACTTTCTTCAGCTCGCTGGTATCAATCGATGTTGAGAAGGAAGGATTGCAGAATAGAATGAAGGAAGCGAAGGCGTCATCAATCGTATTGTCGTTTACATTCGCGGACGGCAGTTCACGGTCGTCGGGGGTATAGTCAGGAAGCTGCTGGTGGGTTTGCCCTGGAGAAGACAAGACGGCAAACCTTGGCGATACAGACTGTGATGGAGGGGAAGGACCAGCGCTACTTCGGCTGACGTCGCTCCGGAAACTTGGAGGCAGATGGTGGGGGCTCATGCCATTGTCGTAAGGAAGAAGGTGGGGCGACGAGGACGGATGTAGACCATTCGAGCCTCCAGGGTCGACTCCGTTGGCGCCAGTGTGACGAAAAGGCGCATGAGGGAAGTTTGGACTCCCTCCTCCTTGAGAGAAATGGCGAGCGTGTGCGGAAAGGTGGAGGTGCTCTGCCTCAATGGGTGTGTGGAAGTTCATGGTGGTGGCCGAGTGAAGACAAGAGGTTTAGCTCATAAGGTGAGCTTCCGTCTGTGGCCGAGAGACATCAGGCCTTGAGGGACCGCAAGTGTCTGGTACTTGAATCAAATACTGGAGGGGTGTCGAGGGTCGGTCCTTCGTAAGCCCAAGTCTTACACAGTTCAGGATGGTGGTACGGTGCCTGGCGTCTGTGAGAATGCGCCGAGGACGGTACGGGCCGTGTTTCGGCAGCTGCAGGCGTCGAAAAGGATATGTACAAGAAGATAAAGGGGAGACAGAGCGGCAGAGAGACAGAAGATGGAGTTGGAGCGGATGACAGAGAGAGGCTGGAAGGCTGGCTGGCTCTTGGGTGTCGCGAAGTCAGAATGCTATTTTAGGCGCCGACGTCAATGCGGTCGCCGTCGACAGAAAAGTCACGGCAACAGAGGACCGCTGACCGTATGCAAAATTAGACGCGAGAAGCAGCTTCAGATTGGCCGAATAAGAGATATGTAATAGGTAAAACAAATGTCCTGGAGATATGAATCTCGACAGACTCGACCATGTGTAGGTGTCTTTAGGACAAGCCCCTGAAGCACCAGGCAAGTTGGGATGAATTGATAGAGGGATGCAGCAGCTCCTTTGGACACGACTTTCGGTCTCATCAGCCCCTCTAAGCGGAGCTGCTGCCATCCGCTCCGCAACGACAAGTCAAACGTGAAAATGTTTCGAGAACAAGAAGATTAGGTCCTTCTGCGATTGGGCTGGCGAACTGCTCCGAGGTCGAGGGCCGTCCATTCAAACGGGCACCTGAGAGTGATCCATTTCAAATTACTGTCTTCTTCACGTGACAGAACACAACCAAGCCAGCCCCAGGTATGCCCCCAGCCGGCTGCCGAGCCCGAGGTAAGGTGGGCAGGTCAGGACGGGATTCAATGAAGTAATAATCGAAAATACCTAATATTGATCTTATACCGCGGCGGACGGCATCTCCTCTCACACACTTCTCCTACTTAATTATCGCAGCATCCATCCGACGGCTCAAAACCGTCCACATATCTTCCCGTCGTTGTTGATACCCGTCAGCTACCTCTTTACCTACCCCTCCGTGCCCCTCCCTTTCCTTGAACAGTTCCCCATACCAACATCATGGCTCCAATGTCGCAAAAGGACGCCAGCTTGGACTCGGCAGCCAAGCTGGGCCAGATGGTAGACCAGGCTGAAGGTGCCAAAGCCGCTGCGCAAACCAGCACTGTGTCGCAGCAAAGCGACAATGTCTCCCACGCCCTGGCTGGAGCTGGTGGAGGACTGCTGTCCATGGCTCTTACGTATGTCTCGAAGGTGGAATCACCGACTGCAATACTGACATGTGAAAGATACCCTCTCATTACCCTCTCCACACGCGCACAGGTCGAGTCGAAGCGTGCCGACACTGGCCCCCTAGATGCCGCCCGTCGCATCATCCAAAGGGAGGGTATAATAGGCCTGTATGCCGGTATGGAGTCGGCGCTCTTCGGTATCAGTGTGACAAACTTTGTCTACTATTACTGTAGGTCCACGGCAAGAGCAGTCAATATACAACACGTGGAAGCTTACTATTGCCCTAGGGTACGAATGGACTCGCTCCACCTTTGAGAAGGCCGCCATCAAGGCCGGCCGCTCGAGCAAGCTCACCACCGTCGAGTCCATGATCGCGGGCGCGATCGCCGGTAGCGCAACTGTGCTCTGTACCAACCCCATTTGGGTCGTCAACACGCGCATGACGGCGCGCAAGAACGACTCCGATGAGCAAGTCCTCCCGGGCTCCAAGCCCAAGAAGGCGCCCTCCACCCTCGGCACCTTTTTGTCCATCATCAAGAACGAGGGCCCCCAGAGGCTGTTCGCGGGTGTTTTGCCTGCCCTCGTGCTGGTTATCAACCCTATCCTGCAATACACGCTCTTCGAGCAGATGAAGAACTTCGTGGAGAAGAGAAGGAGGGTTACCCCTATGGACTCCTTTTACATGGGTGCGGCCGGCAAATTGCTGGCCACCAGCATCACTTATCCCTACATCACTGTGAAGAGCAGGATGCACGTGGCGAACAAGGAGGGCCCCAAGGAGGGTATGACGCAGAGCTTCAGCCGCATCTTGAAGGAAGAGGGCTGGAGTGGTTTGTACGGAGGTACGCTGATAAGCTGCCCCTCCTGTACGATGATTAGAGACTAAATATGTTCCAGGTATCGGACCCAAGGTCACCCAGAGCGTGCTCACTGCTGCTCTCCTCTTCGCGTTCAAGGACGCCTTGTACGACTACACCGTCAAGGCCCGTCGCTCCCTTGCTGCCAAATAAACCTTCGTCTCCCATTGATCAGCAGCCAAATTAATTTGACAGCACCATCCCCCATAACTGGTTTCTCAAGACGGCAGTTTGAACGAACATAGCAAAACAAACACTTTGCATAATACCCTTGGCAGTGACGTTGGGGATACGATAGGCTGATAGGTGAGCCCAAAATTATCATGACGGCCAAAGGGTTGTCGGGCTCGATTGCAAGGGTCTTATTTAGTGGGAAGGCAAACAGGCAACGGTAACATTTGACCTTTTCAGATCAGATTGGGAGTTGATCTTTTCCAACGATGGCAGTATGGGCAAGGTGCATCTCTACTACCTCCAGCTCAGGACTATCGCTTTGTAGTTTAGCTTTGTTTGTAAATACTTTGAAATGTCCAATGGTTGTCGTATGTTATGCAAAGCCGACAAAGGCTATGTCGCCACCTCCCATGTTCCCTCCTACCTCATCGCATCGTTTATAGCTAAAGAGGAACCGAAAAACATAACTCTTTGCCTGAAACATTGATGAGGCAGAACTCAAACGTCTTGCTACACTTGTCATATCCCTCCTGCGAGCACACCTCTGCAAATATCGTCAATCAACTGAATCAGTCCGAGGCGAACTGGTTGAAAAAATTGTCGCCTGCCTTGATCGAAATTATCTCACACTTACTTGCGTTGGGTATACAAAGAGTCCTGACAGAACCAACAGCTAGACACGTTGAGCCCTGTGCACATTCTCTGGTGGGCCCGTCAGGTCCACAGGCTGGTTGATATATCAGCATAGGTTTCGAGGGTCCGCTGTCGCGCTGAGTATGTAGCGGCAATATGGGTGGTGTGCTCACGCTTGATTCCTCTGATAATGGAGACTGGGTTCGGGTCTTGACGTATGTCCAAGTCCTGGGCTGATGGGTAGCTAGCAGCACGCTTCATCCCAGTGCCATGATCTGCTCCCTGGAGTGAAATGCCTATTGCGGGGGATATATGAAGTAGTAAGAGCCGCTGATGAAGCTGCATGTCTGCTTCCGTTATTTGGGGTTGATTAGAACGGCGGAGAGAAGCGAATTCAGCGAAGAGAATGATATGTGATGACTGGCAAGGTCTGATGGAAACTGTCTTTGACCACAAGAGCAAAAAGCCAGGGAAAAGAGCAGTTGGTAAATAGGTACGGTGAATCGGTGTACGTGCACGCATACCTGTGGTATCACACTTCTTCGGATTCCGTATGACTTGGCTAGAGCGAATAGGGTACAAGAGAGGCATCCTTGAGTCCAATGACTAGATGAATGCAACCGATGGTATACCTCGAAAACGCCGCCGACGAGAAGGGCGTCGTTGATCTGAAAATTTAGGTTAGATAATTACTTAAAACGGTGAATTAGAATTCCGGTCTTGGTCAATAATGTAACCTCCATGTCGTAGTGAAGTTACTCTCGCTTTTTCCTCTTGGAAGCGCTGGCTCAAAACAGCATCGCGATCTGAGGTATCGGAGAAACCTCTCCACTAGCTGACTCTGGAATCTCTGCGACAAAAGGCGTCTACCGGCATGCTATCGTCTGTGCTAGGAACTTTGTGCAAGAGCGAAAGACGTAACCCCAAGAGGTGTGGGCAGGCGACGTAGTATGCAGGTGAAAGTTCTGTAGTTAGACATTTGCTCAATCGAGTTGGAAAGGGGGACTTCAAGACTTGCCGTACACCTAGTGTAACCTTCTTATTAAATCTACGACCACAGTGCTGGAAAACCATTGGGGTGTTGAAGCACCATTCCCGATCTTCAGGTACCTAAGGCAGATAGTCTGACGGATTTTTCTCGAGGCGGCAGACTTGAACTAAATCAATATCAAAAGTGAAAGATGAGTGTTTCCACTTTGAAAACGAAAGATCATGCAAAGAAACAGAGGGTAACATGGAAACTAGCAGTGAAGAAAAGGAGAGGGAGAAAGAACCCGGAAAACGAAGCGCTACTTGGGTCGATGTTGAGTAGGTCTCCAAAGCATGACTCCATTATAGGCCGGGCTTTCGCCATCTAGAGTACATCACATACAACGACTTACCAGGTTTCATGATATATGCTCAATTCTGCCGTCCAGTTACTCTTATAACTCGCCTTGACTTGCACCATCGCTCTTTTCGAAGCGTCTTGCGTATGTATCTTCCCCACCCTGGCTTAGGTATTATATTGAGAAAATTGGGGGTGCTTCTGCAGCTTTCACGAAGAGACTGAACAGCGAAAATAAGGTTCTACCCCTAGGTTTGTGTTTTTTTTTTGGGATATTACAGAATGCCAACATTGTGCGAAGGATGAAGCCTTAGGTATCATTTGATTTCTGGCTTATAACAGCACGTGATAGCGCGAACGCGTTCATTAGGTTACATCATCAAGAAACACGCGACGGGAAACACGCGCACACGCGAATTGAAGTTCAACAACCTGCAAATTGTCGACTACTTACCCAAACATACTAGTTTACCTCATTCGCCCCGGGCGAGATGGACGACACAGCAATGGACTCGCAAGAATTTGCGCCAGAGCCACAAGATCTCGAACAAGAAACACCAAACGAAGATATTTTCAAGGCACCGTCAATTCACCCGGAGCGCATCCTCTCTGGCAATTCATATACCCACTACTCGGGTATACCAGAGCTGGTAAGGAAAGACATGGGGACAGAGTGCGTGCTTGGAGTGGATGAAGCTGGCAGAGGACCTGTGTTGGGTACGTCAACCCCTCTGTTTAGGAGGAAGATAGACGCGAGAACAAGACTAGGAATCAAGTAACAGATCTTCAAAACGATGCCAACTAACAATCTCACTAGGCCCAATGGTCTACGGCATATTTTACCTTCCCATCCCGCTCCACCACTCCCTCCTCGCCGAAACTCACCATTTCGACGACTCCAAAGTCCTCACCCCCGCCGTTCGCTCCGCCCTAATGCAAACCCTCTGCACGCCCGACAGCCCCTCCACCACCCCTTCCACAACAGGAAGTACCCTTCCGTCCCTATACGCGTCCTCCGGCTGGGCAACAACCCTCCTCTCCGCCCGCTCCATCTCCTCGCACATGCTCCCGCCCGCCACCAGCGGGCCTTACAACCTCAACGCGCAAGCCATGGACGCGACCATAGAGTTGATAACGGGGGTTCTATCCCGCGGCGTCAACGTCAAAGAGATATATGTTGATACCATTGGCCGCCCTGAAACGTACCAAAAGAAACTCGAGAAGATCTTCCCCATGTGCAGAGTCACTGTTGCGAAGAAGGCGGATAGTCTGTATCCGTGCGTCAGCGCGGCGAGTGTATGTGCTAAGGTGACGAGGGATGCTGCCTTGGAGGTGCTGTGGGAGGCGTATGCGGATGAAGAAGCCAAGGGCCAGAATCAAAGCGAAGACTCCCCCAAACAGAAAGGAGACAAGGGAACAAAAGCAGCAGAACCAACGTGGGGCTCCGGCTACCCCTCCGATGCCCGCTGCACCGCCTGGATGAAACGGTCCATGGACCCGGTCTTTGGCTGGGGCGCCGAGACCCGCTTTAGCTGGGGAACTGCGAAGGAAATGCTGGAGGGAAAGAAGGGCACTAGTCTGGCAGTTGAGTGGCCGGCTGATGAGGACCCCGACAGTATGAAAATGACCGATTTTTTTGTGAGTGGCGAGGAGGAGAAGGAAGAGGGTGGGGAGCTGGTTAGCTGGTATGGGAGGAGGGTCGATGAGATGGTTTTCTGATGTTCAAGTACCTAGGGAGGTAAAGATGATATGATCTAAAGCGGTCAGGAGGCTGACTGGACTGAATAAGTCTGGCGTTGGACAGGAGTCTAGCGCTTCTGCTTTTGTTCGTCTTCAGGTCGTAAATGCATAGCTAGCGCGGTGAAGTCGAGAAGTAACTTCATTATCAACAATCTCTGTGTCTAGCTACGTGAAATTTTACATATGAGGTGTCTATCCAACGCCATCTCAAATGCCGCTTCCATACCATGATTACTCCGCGTGTACCCTCACTGATCTTCGATGTTTCCGTCATAGGGGACACCGGCACCGTATATGCAAAAGAGCAACTCATTCCCTATGCAAAAGTGCAAGAGTTCCATCTCCTCATCTTCTCACCCAACATCTTCCACCATATCCCATTTTATTTCTCCTCCCCGCCTCCCCGTCCATCCTAATACTGCTCCCCCTTCCCCACCACCTTCCAAAAGTACTCACTGACAAAGCTCTCCGTATAAAAGCTATGCGTCGCATCATGGTTACTCGCCAGATTGTGCGCAAGCTCATGCGCCGCCGTCGTGAACCAATAGCTAACCGCCTCCCTCCTAACATCCCTACTCGTCTCCCACCCAGCTAAATGCAAGCGCTCGAAATATGCATAGTTGAAGAACAGGGCGCCGGAGGAATTGAACGCGATTGTGGACCCAGAATTGTCGTAGAAGATATGCAAGGATTGCGGTGACAGGTCGAAGATGCTGCCGACGTCGAGGAGCAGGAAGGAGAACGTGGACATGTGTGGAAGATGTGTTTTGAGCAAGGCGGACCGGTCCCCGGTATACGTGTTTGAGATGTAGATTTTGATGCCGGCGGCCGAGTCGGTGGCATAAGAGAGGTCGTGGGCGGCACGTTGGTCGCAGTAGGTGCCTTGGTCTGCTTCGCGGATGGAGGAGGTCGAGGGTGGGGAGAAGAGGGATTTTGAATTGTGGGAGCGGCAGGCGTGGATTGCAGCGGTCAAGTTCCTGGATATGCTTTCTTGAGTCTGTGTGCTGCCCGGGGTGGGGGTGTGAGATGGACCTGGAGTTGGACCTGGAGACGGAGATTGGGCGATGGTTTTGGTACCTGGCCGACTGGCGGTTGATGGAGCAGCGCTGGGAGTTTGTCCGCCGCCAAGTCCGAATATACGAGACAAGAAGTCGTTCGGTTGGGTTGGGGCTGCTGTGTTGGTGTTTTCAATTGCGCGTGAGCCTTTCTGATCGGGGGGTGAATCGAAGCCAAAATCGAACGAGCCAGGCATGGGGGGCATAGATGGACGAGAAGGTTTCTTTGCTTCAAGGCGTTTTAGAAACGGAAACAACTTAGTTGAGGGACCTTTGAGTGGGGACTTACTGGTAAGAGCTTGGGACTGGGAAGAGGTTGGAGGATTTGATGTTGCCTCTCGCTCGGCTGTGCGCCTTTGTTCCTCCTGTAGTAGCAGCTTTTTCTGTTCCTCCTCGGCTAGTTTCGACTGGTGAGCCTTCTGTCGAAGGATACGGTCAACATTGTAACCCTTGTTGCGGAGCTTCCGCAAGTCAGATCCCAAAATCATCTCAAGTGCGATAACGTCGTTTTGCTTTGGTCTTTTGAGCAACAACTTCACAACCAGATGGCTGATCTCATAGAAATCAGGCTTTGCCGTGACAAGCAGCAAAATGCCATTTCTATCCTTCTGTTCCAGTGCTGTGCGTTTTTCTGAGTACTTGGCACTGGAACCACGAAGCGATACATGTAACGCTAGAGATTGGTACGTCTTTACAGACAGACTCTTGTCTAGCCATTTTGCATCGTGCGAGACCATCTCGTTGGCGTACTCGTACAAAAAGACTCGAGATCGCTCGATGAGATGTTTTCGCAACTGTTCTGCGCTACCCTGGTCGCGCAATAGAGATCCCTCTCGCCGATCATGTTCGAGGAGAGAACTCAGCATCGGGACACCCAGGCTGATGTAGAAGGCCTCGAGAGCATCATCAGGAGGCGGAATCAGGAGAAAGCTGCGAAAATGCACGTATTCGCGGATTGAGTCAGGAACAACAATGGAACCTGCCCTAGCTAGAGTGTACTCCTTCGTGGTTGATTCATCATCGTAGGCAAAATCTTCAAACTCCTCCAGCGTCTCTGAGGTAGCGGCGGGGTTGCCTCCAGTCTCCCTTGAAGCGAGCAGGAAAGGAGCCTGTTTCATTGATTTCCACAGAGACTTGTCAGCTTTCAAAGCAGTAGAACTGCTCGCAAGCTTTCGAAGAAGTTCCTGGTAGTTTTCTGAACGAAGAACGCCCAAAATCTTGGCAGGTGTCTCGACGACCATACGCGCCAGCTCGACGCTACTAGGTTCATGTTTGGAGCCGACCCGAAGCAAAAAGCTGTTCGCTTCCTGTCCAAAGTCAACGAAGTCGAGAATATCTCCATACATGGCTGGATCGCCAAGAAAACACATGGTGGGCGATGTGAAATGCGTTTTCGTATCACCACCAAGCTTTGACAGGATAGGAACTATGGGAGCAGCTGCCAGTATGTTCACAAGGTCGCTATTCATCTCCGCCAATCTCCCTGCCATATAGGCGAACTTTGCGATAGCTTCCTGTTTGGTTGTTGGTGGCTCAGACATCAATCGGCGGGCGCACTCATGAATATGCGGATCCTGGAGGACGCCGAACTTTGCGGCATGAGGACGGAGCTCCAAAGGCAAGATGTGATAGCCCATAATCGATGCTCGTTCGTTTGCAAAGCAATTGTACGGTGCTTCCATGGCAGGAAAGTTCTTGCCCACGACCTTTAGAAAGCTTGTACGATTGATCGAGGAGACGTCAAATTGAGCGTAGCCATTCTTGTGATGCGTATTGAGGAAGTAATTGAGAACAATATTGTATTGCTTGACATCTCGCGCAAGACCAGCTTGGCGCATCATGTTTACAAGTCCCGGCACAGATGGGCAGGCTTTTAAACCCAGCTGGCTAAGGAGCTTCCCTTCATTGCTTGTGGATCGGTAGATTCCGGGCCATTGAAGAAGTGGAAGGCCGAGGCGGCGTAGCTCATCTTCAGGTTCGTACAAGTCGGATACCTTGTATAGCTCAGTGGAAGCCTTGCCAGGCTCTATTTCCTTTGGACAGATTGCGGTCGATGTCAAGCGCTGGATGTCCTTCGCTGGGATATCATCACGGACGGAAACAAGATATCTGACAAGATCCACAAAGCTCCATTTTGGCTGGGCCGCTTCACCACCTTTCTTGGGTTGGGCCATCAGACGGTCGAAGACCACAGTAAGCTCGATGGTTTTACGAATTCCAAGTGCTACCAAAAACTTTTCTTTGACTGTTGCTAGACCAACTGTGGTCGGAAGGTCATCGAAAAGCTTGACAGACGGGAAGTACGCTTCTGCAGGTTTGCGCATGCCCAACTTGGTGGGTACCACAGCTCGGTGATGAAGAAGCAAAAGCGTCTTCTCTTTCGAGTCTTGATTTATCGAGTCCCATTGTTTGGACATGATCCCTAGACAGCGAGAAGCGAACGCTGAATCTTCAGTGATCTTGAGAGATTGCGGCTGTGACGATGTCTCGGAGACTTGCACCAAATATTCGAGCCAGGCTACGACATGAAGTTCTTGCCACCCAAAGTTCTCTAGATGCAAGCGAGGTATGTCTTTGGTAAAGCGAAAGGGCATGGTCGAAGGCGGGACAATAACGTCGGCTGGAATTCTCGACAGGCTAACGAAGCATTTGATGTCTGAGAGAGCAATGATCTTGCCCTGGCCATTGACCTTGTCTGAAGGTCCGTCGGGAACAGTAGCAACTGCTGATTGAAGGATACTTCGAGTAGTTGGGATGTCCAGCTGGCCAGTACCCATCACACCGCTTGCCCATTTCAAAAGTTCGAGTAACTGAGCCTCGTCCAGAGAGCGACGTTCCAACTCTCTTCTAATATCCACCTCCGTCATGTCTCGGATGAGTCCGCGCTCCCAAAGTTTCTTGAGGAACGCATCGGCACCGGAGAGGAGCTCCGGTGGTATGACTGGAATTTTGTCAACGAAGGTGAGTTTTTGATCTGTCCATCGGACTTCCGAGCTAGCCATAACACCCGTTGTTGACAGGACGTCAAGAGATGGTGTAAGGCCGCAATTCCAGAAGGCTTCCTCGATAATCGTACCGACTTGATAAGACGGAGTGGACTCGTGGGGAGTGTACTGCTTCATTATATGCGCTGCAGTTGGCAGAACTGATTGAACATTCTTCGGGGTGACTGTTTTGCTGCCAGACTGTGTCATCTCCCGAGCGAGTCTGGATTTTAGATCTAGCATGTCTTCTGAGTATGCTATTCGACATGCTATACCAGCAATTCTCAACATGTTCTTGTTCCAGTCCCTGATATGAGGCGCATTCAGATCGAGACTTTCCCGCTCCACAGTCGGAATAACCGACGGGGCTGAGATGTGGCAAAGCAAGCCCGTAGTTTGGGCAGTAGGAAACCCAATAAAAATCCGCCCATGCTTGGTTGGTAATACTGAAGAGAATATGTCTTCAGCCTTGTTCGAAGCCGCTCCGGACACCGTTGAAAGGGACGCTGCGGTCTCATCATAAGAAGATGTCAGGATGGCAATCCTCGTGTGTTTGGGGGGTGGCTTTTTCGTCGCTCGCTCAATATCAGCAGCGAACTTACTCGACACATATGTTTGAACATTGACAGTGCTAATCTTCAAGAACACGGTCGCTCTAGATGACCCAGAAAGGTCTTCCGCAATCGCCCGCTGCGCTGCGTCTTCCTTCTCTTTGGCTGCTTTCCTGGCTGCAGCTTCAGCTTGTGCAGTTTGCGATCCCATGTTGGAGAGGCGGGAGAAGAGACCCTTGAAACCGCTGGTGCCAGAGCTGACGAGTTCTTGTGGCGCATCTACGGGGCAATCTTTTCTTCGCTGCCAACCCACGATGTTTGTCCATCGGGCATCGATTTGAGTGCTTTGGTGTACGACACCAACAATCTTCATCATGCTGTCGTCGGTCTTGGTCTTGATATCCTTGGGCAGATGGGCATCTGAACCTGGAGCGGATTTCTTGCGTAGTGTGAGAATGCTCCAGTCGTCAAGAACCAGCTCAACCAGTTCGAGACCGACAAACGTCAAGCTGGTGCTGAGAAACTGACATAACGACAGCAGATCAGGGATTGGAGACGAGGTACTGCGATAGTCCAGGACGAAGGTGGTGTCTGAAGAAGGTTCGTCCATCCTTGACTTGCCTGTTCGCGTGAAAAGACTGTTGCCTTTCCAATAAAAGGCCATGCTCTCCCGTCCCGACACGACGAAGGGGTTCTCGCAGTCGGCGAACACACTGTAAAAGCCAACACCGAAAGCACCAATTTTGGTCTCGTCTGGATTGCCCTCTGCGATGCGCTTGAGGCGGTTCCAGTCGCTCGCCGCAAAGTGCTGCCCGTTGTTGGATACAACGAGCTTCTCCAGGGTGTGATGGAGGAGGATGTGCTTCAGCTTGACGGAGGCGTCTGTGGAATTTGGAACCGGGACACTCCGTGAAGGCAGAGTCTCGAATTTGATGGTGACTTTCGTAGCTTGCGCATCGGCGGCATTCTGGATGAGCTCCCTCAAGGTGGTCCAGTCTCCGGAGTACCGAGCGAGGACCTTGTCAATCAGCGCCCGTGTATTGACGGTGACTGCTTCTTCGTCCGCCCCGGAGCCGAGAGTCTGCTCCCGCAAACGAGACAAATCAACCTTGTCAGCCATCTTGAGCTGCTTCGGACGTGATGTGCGATCAGTAGCGAGTGTGGATTTGCATGTCCTTTCCACGTCTTTGCTGGGACACCTGAGCGGGTGGCAAAGACGGAGGTTTTGGGTATCGAAGAATGAGGAGCCTGACGAGCAGTCTGTATGATGCAGGCAAACTTGGATTCAACGCCGAGAAAATGCAGTGTTTGTGCAGAAGTTGGTGTTCTGTTGTTGTGGTGTCTCGGGTATCAGAAAACGGTGTTTGAGGTAGGGAAACGCGCGAGGTGCGAGGTGAAGATGCTGGGAGGTGGCTGTTGGGGTTTGACGAGCCACGGTTCCAGTGGAGACAATCTCGGAAGATATCCGGACAGCTAGACAGAGTAGGCAGCACCTGCTGACGAGGCCAGAGAAGATTCCAGCTGTCTATATCCAGAGTCGAAGCGAGGTATCACTTGGCCGGAGTTTAGATGGTGCAGTGGAAGGGCGATGGCGACGAGATAATTATGCTGGGACGCGTCTGCCCTGTTGTGGCGCGCAATCAATGTCTCAGCCCTACTGTGGCGCAGTATACATGGCGCCAGCACGTGCCACTCCCCACAAGGCTCGACCTCGTCTGGACGTCAACACCGAAACTCTCCTATCCAGGTCATGTGCACCGCGCACTCCAACTTCACTTCTGCCCCAATGTCCTCATGCCGGCGGACCCTCTGTCTCCCATTGCGCCTGCGCGCGTGCGGGCCCTGTGCCTGCCCGTCGGGAGAATCAAGCGATCCAGCTTCGTAACTTTTGTCGACCGCCTGATATCAGAATCCACCGTCCGTCTAGGAGATGTCACCCCCGACACCCGCGCCGACCGCCGTATGAATCACCTCTATACACTTCGCCCTTCCCATACTGATACTATCTCAGGCATGTTTACTCCGCAAGCATTTCCCAATGGCATGGTATTATTCGACATCACGACAGCACTACCTCCCCCGTCACGGCTTGCATTATCTCCATTTGAACTTTTCCGAGAGCCGCTTGTTATCCTTGGCATTGCCGACTCCAAGGAGTATGGGACAAGTGACCCTAACCCATCCGATGCCGACTCCAAGGACGAGACGGAGAGCGCAAATGAGACAGAGCTATTTAACCCTGTCAACGAACTAATCCATGCAGTCGAGGACTTGCAAGAATGCCACCCCAACGCCCTTGCTCACAAGCTGCTCCTTTTCAACTCTGCTGGTTCCGGAAAGACGGTATTGCCTCATGGGACACTCCACGTACCGCCTCTGGAAACTCTCAAGACTACCACCATCAAAACCTTGATGTGCGATGTCACTTCAGTTCTGCTCGCCGAGATGACGACCTTGGCTCGATCATACCAAGGTGCACCTTCTATCAAATCTCCAGCGGCATCAGCAAGAGGTTTGAGTGAATATGTTGTGGGGCAGCCTTTGAGGACGCCACCCGACATGAGTCGGCGAAACTCGCAATTCAATCCACTCAGTCGGTCTTCCTCTCCGGCTACAAACGGCAATAGTCGCTTGAATCGCTTGTCGATGCCCGCCCAGCTCCCATCTTCGACTGCATCTCCTGTAATTCCAGACGGCGTTCGCTCTGAGTCTCCCACAATGTCCTCGGCCGGTCCCCCTGCGCGCACATTTGATGAAATAACCGGAAGCCGACCAGCTTCCCCCGCTGAATCAATCCGTCCAAGTCTTTCACGAGTGGCCAGCCAGGACCGTGCCAGTCCTTCGGGCTTTGGATCGGGCAGCGTGAGCGAACGAAATAAAAATAAAGCTGAAGGCAGGACTGGCGTTGTTGTCGGCTCTTTATACCTGCTTGCAGGTTGTTGGCAAGAAGCGTTGAAAGAGTTTTCAGAAAGCGCTTCGAAAGCCCGCGCGTCGAGCGACCATTTGTGGCACGCGAAAGCGGTTGAAAATTGCATGGTCTGCTTGATCCTTCTGGTCTGGCGGGGCATGGAATTTCAAGTAAGTCTATCGCAGAAGTATGGACATTATTTCAAGCAGCATTGCTGACTTTCGATTTTTCTAGATCCCGCAAGTATGCTATCCGGTCCAAGACCGGCCATCCAGCAAACAATCGCAGGCTACAAACGGCGCCGATGCTCCACAATCCGGAATGAGTGATGCGAACTACCTTGCCGCAATCCAAAACTTGAAGTCCCTCCTTCCGGACATGATAAACATGATTCTCAGCACATACAACCGAGCAGCCAATTTTGTGGGAGAGTTTTTGCCACAGCTGGCATTTTCTGAATGCACTATCCGGTTTTCCAAACTTCTCGCCGCTATCAACCTCGCTGGTGGCACGCTGAGCGATGAAGCTCTACAGCATCTCGTCCGTGGAATTCCCTTTGCCACTCGAACAAATCTTCAGATCCCCAGGCTTGGTGTTGTTCCTACCAAAACGGATATTGCCAGTCTGCTGTATCGCGCATTTCCTGTTGTTTCTGAATCGACGTCTCTTACTGGAATCGATCATGTGACCATTCTAGCCGGCATCGCGTCGGTCTATTCGGCGTTGGGTTTGCAAAGAAAAACCGCTATTGTTATGAAAGAGTTCCTTGCAGTTTTGATACCCGGCCTCATCCAGGCCAGAAAAGTTGGTGCTGCAGAGATGGGTGTGCATCCTGCGGCAGGTTTGGCTGCTCTGAACATGGCGAGTGGCAGCTCCGGCAGCGCCGGGGCACTTAATCTTGGAGAAGGTGAGGTTGAGCGGGGGGTGGAAGAATTTATGAGCATGCTCAGTAAGGCTTACGGTATAGTGGATGTTACAAACGATGTCAGAGAAGTGGAGGAAAGTACCGACTATGCTCTTCTTTTGGCAAGGTTGCAGAAGGGCGCATACCTCCGTACCTTTGGAAGCATTGGTTTGAAGCTGGATGTATTGCGGACTTGCATCAATTTCTGCGAGGCTTTGCCAGACTTCCACGGCGTCTTGAACTACACCGCTGCCTTGCTTGGGACAGCGGGACCTGGAACAACTCCGAGTACCAATCCTGCGGATGTGCTGGTTTCCTTATCACGGGAAGAACAAGCAAGGTTGGCCACCAACATTACGAGGACCGTTGGCGCCGCTGAGAAACTTGGTTTGCAAAACATCGAAGCCGAGTACTGGGATGAGTTCCTTGTGCGAGGCGTTGATGTGATGGATGCTGCTCCTGAGATGGTGGCTCGGCCTCATAAAAAGTCTGACATTGGGAATCTCTACACCAAGCAAACCGCTGCTGCATCTGGTCCATTCATCCACGACTCATTCAGGTTCAGTGCGACAACGTCAATCATCAACCAGGAGATGATCTTGTCGGTCGGAGAAAATCGGGAATTTTACGTCGCCTTACAGAATCCCTATGATTTTGAGGTAGAGATCGATTCACTCAAGCTTGTCAGTACCGGACCCGACTTCGTTTCGATGGAGCAGCGTTTGGTGTTGGGTCCGTACAGGAATCAACGTTTTCTGGTTATAGGAACAGCGCTTGCTTCTGGGACACTTACATTGACTGGATGCTCTGTCAAAGTTCGAGGTTGCCGAGAGAGAATCTTTCCTATCTTTACAGATTCATGGATACCTCTGCCTCCTATCAAGATCAAAGGCATTGGGCTGTCGCATAGGCAACTGCCTGGCTCACGTCCGACCTCTGATACATCTCAAAACAAGTCCCAGGAACCGGCGGATCTACCTAAACCTAAGACGATACCAATCACCGTCGTTCCTGCACAGCCAACATTAGTATTGTCACACATCTCTCTACCTCAGTCCGCGGCGATGATATTAGAGGGCGAAAGGAAGACATTTGCAGTAACCCTTCGGAACACCTCGACATCAATTGCTGCAGATTTTCTGCATGTATCCTTTGAAGATTCTGCGACTCTTGCTATGCAAAATGCCCTTACCAATCGGTCACACTCACAGGGCGAAATGTACGAGTTGGAAGTGCAGTTGTTACGAAACCCAGCCATCAAATTGCTATCCCAGAGTGGTGGCGATGCCATCCAAATTGAGCCAGGTGGATTTGCAACTTTCGAAATCGCGATCGTTGGAAAGCCCGGCCTGACGGACGCGATTATACACTTCGATTACGCCAATTTGGGCATACCTATAGCTGATCTCCCAGACAAATTCTACACCAGGCAGATCTCGGTTCCCATCACCGTCACCGTCAATGCAAGTGTCCAGCTCCACCGTCACGACCTGCTCCCATTCACCGCCGACTTTGCCTGGGCAAACCAACAACACCATTCTAGTAACCGAGACCCATCAGGTCGACCAAAACCCCGCAAATCCCTCTCCGGCAACAAGGAGAAAGGCGAACAGCGTTTCCGTACCCTCCTCGACCGCGTTGGCCTCCACTCCAAGGACGAAGAACACTGCCTCCTCCTCCTCGACCTTCGCAACGCTTGGCCCTCTCCTCTCTCCATCTCCATTCAGGTCCGCAACAGCTCCTCCAAATCACCCAACGAAGAAGACGACTGGAGAACAGCCTATACGGTCCACGAGCTGGTGCAGCCAGGTCACGTAGCCCGCGTCGTTGTCCTCCTTCCTCGTGTCTACCTCGATGATCCCTATGCCCAAATCAAAAGCCTCAACCCAGCCAACGAGCGCCAATTCGTTGTCAGCGCGAACAACCTCTCGGCAGAGGCGGAACGCGCGTATAGGGAGAGCTTTTGGTACCGCAAGGAGCTGCTCTCGCTCATTCGTGGCACGTGGAGGCAGGATGACAGCGGACGGACAGGCGACATCGATCTCCGCAGCATCCGCCTCGGGCACAAAATGGTCGAGGCGATGAGGATCGAAGATGTTGATATCAGCATCTCTGTGGTCGATTCACCCTCCTCTGACACCGAGAATGATGATGACGCTTCTTCCGATGACGAGCAAGTTACAAAAATCACGCAAACATCCTCCACAACCTACACCGTCCCCCTCGACAACTTCCTCACCCTCCGGACATGCATCACGAACCGCTCCCCAAGCACGACCATCCACCCCTTACTCCGCTTACAGCCACGTCTCGCACACCAACCCCTCAATGTTGCGCTCGATCTCACCAAGCGGCTCTCGTGGTCAGGGATCTTGCAGCGCCCGCTGAAGCCGCTGGGGCCCGGAGAGAAGATCGAAGTCGAAATCCCGGTGACGGTGCTAGCGAGCGGCGTCTACGAAGTTCAGGGGGCTGTGGAGGAGGCGAGAGGGAGGGAGGTGAAGAAGGAGGAGAGCGAGGATGCGGATAGGGGCCGAGGAAAGGATGATGGAGGCGTGCCGGATTTGTTGAGAAGGGATGAAGGGAGGCGGGTGTGGTACTCCAGGGAAGGGTGCTTCTTGGTAGCGCGATGATCGATCGTTGGTGGAGTATCTAAATGATGGAAGCGGCGGCATTCTTCATGAACTATTGGGACGGGCTGTGGATTTTGAAGTCTGGGCGCTTTTTGCATGCATGAGGTGCCCTCCGTCCGCCGTGTCTCGGTTGGCTACGAAGAAGTGTATCTCTCTCTCTTAACATCCTGAACTATAGACTCTAACTTCCACTCTGTGCGTCTCATTTTACTTCATACCCTCCTAGTCTTCTTCTTTACCGGCTTCCGCACTGATGGTTCTTCCACCTTCAACGAAGCCTTGCCTTTCAATGCCGTCGCCTTCCTCTTGCTTGGCTTTGTTTTCGACTCTTTCTCCTCCCCAACTGCCAGTCGCCAATTCTTCAAGCACAGTTCGCTCACGCCCACGTCTTCCAGGTGCGCTTTCTCAACCCACTTGCCAGAAGTGTTCTGCTTTCTCAAGGAAGCGATGAAATCGAGAGCGTCGTCGGCGTCACTGATGAGAACGTGGGATGTTCGACGAATGTGGCTGAAGAGATGTTTAGTCGTGCCGGCTGTCCTGGCGTTCAAAGTCTCCTTGTGAGCGTTGAGTGCGGTTTCTAGATCGGCCTTGCCGCTGGAGCCGTCGAGGAGGACGGTGGGGAAATCGTATAGTCCAGCGAGCAGGCCTTTTGCTTTTTTCTCGAGGTAGACGGCGTTTTCTTCTCTCCCTCGAACGATGACAAGCACGAGGGCTATTTCCTCCCGCTGGGCCTTTTTAATTGGTTTGAAGGGATAGAAAGAGGGGATGTAGAGGTCGGGCTTCTCCACCGGTAGCTGGTTTACGTCGATGGAGCCGGGACATATCTTGCACAAGTCTTCAATGTCATCGCTGCTGTCGGAATTCTCCGGCAGCTGCTTCGCAACCAAATCGCCATCCACGTCATCTACCTCCACCTTCCCAAAGACGCTCTTCCGCTTCCTCTTCAGCCTCAGCAAGTTCCCATAGGCCAAACACTCAGATCTTACAGGACACTTTGAACAGTTCGGCGCAACGGGGGTACAGATCGTCGCGCCAAGCTCCATGAGACTCTGATTCAGATCCCCTGGGTGCTTCTCCCCTGCAACCAACTGCCCCGCAGTCTCCCAAACCAACGTCGACCCCGCAGACTTGGGCGTAGAAACATCCCCGTGAATCGCCAATAGCCGGCTGAGCACCCTCTGCACATTGCCATCGACAAGCGGCGCAGGGACATCGAAGGCGATTGAGACAATTGCGCCGGCCGTATACGGTCCTACGCCGGGAACATTCTTGACCCAATACTCCGTGCTCGTCGGGACCTCCTTTTCCTTTTCCACGAAGTTCTCCAACAGATGCTTCGCAGCCTGATGCAGTCGTTTCGCGCGGGAATAGTAGCCCAATCCAGCCCAGGCGGCCATGACCTCCTCCTCATTGGCCGCGGCAAGGGCTTGGATAGTGGGGAATTTCTGAAGCCATTTCTTGTAGTAGGGCAGTACAGTTTTGACCTGAGTTTGCTGCAGCATTGTTTCGGAGAGGAGGCAGCAATACATGCGGTGAATGTAGGAGGGATAGGGGGCGGAGTTGTAGGGGATGGGGGGAAGACGCCAGGGAAGCGGGCGCGCGGAGGTGAGGTACCATTGGGTGAGGTGGGTGCGGAGGAGGGCGGCTTTTGCGGGGGTAAGAGCGTGGAGCGAGGAGGGGTGGTTGGAAAGGATTGGGCTTGAGGTAAGTTTGGATTTCGATTTGGTGGACATGGCGCGTTGCTGGAACGCGTTTGGCACGGTTCGGGCGACTTGCAGGCAGAATACTCTCCTGATGATGTGTGTGGATGGGGAATCAGTATATGTGGGACAAATGGTACGATAGAGATATGCGTCAGCAATCATTCAGGGGCGCAATGTTGATGGGGACTGCTTCAGAGGTTCAGATAACCTAAGATTGAACATTGAGGCGAAAACGCGGAATCACGTGCTCCTCCCTTCCATGGCTTCTGCGCGCACGTGCATGCGAATTTGCTTTTTGCTCCCACTTTCTTCAACATCGTTTCTCCTCACGGTCTGACTCTGCGTCTGAAGGTCACTTCCAGCCTGCCAGCTTCACCAGAGGATGGAATCGGCTCAATATATGGGAATAGAAACTTACCTTGGATTCTCAAGCGGAATTGAATGTCATTTTCCTGGTCTACAGTAACAAGCTCAGATGCTCCGTAAACGGACCTCGTAATGATAACATGCAGCCTGATCAGGATTGCTCAAGGCGGATTCGGTGAACAGTCAGGCTGCAGGTGGAACTCTCGTGGCTTTGGGGCGCAATGCACGCCGCGTTGCCCTGTTTTTTTCAAAATGTCTTGTCCCCCTCCGCTGGAGGTTTCCAACCTGATTCCACAGTTTCCAAGTCCTATTCAGTATAGCGAAGCTCAGTATCTGTTCTGTACAGCTTTGTACAGAACATCTTTCTATTTCCTGTCAAGAATTCTTCGCCTCTCCAAATGACAAGGCTCCACAAAGTGATGCTTATCGCCGTCTTCAGCTAACATTTCTTGTGCCTGCATAGTTCATACTCGATCATCACAGTAAGTTACTTTCCCATTAGTCCTCTGGATACTACAACCATGAATTTCAAGTAACGCCTACAAGGTAAAAAAAGTCACCATCCGCACCAAAAATGCGTCCGATGAAATGGTTCGGCCCCATCAGGCTGAGCAGTGCCATCCGAGTCCTCCTTTGCGTCACCAGTCTCATAGCTCCCTGCATCGCCGACCCACAAGCCTCTGTCACAATCGACCATTTTGACGGCTACGGTTACCAACGCCAATGCGGCAAAGGCTGTCTCCAGAACAACTACGACGGAGGGGAGGATCTGGAGGGGGAGCTCGGTTGCACATGGAACGGGTGTTACTGCGGCACCCAGTATGGGTCCGTAGCAACGTCCTTCATAAGTGGATGCTGGCCTCGAAATTGTGGCGACGACTCGAATGAGGGAGCTGGACTCGACTACGACATCTCGACGGCGTTGTTCCTTTACAACGCCTACTGCGGGGAGAATGTGTGGGGAGCGGGAGGGGCAAGCACGACGACCGTGACTGTGACTGGAGAAGAGACAACGGATGCGGCGGGTAATACTTTCGGTCCTGTTACTGTATATCAGACTCATCTGACTGTTGCGGTAGTGCAAACGACGGTGGATAGTAATGCGGCTCCGAGCGCGGGGGGAGCGGCGGCGGGCAGTGTTTCTCCAAATAGTAAGCCTTGCTTTGCTGTTATTGTATTTATCTATCTGGGAGCCTGGCTCTTCTGAGTAGCGGAGAGCTTAGCTAAGTCGTGATAATACAGCTGATTCACCGCAACAAGACTCCCCGAGAAGTACAGTCACAGGGCATGTGTACATCGTATCGACCTCTCTTACAACAATTTACACTAGATCTTCCTCTTCGAATCCGATCCCAACTCAAAGTGGCTCGAGCAGTACTGGTGGAGGTGCCAAATTCAGTACATCTGACAAGATTGCTTTGGGGGTTGGACTCGGGCTCGGTATACCCACCTTGATAGTGACGGCATTCATGTGCTTCTTAAATATTGCGCGCTCATAATACGGATTGCTTCAGAGATCATTCTCGGTGTGATTGCTCCTCTCTGTAAAACCCTCAATGAGCAAATCGACCCTTTTTTGCCTTGACTTCGCAGGACAGTAGCAGCATCCACAATGCTCATAGAATGAAGTGGTTTGATGCTCTGGATAGCGCGCCTTAAGAAGTTTTTTTTTGCAAAGTTTGAAGGCAAAAGGAGCTCTACTGATGGGTCGAGAGACATATTAGGAGGGGACCTAGGAAAACCCTTCTTCGCGTTTGTACTTGCGGAGTTTTGGAATTGCCGTTTTCGGATGAATGCACGTGATATACATTTCGCTTTGAGCCGTTCACTACCCGAACTTTATCCGATGTAGATTAGATAAGATAAAGCCGAGATGATGCCAGGTGTGATGCCTGAAGTGATTATGGAAACCTCCGAAGGATCCAGATTTTGACAACATGCGCTGACAGCATCACCAACCTCCAGGCTTACTCAAGTTACCTAATAATTTTTACCTGATTTCTTGTCGATTCCTGAGATCGAGGTCTACCGAGACACACATAAGATCCTCTTTCCTCGCCGCCAACTTCCATAACAAAAACGACCACTTCACAGCCTCCCATCAACCCTCTCCCACCTAGAATTAGAGACACACTCTCAAGTCCAACGACCCAGGTTCCAGGAGAAGCGAGAAGAAAAAGAGACACAAAAATCCCAGCTCCACAACCATGTCCACCACCGACCAAATCCACCACCCCACCTCCCTCTCAGCCCTCCAAACCCTCTTCAGCACCCACACCTATGTCCTCCTCGACTTCACCGCCACCTGGTGCGGGCCCTGCAAGTCCATCTCGCCCATCTTCGCGCAGCTCGCGAAAAGCTACTCCGTCCCCTCCCTCCTCGCTTTCGCGAAAGTCGACGTCGACGCCGCACAGGACATTGCGAGGCAGTATGGCGTGAGTGCCATGCCGACGTTCATGGCGTTCAAGGAGGGCAAGCTGGTCGCGGTGAACGGGAAACGGGAGATCCGTGGCGCGGATGTGAGGAGTTTGACGGCGGCGGCGGAGAAGTTGGGGGGATTGGCGAAGAAGAGGTTGGAGGAGAGGGAGGGGAAGGCATAGACAGCATGATAAGGAGATGATGGAAGATGGTATAGCACGTGAGACAAAGATTGGGGAAACCGAATGAATGTGGTAGCGTAGGCGTTTCTTGCAGGTTCACATAAATTACAGCTGGAGTTTGATAAGGGGCTTAGGATATCTCACTGCATGCCTCTTCATGCATGGGCGTTGCACAGGAGTTTGGAAGCAACCTTTTTATATTATATGCATAAAGCATCTCATCTGCAATTAGCAGGATGCGCAGATTGGAATTGCTAGTCTCCCATCCCCTCGCCATAGTGCTAAATGTCCGGCCGTAATGAAGAGAGAAGAGAGAGTTCATCAACAAGAATGGAGATGTATATTACTCATCCGGCAGCCTGGGGCAAGTGAAAGGAGGAAAGAGAAGATCCGGCAAAGAAAGCCTGCCCGGAGTGTCATGAGTCGACCGGCGCTTGATCAGCGCCTATACTCGCTGAAATGCATGATTTAAGAAAGAAAAGTCATCAGGGAAATGAAAGAGAGATAAGAGAGAATGAAAAGCAACATCCACGGGAAGAGCAATTCACCATAGACTTTTCGGGCCTCTCACCCTGACAGATGGCCTTCCGGCAGACCCCTCCATCCGATTTAACGCCAACACGCCTAGAAGCAATCCTCAGGCCACTCAAATTCCCCATCCTTATTCTTCTTTTGGCCAGTGCCAGATTGTTTACCAGGCAGAGGCGGGACATGCACACCATCTGGCCTCACCTCCACAATCTCGTCCTCTCCCACCTTCGCTCCCTTCGAGTACCCTCGGCTAGGCGGAGGGCTGGTGCTCTTCCGACCTGGAGTCCTCCATTGCTCCGGGATCCTGCCCCTCGAAGCCGGCTTACTGGGACTGGGAGTTTTGGCGGTGCGACGGGGATACGAAGGCGTAGCAACAGCTGTGGAGCGCTTGGGAGATTTTGCAAGCGGAATCTTGCTCGTCTTCGTCGTAGTAGAGATGGAGACGTTTTCTTCGTAGATCGTCTCCTCGATTGGATGGAGTGCCAGATCCAAAGCTCCTGAAGCGGAGATTTTCCTCGTAGGAGAATAGTCCTTCGGCACCTCGAGGCTCATCAACCGACCGCTCCGTTCGGATTCAGATACAACCCCCTCGACCGCTCCGGAGCCTGTTTCCTGGCCTTCTCGTTCCGGGACGAGGTCTTCCAACTTGAGCTCGTCGTTGGCCTTGCTATGCTTGTACTTCTCCTTGTCCTCGGTGCTCGTTCCCTTTGTGCCTCCATCTTCAATTGCAGCACCTCCTGTTGTGTTGGCCTTTCCGCCACCAATGTCCCCTCCTCCTCCTGCTCGGTGCTTCTCCCCAGTGTTCTCAACTTGTTCAATCTCCCACCCTTCGTCGCTTTCGCTGTCAGGAATGGGCTGGTACCACGAGTCTGCTTGGTATTTGGCACGTCTGGGCTCGCGCTTTTTGGAGGACGATTTCTGGGTCGAAGAACCCTTGGCAGCAAGGACTTCTTCTGGGCCGGACGCCGTGGGCTCGCTCGTTGAGTCTTGAGATTCTGTTGGGCCTTTGAGCTGGAGCGACGATGACCGCGGCGGGAGGGTTGATGTTTTCGTGACTGCATTCGGCGCGTTATTGTTTGTTGCGTGGGATGCGAAAGGAGGCATTGGAAAGGTGTCGATATCGCGTACATCAGGTGAGTGAACAGAAGTATCAGAGTCTTCAGTCGAGTGGACGATCTTGTTTGCAAAGGTGAACGATGTCTTGCTCTTACTTGGGCCAATCCCCGCACCCTCCATCATCTCAGGTGGGACTCCATCCGGGAATAACAAGCGCTCTGACGGCAAACTTGGGAGAGTACCCGGCTGGAAGCCCCTCCTCTTGAGCATTGTCTTGCTACTGTAAGTTTGGCTTGGGCTTGGTTCAGCCATGCCTGTCCTAGGCAGGGGGGGAAGAGGATTGTTCTGAGGACCAATGGCAACATGCAGTTCTCGCCGAGCTGACTCCAGCTTTGCTTCGAGATCGCTGACACGCTTGGTGAGCTTCTGCTGCTTTTGCATATCCTTCCTGGACTGCTGCTTGCGAAGTGTAGACATGTCACCCGGGTGAGGAGGCAGTGGCTTCTGTGTGGACACTGAAGAAGTGGAGGATCGCCGACCGTGAAGATTTACCTCGGATCGAGACTTTTTGAGGTTGGAGAGTGATGGGGTGCGAATGTGAAAGGATGACTTTCGAAGTGATCCCGAAGGTGCGGCGCTGGTTTCGCCCCGGTTTGTAGAGCCTTTGGGACCATCTTCCATGTGAACGCCAGAGTCGCGATTGCTGTCGTTGGGCTCAGCATTCATTTTCTCAGCGAAAGCGGCGAGAGCGGCAGGATTCGTCAATGCCTTTGAGCCATTGGCGCCAAAGGCACCGGCCGCCTTCATCTCTGCGTACACTTTCTCGGCTTTGGCTTTTTGATCCACCATCTGCTGCAGCTTTTCATCTTTGCGCTCTTGTAGATGTTCTTCACGGGGTTTGCCCCAGTTTGTAGAAACCTTGTTCCAGAGGTTCACAGGGTTGAATGCTGAGGCTATCGATCGCCCAAACCGGTAGAGACCGGGACTGTTACCATCATTCTCAGCGGCCTCATCGACTGAAGGGCCAGAGATCGACATGTTTGGGTGGTGGGTGAGGCCCTTCGCTTGAGTAGCTCTGTTGGCTTGCTTGCCGGGCAGACGGACAGTGGCATTCCCATTGGCGTCTTGAGCGTACTCTTCCATCAGGTGGTCGACAGAGGGCATGCTGCCGTCATTGGTGGAAGTGTGTCGGATGAACATGCTCGGCGGTTTGTCGCTCCTTCGATCGTGCATGCTGCCCTCTTTGAACTTGGAGTTGCGCACCGGGCTGGAGACGTATCGGCGCGAGACGGATGGAGGAGGGCTTCGCGTGGGTCCTCGCGTCCTGGCGGTAACGTTCTCATCAAAAGGCCATTCGTCAAAGCGCAGTCGCTTGGGATCTTGTTCGTCGTTCTCATTGGCGCGGGCGTAAGACTGCTCAAGTGAATGGCCGTCACCAGAAATGTTGTGGGCGCGTTTGCGCGAGAAGTTGATGCTCGTTGCAGAGACAGGCCTCGAGCTCGCAGCACTCTCTCGGCCCGTCTGGCGGTCTGGAGTCGTTTCCATATCGTCGGTGTTGAGCTGCGACGGGGTGGGTGTCTGAGGGCGACTCAGTTCTTGGAGGTTGGCGGCAGAAGTATGAGGATCGTATACCTGTGAGCGTATGGTGTTCCTTGAATAGTGGCCCGGGGCCATGTCGCGCGAATAAATAAATGTAGTACCAGATGTTGTGAACAGGCCGTTTCAATGTTGTTGTTTACGTGAGCTGCCGGCCACTCGATCTGCTCACCAGACAGGCAATGAAAGGAGGGTAAGTGATGTATAAGAATTGAAGTGAAGGAGCGTGGAGTGAAGGGTCAAAGGAAAAAGAAGGAGGTCATTGACTTCCCCAGACTCTCCGACGGACCGCAGAGGACGAACGATGTGGCGGAGGAGAAGGAGGACCGTGTGGGTTGAAGCTGTGCGCGAGCAGCGCGACGGAGGGGAAGTGGTCTGTGCGCAACGCGAGGTCACTGGAGTGACTGGACAAGGGGGCCATGCGGTGCCATGTGCTGCAGGGAGACACAATAAAATGCATAGTGCGAAATTACAGAGACAGGCACTGCAGAAGCATTGTTGTCAGCGCGAGAAATCATGCAGCAAGCCTCTGAGACATTCCCAGGTCGACGACTTTCTTTTCCCCTGACCTCGAGAGTAGCTAGACCACGTGACTGTCCCTGCCCTCGACGCTCGGGGCGGGGATTTGAGGAAGCCGGAGAACACAGAGGGAAGATGCCAGTTGATAAATATTATTTTATTATCCAAAGACCCGCTTGAGAGGGAGTCCCTCCTATTCCAGAACTGCCATTGGAGAGATTCCCTCCGTTAATATCACCTTCGTCCAGTAATCTCCTGAGCATCCCGCTTGAGTTGGCCAAATTTGCGGCAATAATGCTACTAGCCATCTTCTCGAACCTCATATGCGGACATTGCACAATAGCAGAAAAGCTGATTTATAAGCGGAACAAGGTATGGGAAATTCGTGCAGTGTCAATGGAAGCAATTTTTATCCAAAATCACGTGCTCTTGCTAAAGTTGCACGCTGTGGCACGTGGAACAAATATCTCTCAACTTTCATCGTCTCTTCACCATCCGAACGCGAACGCGAAGTCCACGTTATCGCACTCAATCGCAAAGAGAAGACAGGGCAGTAGACCACTCGTTCAACATCACCAATGCTGCGTCCAGAAGAGCCTGCACCGGGATGAGTCCTGCTCCCTATACTTCAACAAGCATGGCTTGCTCGCAAGGTACTCTGCTCAATACGCAAGGTTCGTCCCTCTTGTTCTTTGGAGTCTTCAACATCTTCTTTGTCAGCGTCGGTCAATGTCGGATCATCGGCCATCGTCACATCATACCGGAGGAGATTCGGAATGTACACTTGATTCATTTTGACGGAATTTGAAAGTTTCAACAATTGTGTTACTTGTGTTCCTTGTGTTCTTGATTTTGGCACATATCAATTCTTCCACGTTCGACTTAGCCAGAGAGCCCCCCATTATTTCCATCAAGTCAAACTGTTCTTTTGTGTCGTCAACTCCACCAACCTAGCATTTCTAGAAAACCTGCGGTGTAATTGCCTCGGCTTCTGCGAAAGTCCGGCTGAGATGGATCGCCATTTGACCGAGACTTGGCTCGCTATTCTATTCCAATGTCAACGGAGTTCTTTCTAACCCTGGCAACGGACTTACCTAGGAGGCAGTTCTTGAGGCAGTTCTTGAGCTTCTCTGTTTCCAGGGTGAAGGATGGAAACCCATTATACGCATCCCGCAGACGTTACACACGTAACGCGTCTTCTGGCACACCAAAGCTCGAAAACAGACCTGAATCAAACCGTTGCTGATCCCGGACCAAGTCCAAAAAAATTGCAGAGGAGCCCGCGAAAGATTGCCAAAACAGAAGAGTCTCAGAGATCCAACATCGGCCGCACCTGGGGAAGAAGGGGGAAAGTGGAAGAAAAGCTGACTGAAAATCGTGCTCTATGGGTAATGTGTGAAAACGGCGACGTTGAGATCGATTTTAGAGGAAAACGCCGCAGCCGGAGAACCCTAGAAGAAATCCTATAAAGTGCAAGTGGGTCAGCCAAAAAGCTGAGCAAGTAGGGCGCTCGAACGGAATGTCTAGTAATAATTCACCTAATCACTACACCTTTCGGTGTTCATAAGTGGAACAAACGTTTTCATAGCTAACCCCCACTTGCCTTGGGGATTTGCAGGCTGATGATAATAGTTACTCCCTCCCCGAATGCGCGAGCGTATCGTAACGATCCAGGAACGAGCGAATGAGTGGATCAGAACTGGAGCCTGGGGGATGGGGGAGGATGGGAGTACGAACACGGAAGGACCCAGAACGAGATGGGCCAGAAGGACAGGAGATGGATAGGGCCACAACTGCGAAAGCCAAGTCGACGGAGAGGACAATGCTCGGCGGTAAGTACCGAATAGAGACGACGTTGGAAACCGCTGAAAAACGTCGTGGCACGGAAAGAAAAGAACTCATGAAGCAAACCTATAAAGTGGAAGTGGGTTCAGCCAAAAGGCTGAGCAAGTGGGGCGCTCGAACGGAATGTCTAGTAACAATTCACCTAATCACTACACCTTTCGGTGTTCTAAGTGGAACAAACGTTTTCATAGCTAACCGACACTTGCCTCATGGTATTTGTTGGATAGCACTGCTCCGGGCTCATGATGAAATCTCCTCTCTTGCAATGCCTCAAGCGTATCGTAAAGATTGTGGAGCGGCTGAGCGGAGGGGAAGAGAACTGAAGCCTCGTTGGCTGGTGGACGGGAGTACAACGTGGAGGACGAGTGGGACGGTCCGACAGAGAGGACGGTTGGGCTAAGGGGAAGACGGACAGCCTGGAATGACGATGACTGAACGAAAAGGAAGATGGAAAAACACACAGAGAGAAGATCATTGATGTGCAAAAGGCAGATGGAGAGATGCAAAAGGCAGATGTACGAGTTGATGGAGACAGAGTGTACAGGAAAGGAAGACAACTCGGGGTCGCAGGTAGAAGCCTCGGGCTGTCAACAGCAGGTACTTCCATTCGATTTGTCCTTTCTTTTCTTCTTGTTTATACTTCAGTATACGGCTACGAGCCTTCCGTGGAAGGCCAGCACTTCCTCGTCAGACTCCTCATAGGGTGCAAGCACGAACGAGACAGGGTATAGGTACCTACCTGACAAGAGGCGAGTTCAGTCAAGCAAGATAGCGACGGGAAAGTACCATAAAGAACAAGTCAGGCTCGTAGACGAGACCGCAAGTGTCCACCTTTCCACCAACAGGAGCCCGACGGCATGCGTCAATGAGTAATGAGGTAAGATGCTGTCAAAAAGAGAACAAAGAGGGAAAGAACACCAGAATTGTTGAGATACCTAGGTACCTACTCACGAGTCCTTACCGATGGACTAAGCACTTACCAACTCCAACAGCACCTGGATTAAGGTAGGTACACGCTCTCCACCTGGAACTTTCCAAGATATACCTCCCTCTTACCCCTAACACTCACTTCCTCATCAAGTCCCCCCATGCACCCTCCTCATATGATCATAACACTCCCCGGCGGCCCCAAAAGCCGCCATACACACCCAACACCCCCACAAACCACATGATTGCACCCTGATCCCTTCATCAGCGGCGTGTTGCACATAGGACACTTCTTGACACCTAGCTCGTCCATTGCCGCAGCATTGTTTTCAACACTGTCACGATACTCGGCGCAAGTGGCAAACGTGTGGTCCGCATGGCAGGAGGTGCAGATGCGTTGCCTGCAGCCGGGGCAGATGTATGGGCGTGGTGAGGGAGGAAAAAGAGACATCAACCTGGGGGCGGCAAATAAGGAATTAGGCGCTGCTGCTGGAACAGTTGCCGAAGGCCGAACGCAGCTGTAAACATACCCACAATCAGGAGTCGGACAGACACGAAACTCGTTGAGATGGCGGGCAAGGTACAGATCCAGCGATCTCTGAAGAATCTGATCAAACAGCTCGGGCGCGAGTTTGGCCTCCATTGCTCGTAGCGGGAAGGGATAACCACAAGGAATATCTCTGCCAAAGTCGTCGTTTCGGCGTCCACAGCACTTGATCTGGAAATCCGGCGCAGAAGAGGTGGCGGCGTCAAGGGCGGCCGACTTGCAGCAGTTACTGAAGCAGTCGAGGCAGTATGTGTGAAGGCATTGAGGTCGGCCTAGAATGACAGGGTCTTCAGGCTCGCTGAAACACACAACGCAGATTTGATCGTGCTGGTTCATGGCGGGATGAGTTCGCTGCGTAGAGACGGCATCTTCGAAAATCTCCTTGATTCGACGAACCGCTTCTGGGATTCTCTGCGGTTGTCCGTAGAATTTGAGCCGGCGGTTTCGCTTGTCTCTGGCCCGCGCGATTCCCATATCCCTTTCGATGGTCCTCAGTTGATGGAATGATACCCTTCCATTCCTACTGGATTCCTGGATCCAAAGGGGTTCCTGGTGATGGGGATCATCGTATAAAACTGCACCTTCCAAGATGTCATTGAGCTCTTCTCTCGCTCTCAAAACATCCGTCGCATCTTCACCTTCGTTCTCCAGAGTAGTCAACGGATCCTTAGCCTCATTAATGACTCGAAAGTTCAGCTGACGGGCCCTCTTCCATCCCTTGGTATTCTCCTTGATAGCATATTTCAAGAACCGATACACTTGCTTAGGCATCTTAGCCTTTGTTGACTGGATCAACTGAACACTTAGTCTTCCCTGCTCAAGAATATGGAGCGGAGTGCCGTCCAGCGAAGCTGCCGCCCTAGCAGCCCCGTCATCCTGGAACAAGACAGAGACTGTAGACCGATCGCAGCGTTCAGAACTTGGGACGAGGGCGAAACTTTCAAGGGTACCACAGACCTCCAGCCGTGACCGAACTACCACGCTGACTTCAGCTTCCGCCGCTGGACAGCTGGGGCCGTGCACCACTGTTAGCTCTGGGACATCGTTGACAGCGGCGATACTCTTTTCAAGATCTCGCACTGTCACTTCCAAAGGCACGCCACTCATCCAGATACTCCAACATCCACATTTTGTGGCAACAGGCACAGACGCCGTGGCGGCTTTTCCTAAACATTCATACCTAGCACTGTTGAAAGTCTCGCTGACTCGAGTGGCAGCACCCCTTGTCCCGAAACGGAAAAAGGCGGTACGAGTAGATTTTGCCCAACTCACCTTCAACTTCCTCCCGGTCACCTCAGGCGGTCGCTTCTGCCCCTTTCTGTTCTCCTCAACATCAGTATCCCGATTCTGACCCTCTTCATGCATCACCACAGCGATCACACAACAATCTCTCTTTTAACTCAACACCCTTACACAGTTCTCTGCAAACGCTGGATCCCTCACTCTCACAGTCGCTGTCGTCGGCTCCAGCATATAGATGCAATCGATGGTCACCTGGTGGAAACCGATTCCGTCAAAGGCGTTTTCGATTTCGGCGGCGGTGGTGTCGTACGGCAGATTGCGAATGAAAACGGTGGAGCACTCGGACTCGTGGGAGTTGTTGATGATGAGGGTAAGGATGGTACCTTGGAAATTCATGAGGATGGTGTGGATGTAGGGAGTATCGTCAGGCTGCGGTTATAGATGTGAGTGTCCAGTATCATGCGAGTGCAGAGGTTGGAAAGTAGGTAAAGCGTTTTCAGTAGAACAGGGGTAGAATGGGTAAGTCATCCAGATAGGAATCGAATCGAAATGGGTACCTACCTCAGCAGTCTATTCCTCTAGTTCCCCCATTTCGTCCTCATCATCATCGTGCAGATATGGACACAAGTCATCCAGGCAGCCCTCCGGCCGAGAGGAGTACCTGCAAGGCACTCTTCCTCTCGAATCTTCAGCCCACCCAACCGGTTCCACCGCGCCAGTCAAATCTCCTTGGGCCCGGGTCACCTCATGCCAGACGCTACACCGATCACCGTACACAAAGGCTGCTTCCAGGAGGGAAATTTTGCACACTTGAGAATCAATGTCTTCTTCTCTCCCCTTTCTGTTCTCTTTCTGTCCACGTGTCTGATCCAGAGCCCTGTCACGGGATTGAGGAGAGTCCTTGCGTTCTCGCCGCGGGGCCCATTTTGATTTCTCCATTGCTTGTCAGCTGTTGCGAAGAGGTCGTACGTAGGAGATGAATAAATCTTCGGCCGAGAAGAGGAGGAAGGAGAAGGACAAGACTGCAGTAAATGTTAGATAAAACCGGCAAGGAAGCTGTCTTAGCTGGCAGCCAACAGATGTCGATCAGCAAATGTTTTCCACAGCTATTTTCACCTTGAACGCAGACAGGAACACAAGATAAATATGTAGTAGCGATCTGATACAGCTGCAAGAATGTTTCAATATCAAAAAGGTTGATCTCCTTGATGATGAATCATGTTTGTACTAGTACACAAAGAGAACAAGAAGAAAGTCGTAGAATTACAGCCTGAGCTTCTATTGAAACACCTGTCTTTCCGAGCACAAAGCATCGTCGTTCCGTCCCCACGCGTACATCATGTTCAAAGCATTCCAAGTCATGGAAACCCTATGAATGGTCGAACAAGAAAGATTCGACAAGGAGATATGAGACAGGGGATAATTTGGTATTATTAGATTCTTCCGACAAAATAGGAGATGAGCAGCATTGCATATCGAAATGGGTATTTGCAAAATCAGCAGCAGAACAGAATAGAACTGGAGAGAGGCGAGGAGATGTGAAGGCATAGCTTCACCCATCAAATAATTCCACCACGTCAGCCCAGCCTCCACTCGCAAAAGGACAAGAGTCGAAAATCGACAGGGACATAAAACAAACGCAAAGAAATCGTGTGTGTTTTTAATAGGACATATCGTTGGCATGAAAAGAGCCCGCATTCATCTCATCGACAAAGGTAGTAAAAGAGAAGAGATGTCTGGTAAGTACACGGAGGGAAAAGTATGTCTGGTCTTTTGAGAAGAGATGAAATAGTTGGGCTGTGGCTGCGTGAAATGGCCGTAAATTTTGTCGTCATCAATGGAGTCGTCAGAGACGTCAAGATAGTATGTATTGGGAATATGCCTGTCGTTCGAGGCCGTAGAACTGGTTGATAGGGTGTATCAGGCGGGTGTGTAGTGATTGGATGCCCTTGTCTTGCCCTGCCTGGCTCAGAGAACTGGAGGAACCCATAGTTGACGAGGAAGTGGATTCCGCATCCGGCAATAGAATCGTTTGTAGTTCGAAGTAGAAATGAGAAGTTCAAGGGGTGAAGTGGAGCTTTCGAATCCGGACTGGTGGTAATGTAGGTAAAGGGATGTCAGGGATAGTGATTGGCCTGATCAGTCAATGATAGTGCTCCGTCGCAGATCGCATCCGCAGGATTATATGCCATGTTCTGGGAAGCACATATTCAGGGCCTTCAGACCGAGAACAACAGAGCGAATGCGAGAGCGCATACTCTTTTAAGATGGTGTTGGGAGGGTCCAGGGCAATTCGAAGATCCGGGCTCCATTCCGGTTTCATCCATGCACCAGGTCGACGACCGATGTGGAGCATGGATTCCTCGGGTTGAATATTTCATGCAAGCGTGCCAAACTTCCATGCTCGAGTACTGTAGGTCCTGCTGTATGTCACTGTCACAAGCTCGGAGCTTTCGATCTTGCTGCGGGAGACCGGATGGGTTGGCGTCATTGCTTTGACATGTGTATTCGCGAAGCGTGCTGCGTGCTGCACAATGATGTTTCGTCTTTGGCCACGCTGCCAGAGGATTTGTGCCTGAGGTTGAAGGCCATGTCATCGAGACTGCTCGTTTTTCATCTTGACTGCAATGACTGCGAGAGCGACCTATGCAAATCTTAGCAAACGACTTGCATACTAATGTAAAGCAAACTTACAACAGCGCCGATGACGAGAATTCCCGCGATACTCATGATGCGGTTCAGGTTGCGCCACCACTGTGCTTTGAGATATCGCTTCTCGTCGATAGGACCTAGATTTCTTTGGATGGCCTGTTCGACATCCAACTGACTGGGCGTCGCATCCACGCGATCGTGTGGGTTCACGGGGAGAGGAAGAAAAGCAGCCAAGATCCAAGCTATAAAATACGTCAGTCTACCGGGACAAGTATTCCTGCCGGATAGAGGCTTGGGAAACTCACCGAGAGGGAAAATGAACCCCAGACAAAAGAGTGCAATTTGGCGATTGCTCTTGCTGAAGAGCAATCGGCTTAAACTCTCGTCAAAACTCGGTGCTCTCCAAACGTTGACTGTCGCCCTTCTATCCCTCTGCAACCTTGGCGTGAACGGCTCACCATGTGTCGGTCGTGGATTGGGCCCAATGCTCAGCCAAGTCTCCCTATTTCCGTCTCTTTCCACCATTTCGCTTTCTGGCCTTGCCCTTCTGCGATCCTCTGGTCGCGCGGCGCGAGGAACAGGGGCGATGAGGTCACCAGAGCTACCGCCAGCAGGTGCAGTACCGAGGTTTCCTGCAAGATTGGGACGATTTCGAGGACGAAAGATGGACGTCGGGAAATGTTCGTCGGTGGGAGAATGGGAGGGAGCTTCGCTTTGCGCAGTGTTCAGACGCGAGTCTCCTTCAGAAATGGTCTCGGGAAGGGATATGGATGAGGTAGCTCGACGGTAATAGAGCCTATGTCAATTGGATTAGTATTGTTCGTTGGGAGAAACAGTAAATGTTGCTGCTCACCGCGCCCACGTTGGAAGGGAATCCCTCCTTTCCTGGTCACCTTGCGAGCTGGGTCGCGAGGAGCTAGGTCTTGACGAGCTAGGTCTGGATTCCGAGCCAGATGAAAAGATACTGAAAAATGACCGCTGCGACCGGACTGTCCTCAGAGGAGGTGAATACAGTTCTCCGACGACATCATCTCTCTCGTCACTTTCTCGAAACTCGCTACTATCTAATGGCGGAGTGGCATTGTGCGAGAACAGCGGTGGTGGAACTGGCGCACTTGCAGCGTCCGGACTCGATGGAGGTCCCACGAATTGACTGCTCGTAGCTGTCGCATTTGTTGCCCGTCTAGCCAACCTTGCGCTGGGGTCAGAACTCCATTCGGTAATACCACTTAAACTCTGCGACGCCCGGTCCGACTCGGACATGATAGTCGAGAGTTGAGAACTCCATTGGTGCTGCTCGAGCTGCTCAACCATACGAGGCGATTTCCGCAACTTCTTCGGTTGCGCCCGAGAACTCTCAGCCCATGAACCGCTCGCCGAGGGCTGGCGGATGGTAGGATACTGAACGCGCAGGCCACTCTCGATCTCAGCGTGAAGTGCGGCATGGGTTGGCGGAAGGGGAGCCGAGGATGATCTGGGACGATCGTCGCTGGAGTTACTGGGGGAGAGAACGAGCGAATCTAGGGAAGGGTTGAGTTCCGGGTAGGAGCGCGGAGAGGAAAACTGTGGAGGCGAGGAGGCTGGCGGCGAGGAGGATGGAAAGGGAGGTGACGGTGGATGGGAGGTGAGCGCAAGAGTAGCCCTTTTGGATCGCGACGGGGATGGAGAGGTGGGATCGGACGGGAGATCTGAAGAAGAGGCCGGATAGACGACGTAGTTTGAATTATCAGGGCTCTCCCTAGCGGCGTTTCCACCCTCGGTCAGTGTTCCTGCAGAAGTGGAAGAAGAAAGAGATGTTTCCGAGGGGTTCACGGGCAGCGACGGGCTTTCATTGGGTGACGAAGGAATGACAGGACGAATGGTGGGTGTTTCCCAGGTCCTGCTTGAATGTACGGGCAGGTCGTCTTTGGATGTCGTCGGGGAGGCTTCAAACGTCTGCTCATCGTCTGTCGAGGGGGAGACCGGGGGGGTGGTGGCCTGGGAGAATCGGCTGGATTTGGATGTCTGGATAGATTCGGCATTGGCCAAGGTTTCGTCGTCTGAATTTGTGGTCGATGCTGAGCTTCTATGAGATTTCCTGGGTTGTAGCGGCTTTGGTATTAATGCATCGCTGATACTGCGAGGTGGGTTCGCATTGGACTGCGCAGACTGGTCTGAAACGGAGACCCCCTGGGAGTGGACGGGCAATCCATGCGCCTTGGAGGGCAGCAGAACGTGGGCCGGGTGTGTAGGGAAGGGAGTCTTTGTATAAACCGGGGAGTCACTGTCTTCGACAATGCGGATGCTCGGGCTTGCAATCTCGTTTGTGTGGGATTGGGAGCGTTCGTGGAGCGGGCGGCGCTTGGGGGAGGACCTCGGTGTGCGGTTCGGCGACTGCGAGAGTCGCTGTTTCGAAGAGGGTGTCGCGGGCATGATGTGGGCTGCCGAAGGTATACAGGCTGGCGTGTGCTGATATTACAAGAGGAGATATCGAAGGCATTAATGTGCGGGTATAAGGAGAGACAAGAAGGCTGCAAACGATGCTGGATTAGAAAACGAGGCTAAAGTGACAGAAACAATGCATGCATGGCAAAGGCAATTGAGAGAGTGGACGCCCGCAGGCAACAAAAGTAGGGATGAAGACGCAAACGAAGGACAAGCGGAGGAGGAGGAGGAAGAAGAAGAAGTAAAGGTTTGGAGGAGAGGAGGGGGTTCGGTCCTCGGAGGGAGTCTCCTGAAGATATGTGCAGGTGGGAGGGTGTGGCGGTGACGGGGTGCAGAGGAGCTGCAGGGAAGTAATTTGGAGGTGCAGGTACTCCGTAAACGAGGCACAACACAAATAGGACTGCGCAAGTCGCGAAAGATAGATGAGCAACGGGGAAGCTGTACAGATAATATACAGAAGGAACCTTTTGGAGGAGAGAAGCGAAGAGAGTGAAGACTGATGAGCAGTTTGTCTAGTGTCGGCTCCTCCTGAAGCCCACAACGCGCTCGCGACGTATCGATAAGAGAGGTGGAGGTTTTGGCGCGTTTTCTCGCGTTATTTTAAAAATAACCAATGACGCGCGGGCGTCTACGACATGGCCACGGGGCCGGCGAGCCCCGGCCAAGCGCTGCATCCAGTCACGGGCAGTGAACCACCACGTCTGCCTATCCATCACCTGCCACTGTCTGGTAGAGACTTGTAGTTGTGTGAAGAGTGTGCATCTGGGGCACACTGGCTGGCAGAGAGACGAGAGAAGTGGCAAGAGCAAAGGGGTAACCGACGCGTTGTCACGTTCATCAGAGCCCTTGCGACAATCAGCTCTCACCGCGTTCCAGAGCTGCATTCACCACATGTTGATGCCATAAAGGACGACACTTGTCCGCGAGCAAGAGTCTGTCAGCGCCATTCTACAACACACTGCACTCCAGACTCTACAGCATCCCAGACGACCCCCAGACTATACAGCGCGAGATGGCGCCTATGGACTTTTACCACAAGCTGGTCCACTTTGGCCGCCAGGAAGCTGGTGAGTACAGCGTGGGCGGTTGGCTCAAAGGAGGCCCATCTTGAAACACTACCTCTACCTACCTTCAAAGGTCCAGGGCGCTTCTGGAAACCTACCTACCCAGCCCAGTGCCACTCGACATGCACATGTTGCAATACTCCAGAAGCCCATGCTGATACTACAACCACAGTTCCCGCCAGCCCTGCCATTCTTCCACGCACCGCTGCTCTCCTCTCTGTAAGTGGCGCCTACCCGAACCCATACCTACCCCGTCCATCTCTCAGCCCTGTCATTTCCAGATCGGGAACAACCCGTGATATAGACAGATCTACCTATATGCCCAAGATCAAGTCACGTGACTCATGCCATTTCTTATAGGTCCTCTATACTTTCATCTATGTCGCCCCTTTCTACCTGGACAAGTCAACGCGAACTTCCTCAACTCTCTCCCGCAACGCCCCTTCCCTCATCCGAGCTCGCATCCGCGCCGTGACCTTTGCCTGCATCACATGCGCCCTGATCACGGTATTTGTTCTTCAGAACTATGGCCATCATGATTTCTACACCTCGCTCCACCTCCTGGGCTGGTATCCATTTTCCTTCAGCGACATTGGTAAAGTCATCCTTCTCGTCGCCATCCTGTTCGCCGGCCCTCTCCTCGAGAAAACCATCTTCGAGAGCGAGTGGGAAGAATGGATCACCTTTTCCTACTGGAGCTACACCCTAGGCAGCTTGCCGGGTATCCGAGATCTCATCGCCGTATGTCTCCCCTCAGCCCTCTCCCCACATCACATACTCAAATACTCACCTCCCAACAGGGCCCAGTCAGCGAAGAACTCCTATTCCGCTCTGTCCTCATCCCCCTCCACCTGCTCTCCTTCCCGGTGCCCGAGACACCACCACCCAACACCCCTCCCTCCTCCTACCCCCACCTCACCACCCTCATCTTCATCACCCCTCTCTACTTCGGCATCGCTCATCTCCACCACCTACACGAATTCCGCATCTCGCATCCAAACGTGCACTTAGCCATGGCTCTCCTCCGCTCTGTCGTTCAGTTCACGTACACGACGCTCTTCGGCTGGTTCGCCGCCTTCGTCTTCCTCCGTACCGGCAGCGTCTGGGCTGCCATGGCCGCCCACGGCTTCTGCAACTGGCTAGGCCTGCCGCGCTTCTGGGGGCGTGTTGGCGTGCGGTTGGTCGAGCAGCAGCGCTTCAGCGGCGTGGATGCCGTGCCCGACGTGGGAGGGGCAGATGCGACAGAAGTGAAGAGGAGGTATGAAGGAAAGGGGAAGAAGCAGGGCGAGGAGGTGCGGTTCCAGGATCAGAGCTGGCATGCTGGGTGGACGCTAGTTTATTATGGCGTCTTGGCTGCTGGAGCGTATGGGTTCTATGTCTTCCTCTTTCCACTTACGGAGAGCAAGTGGCGAATCGTGGAGTTCTAACTGGGAAGAGAGCACAGATCGAGAGTGTGTTATGAAATGGTCACGTGATATGAGGATTATTGTACAAGCGTCCACTCTTTGCGCCGCTATGGTTTGCATGAGATGGCGTTGGAATGTCTCGTGGCAACGTCCGATACTAGACTGAATAAGCCGCCTTCCTTGGTCGATCGCATCGCGTTTATGACTACATCTCTGAAAATCATCTCGTTTCTATCGGTTAGATTAGGGTTTTGAAACGAATTACCCAGGCCGTTGCCTCCAACCAAGGTAGGTACATGGTGCATTTTCAAATTCTGCCCGCGTTACAGACTGACAAATAAAGCGCGAGAAAGACTCTGAACGGATGCGCAAGAAATACTAGGTTGTTAGGACTTCTACGTAAGTGCATGCTCTGTTTTCCAACTCGAGGTTATAAGTTCCACCTCAATGGCCAGGACATCTCAGGTCTCCCCTCCCCTCACTGCTTTCAAACGTGTAGAGAAAGAAACGGTTGCTGAACTTGCCAAGTGGCCTAGATATATAACAGCTCAGATGCCGAACCCATCGCTTTTGACTACCTATCAACGTACCGCCGACCTCGATGCGATTCAACACCTCTCGAAGAAGACAGAAGCGGATTCCTCCGTTGCAGTAGCCAGGGCTAGATGACTGTGAAAGAGACGACTACCTTACGAGGTGTAGATTGTGCATTTCGAAGCAAGAGCGGAGCAAGGACTTGGAAGACCGAAAGCATCTGACCGACAGAGAACTGTCGAGTTATGCTTATACCACCGCACGCAGCTGCGTATCCGCAATATAAGCTACTTCGTGGCCCTCCAGCTGTTTAGCAAACATTCTGAATGATATCTAGGTAGGTGTCTAGTGTAGGCCAAATACCCCAAGCACGCTTTTTCGAACGTTTTACTGGTATTCCTTTCCAGAACCCCAACTTTCAACTTCGATATATGAGCACGTGACGACGTCGATGGAAATCCAACTAGATTTCTCTGCATCTGAGAAATTGGCATATCCAAGAGTAGAAACGTTACGATCGCCCTCTCAAAAAAAGCCAATTAGTGGATATCCATAAGTGAAAAGCACACTAGATTTCGCACTTTCGGGATATCTAGCAGGGCAGGTCAATTGTTCACTTTCAGTTGCTCCGATTGCCCTTCTGACGTGGATCGACGCATGAGAGTTGCAGTAGAAATCGGAGAACGCCTCGAATTTGCAAAAAGAGGGATTTTTCAAGAGTGAGGTGAGATTCTCGACCATCAGCGGCGATGCGGACAGGTTGAACAATTCTAACGATTCTGGTAGGAACATGTTGAACCGCTCCCACGCGTTTGATTGGAACGAGGTGAACCGTTTCCACGCTTTTGATAGTGCCGAGTTGAAGTATGCTTCCCGCGTTTCTGCATATCGTCTTTCTGTTCTAGGTGTGAAGAGGCTTTCGAAAATGAACATTGACAACTTCCTCACCGTGTGCTGAACTGAACGGCTCCTCTTCGTTAACGGTCTAGCTTTTGTTTTCATATACCTGGCTGATCCCCATATTTTCGATTCCTTTGGTCTGTCCATCCTACCTGTTCCTCCACCTAGGATTCGCTCCTCCCAGCATCCACCATGTACGTCTCTCTCACCACCGCGGCCATGGCCGTGACCTCAGTCCTCCTGTTCTTCACCACGACCGCCCTCCCCGTCGCCGAACGCGCCGCCTCGGCTACCACTGCCATCGCGACCCTTCTCGCCCAATTCCGCCAAATCTCCGACGAGATCGCCTTTGTGCTCGAGCGTGTACCCTCCGTAATGTCACACACCATGGGCCAGCAAGTCTACGTCCGGACAATCCGCAACGGAACCGACGCCATGGACAACTTCGCCAACGACTTTGTCTGGGACGACAGCGTGCCGATCCCCCAGTACACATGCGAAGACTGCCAGCTTGACATCCCCGGCAACTATAGCGCGCTGGACGACGTGTCGCAGCTCGGCAAGGTCGTCATGGGCATGAACGATAACCTGGACAACGTCTACGACCGCATCGTCGATCTCTTCGAGACGCAGCTCGACGGGGCCAAGCATAGCAAGGGCGTCTGGTTGAAGAACAACGAGCTCGTGCGCCGCTACAAGGCGGCGTACGAGGAGATGCAGAAGTGGATCATCTGGTTCCAGACTGACGAGCCGGAGGATCCCTCAATGTCGATGACGAGCAAGATGTATCTGATTGCGCTGCCGACGCCGACGACGACCGAGTCGCCCCGGTATACAGTGCAGACGCTGTATTCGCCCGAGAAGCTCACCGAGGTCTTCTTGAGCGGGCTGAGCAGTGAGACGACGACGGTGTTTGCGACCAAGACGGGGACGACGACGCTGCCGGTCGAGATGGTGGAGTTGGAGCCCGAGACGGTGACCGCGACGGTGACGAAGGGGACCAAGTCGACCAAGGCTGCTGATGTTGTGCATGGTATGGAGTCTCTTTTCCGCTTGGTGTAAGAAATTCTGAGTAGCTGCTAACACCCACACATAGAAGATCGCCCTGCTCTTGCCGCGAGAGACAAGTCCAAGCCTAGGGACAGTCCATCCGAACACGTAGTCGGTACACTCGACCCCAATTTCGACCCCAATTTCGACCCCGAGAAAGATCAGGCTTATGGCACCTACCTCCACGAGGCGGGGAAGTTGAACGCCACAAAAAGCCTCGAGGAAAACTTGGAGGATCTAAATATCCCCATCACAGAAGATTTGCGGAAGTTCATGGAGCAGATCCAGCCCGTCGAAGTTTTCAACCTGCCCAAACCAAGTCCCACCGGCCATCGCGGTCTGTTGTGGAAGCCCAGGCCATCGTTCAAGCCGCTACACCCCGAGGCGCCTGATCTACCGGACGTTTGGACCATTAAACAAGACGCCGCTTATCGTCAGTATTATCTCGACGTTAAAAACACAGGCAAAATACCCGACTATAGCTATGAAAATTATCTTCTGGATATGAACCCTAAGCCTACATCTAGCGAACCTATCAAATGGAGTATGACGAATACTTTGGCAATGCCTACTAATCCATATGTAGATGATGGCATGCCCACAGGCTGGTACGGTATACCACCTTAGACGTTAATAAAGGATACAGATGAATGTGCCTCTCATAGATGCGACGGCGAGATCTATGTGTTGCTTACGAGGATGAGCATGGCCAGAGTAGTCTCGCTTTTCAGTCAGTCCGAAAGAAACGGAGTTCATTTGGTTCGATGGGATTGTGACACGTTTGTTGTTTGGATATTTGGTCTCATCACGCCGTGATCGAAGATATGCATCGGCGTAGAGAGTAAGGCGGCAGAAGGGGTCGCTTTCAGGTAGCTTAGATGATCGACTTGAGGGGCGAGAAAAGAAATGATTCTCATATCAATGGCCAGCGAAATGACCTGCTCGTGCAGTGCAATGCTCATCAACATCCCTCGTCAACAGGCATCGTCGATGGTACGTGAGTGGGCAACCCAGCCAGAGCCTTCCTACCGGTAGTTCGGATTGACACCATGCCGACCAAGGTGAAGAGATGCTAGCGTTGCATTTCCCGTATGTACATTTCCCAGAGATCTCCAGCGTTGCTGTGTGGCTTGTGCAGGAAGTCAGCTGCATGCAGTGGCACAGTAGTCCATGTGTCGCTCTCGTGGATACTGGAGAGCCCTAGCCCAGCCAGGCAGGAGGATCGAAGGCAGACTCCGGAGTAGGGCAACTTAAGGTGTTCCGTGTGTGAAAGGGAGGTTGGCCTTGGAATGGCAAAGTCTGAATTGGAATACTGTGAGGTGATGACTGATGAGGAAAAAGGGTGTGCTTTGCAGCTTTTCGGCCCGGGGGTAGCCGTAGCCCGTCCGGGACCGCCCCCGTCCGGGAAAGGAGTCCATCCCTCCTGACGAATCTCCGATATCACAATCAATTCTCTTACTGTAAAATAAAGGAAGCGTGACAGAAAGCATGACCAAAAATCATTGGGGGGAAAGCGCCCGCGAGAGAGGCGCCCGCTAAGCGCGGCGTCCAAGCGTCAAGGAAATTAGGCGCGGGCGAAAACCCGTCCTGAAGCGGAAAGGAGCGTCTCTTCTCCTGCGCATGTCTGGCTGCATGATCATCAGGTTCTTCCTCAACTCTTCTGCAGACTGCAGGTGGCCCAGGTGCATATACATACATACATACAGCCCGGTTTTCCTGCACTCTGCAAGCCCTCAAATTGATTGTGCTTCTCGTAGTCGTAGTTCGTCCGCGGAACGAAACCACCGACTCTGCATGCATAAGGGACGCCCACAGACACGCCCATGATCCATACCGGCTTCCCATTTCTCGTACGACGCGGGTCGGATGCACCACCGCTGCGAGAATCGGCTGCAAGCCCCGGAATTGTCCTGTCTGAATCTGTCGGTCGCTCAGCTCGACCGTGTCGGTGGGCTTGGGCTTCGAGGCTTGCAGAAAAGACACTTGACATGTTCAACTCGGAGTCTCAAGACGCGTGTTGCCCGGTGCCAGTGGTGGGCGTCGACCGTCTCGCCAAAACCTAAAAGAGACTAAAAGCAAGCTGGACTTGAAGCTTGTTGGAATGAGGTTGCTTGGCTCGTGGGGGGTTTTGTTGGATGATGAAGAGCTAGTTTTTACAGTTACATTTGATGGGGTTTGTGGTTCGACTCGTACGGCGTCGCCAGATTAATTAGGACATTGAGGAAAGAAAGCCGTCAAACCAGTACAAGAAAGAATAGAGGCAATTACATTACAGAACGCTGGACACAGATCTTTCAAATCGGGAGTCTTTGGAAAGGCCGTTAGGTTAGGTAGTACATGTGCAAAAAGGACAAAGTTGATATGAAGACATTAACACTAGTAACTCGTACTTTGTTGGAACAAGATGGAGAGCTCGCCAGAAGTAACACAGACGGCTGGAAAGCAGACATATGAAAGATTGAAAATGAACACGAGAGAGAAATAGCGAGTGTGTTGTTTCTTGAGTTTCGTCTTTTCGTCTTTTTTGCGCAGGCTATGCATCCATAATAGCAAGTAAACCTCCAAAGGCGCATTATAGGGCAATCGAGGCATAAGATCGTCATGAACATGGCTTCGTCGTCCAGTCCCTTTTTTCAGAATTCCAAAAGTGCCACCAGTTCGTCACCGTGTACAAAAATGGCCGTGAGTGCGTGTCAGCGTCGCTACTGCATCCCGATTATAGATTTGTGTGATCGCGCGGATTGTCGGTGCGGATCCTCGCTACCTTGGAGTTCCGTGTCTCGGTCGCTTCGCTCGGGTGGTGGTGGGTAGGCTGGCGGTCCGCTGGTGGGCGGAAGCTGAGAGGGGCCTACTGGTCCACCTTGTGTCGAACCTCGTTGGCTGAGTTCTCCAGAACTCGGTCCTCCAGAACTCGGTCCCCCAGAACTCGGTCCCCCAGAGGTTGGTCCACCATGACTCCTCTCAAGTTCCTGAGGCCCTTGCTCTACGCGTCCTCCCGTGTCCACTCGCGACGGTCGACCTCTCTTCCTTTTGCCCCCCGAACTCCCTTCAGATGCTGCATCTGTGCCCGTTGGAGCGATTGGAGGTGTCCCCATTGGCATTGGAGGATACGATGGGCCAGGTTCCGCACGGGGCAAAGGCAGCTGCATCGTTCCCGGATGTGGAGCACCAGCGGGTCCAGCTGTCGGTCCCGGCATGCTTGAGTACTCTCCTTCTCTGTGAGCTCGCGCTGCTGCTTCACTACGGGCTTGCTGTGTCGCCTTTGTTGGACGCCCTCGCTTCCTTTTGGTCATCTCAGGAGGAGCCAATTGCGAAGCCGGATACGGGGAGGTCGGACTAGGATGTGCTGCGTAGGACAACGACGTGCTTTTCGGCTGCAAAGGTCGACCGGGGCCTTGAGCAAAGTCAGGAGCGCGGCTGCGCTGTAGTGTCGTGGGTCCCTGGGGTCCCTGAGGGTACGGAGAGGAGGGACCTGGCGGCGGATGGTGCTGTCCTATTCCCAGGCGAGTCAGAAGCTCTCGATAGGCATCCTGACAAGATAGTAGGTGTCGATCTATAGAACAAAGTCAATTAGCAGCCGCTCTTGCTCCCGATGTGTCTTCTTCGACTTGAGGACAACAGCAACACTCGGGTGGTGGAATGCATACCACGCGGCAAGGCAGTCCGATACCAATCCGGCTCAATTTGGTTCTCGAGGAGGAAGCGGAGAAGAATCTCTGGACGGACGTTGGAGGTTTTGATGATCTCGGCCAACAAGTAGACCTGTGGAAGACTGAGTGAGCCAATGGGTCTTTGGAGGGGAGGAATTCTCGAATCCTCGAAGTTCCAGCCACGAGCCACATACCTTCTCTGAATCGTGCCAACCATCGCGGGGAGAACCACCCTCCATGCCGAACTGGAGTTGTCATGTACCAATTGAGAAGAGGGATGCCGTGCGTGACTTTAATGCCCACGGCCCATACGGGGATTGGAGCTTTCGGCGGCAGACTTGGACGTCTCGGTTTTGACGCTCAGATGCGCGCGCGCGATACGCCCGGCGCGAAACAGACAAAGTGACAAGGACAAACGAGTGAGGTGCATAAGAGGAAACAGAAATGGGAAGAAACGAGAGACTGAAGGGAAAGGAAGAGGTTGAAAGGTTCAGGATCGCCGAACAGGCGCTCGTGCTTTTGCCAGCGGCGGGCAGAATGGAGATACAAGGTCCATGAGGCTGGAGAAGTGAAGAGAACACAAGCAACCCAGGAAATTGCTAGTATGCATGGGCAAGGGGACCGGGCAGACTACTGCAAGACATCTTTTATTAGCCGCGTTCTTGATTGAAAACATTCTGTTTTCGACACGACGCGAACACCTGCCTCCCGGACGCCTCACCGGAGACGTCGGCGGAGCGCTGTATCACGGGTTGGGTTGGCGGGCAGACTTTCTGGTTCGGAGACGAGACGTAAACAAAGGCCATGGTGGTGGCTCTTCTGTGGGACTGGGCCGCCGGCCGCCTCCCGCTCGCTCCCCTCGCTCGCTCCCCTCCTCCACAGCCTCTGCCATCTGGACCTCTCTCCCAGTCCCAGTCCAGTGTCCCACTCACAGCTGCCGGCTCCGAGTGACGACCTGCGGAAACTGGACCTAGTGCGAGATGGCGCAATACATAATGCTCCACGCCCAGACCGCACAGCCCGTAGAACAGCCGCATCGGAGATCTCGCGGGGGTGGTTTTAAGAGACTCATAGACTCATAGACTCATAGTACGGCTACGGCTACGGCCACGGCGCGACTACGATAGGTCCTAGGTACGCGGGCACTCACAATCAACTGATGACCGAACCCACTCGGACGAGCCGCATCAGGGGTCAACTTCATCATCATTATCAGCACCCCCTTCTCCCCATCCCCCATCCTCCCTCCCCGAGCTGCGGGCTGGCAATAGCTCTACGCGCCGTGCTCTTGTCTGATACTCGAGTATATTGCTTGTAATTGCCCGCGCCGGCGCAAGCAAATCCTCTGGCTCTCGCGAGCAGCCAGACCGGGTTGGCGAACGAAGGATGGATGCGTCTGCATGTGTGCATGCCGCTGCAGGGATGACATAGGCGCTCGCTGGAAGGAAAGTTTAGGAGTCTCTGTCTGAGGTACGGTGCCAGGTACCTCAGAGAAGCCTCTCCCTCATCCAGCAACAGGCTCGCGGCTGTTACATATATACCTCTGCGTCCGCCTCGTTTCATGCTTGTCCATCTGCTTTGGGACCACTGCCGACAGATCAGGCTGTACTGACACGTGGAAACGCGAGATTGACCCTGCCGACGCTCCATCGTTTCCTTGTCAAGCCTGTAGCCTGTAGGCTGTCCCCCGGCCGGAGTCCCAGGCCTGCAGAATAGTACCTACCTAGGTAGTGCAAATAGGTAAGGCGAGCGGTTGTTTACCAACCGGACCATATCTGTCACGAGTGTCTCGCACAGCGGATCTTGGGGTAGGTCTCAAGAACGGGGAAGGGGAAAAGAGTGGACAGCGGCGCTCAAAGTCAACTTTCCTAGCTTCCGCCGGGCATGTCGATGTGGACTCGATCCATGGTGACGGGTGGACTACTGGACTCGTGTAGGGTTAAGGTTTGATCGTTCTGCCAATGTGGGCCTGGCTTCCGGTTGGCCAAATTGGTTGCGAGGTCCACTGACAGTCTGACAGATGATAGATCTAATAAATAAGATGAGACGTCTGAGAGACTCCAGAGTCCACTGCCGCTTTTCGGTAAACACCAACTCGCCTAATACATTTCCGGGGCGGAGGGGGATTTTTGCGGTGCGTCGATTTCAATATCAGGCCGGTTACTGGCCGACATGGGCTCCCTGTTGCTCCACTGATGAAGCTGTGAGGTTGGGATATACAAGGTCGAAGAGGCGACTGCCGTCATATCGTGTATGCAGGCAGGTAGTTGTAGATATTATTCTGGCCGCTACTCATGCTTCTGGCTGACGGCCGAAGTGATTAGCTTTCATCTTGGTCAATTTAACAGATGCCGTGGGTGTTTCTATAGGCGCCTATTCTGTTGGCGAAGCGAAGATTGCGAGGTGCGGTATCGATAAGAGCGGAATTTGCGTGCGAGGCGACGTCGACGGCGGGAGGTTCGGAGGTCCGAGTCGTCTCGGCTCTGGCTGGCCGGGCTGGGCTGGCTGGCCAGAACCTCGCAACCTCAAAAACACCAACCTCCGGCCAATGCCCAAAATATAACCGGTACATGTAGGAGGCAGACTTCTCTGTGCTGCAGAAATCAATTGATCGTGGCTTACCGGTCAGATTCTCCTTATTTTGGTCCCTTGCTGTATTTTCCTCGTCCTGCAAGACACAAGCAGTCAGCCCGCAAAAGCCATCCAGTGTTCCATGTCTCGGTTTGAAATTTGAGGTACGCGCTGCAAGGTCGCCTTCATCTATCCTGCAATGTTTCCAACTGATTTCAATATCAGAAGATAGGCTCGAGCTCCCTTCGGTAGAGTAGCAAACTTTTGACAGCTCAGTTGAGGACAGTTGGCAGACATGTTGAGACTCGACCCCTTTTGAAGGAACAGCTAACTTACTCTAACAAAAGCATACCCGCAAGAGTTATTTCAATGGTATTTTCATGTACATGACCTTTCCATAACTACTCAATAGTATCATCCGCTGACAAAATGCAGAGCAGTACTGCATATCAGTACCTATCCTCGCCGCAACCCGGTTTCAGTTCGTCAGTCTTTTATATGTATGGAGTATGTGAAGAATCAACCTACTGCCGTAGGACCATGAACATATCTGCAGGACTTTTGTGATTTTTTTGGTAATTTTCCTCAGCGCGTTACGAGCGTAGGTAGTTTCACGGTGTGCATCTACGGGAGGATTTCCTTGCGGTGGTCGTTTATCGTCGTTTGGTTGTCTCTGAGTCTGAGGACCTGGTGAGGTCGCGCTAGCGTGGGTTGTCGCTGTCGTTGCCGAGCACCTGCGCTCAGATCCAGATCTCTGAGCCGCATCAACCTGAGCGAGCAACACATTCGAGGGACGCAGCGCCTGTTCTGTAGGGTGCAGCTCACCATTTGGATTTTTTCAATCAACATCATCTTCATCTCTCCCTCTTTCGCGCATCTTCCGGGCCTTCGACAAGAGACGTGCCACATTCGCTCCCTAAACACCGTTCCTCCGCAAAACGACAACCTCCTCCCCCATCACCACCTGTCCCACGTCCACCACTCCACCCACCTCCATCACCTCGCGACCTTCGACCTCGATAGAAGAACTACCACGCCGACTCCATCACCAACCCCTCTGCGCCTCATCCGCGCCCTTGCCAGCTGCGTGCGCCCGCCGTCCTTCGCCCCCGGGTTGAAATAATTCTGGTTTGAGACCTTCGCCTGCCACCGAGAAAGCGTCAAAACCCCCATTTGCACGCAGTCTGCCACCGCTACGTACTGCTGCATGCTGTCGGCCTACGCGTAGGACACTCGCGCGGTAGATGTGGAGAAGCTGAGCGCGTTGCTGTCGGTCCCATAGTCTTGCGGCACAAATCCCCTCGTTCATCACCATGTCTGACGACGAAACAGCATTGCCCACTCGGGCGAACAAATCATCTGCAGACGTGAAGGAAGAGGTACGTGATATGGCAATTACGGAGCCGAGTGCGGCCGACGGGGAAGGCGCGCTGGTCAAGAGTGACGGGCAAGAGCCGCAACTACAACCTCCAACGCCCCCAAGAAAATCTTCCTCCGGCTCATCATCGCAGTCTTCAGTTGAACACCCCGGAAGCACCACACAGTCGCCCACAACCTCGTCACCGCCACTCAGCGCAAACGCAGAACAGGAGGAGACTATCGGTGGCGACATCACAGTCAAGATGGAACCGGGAAAGACACCAAAACTCACGAGGACCACGTCCCAGAAGGTCATCGCGCGACCACCGCCTTTGTTCTCCGAATGGCCGAACAAGACAGAAGAGGCGACCAGCACTTTCGAGGTCATCCGCGACTGCACATATGGCAACAAATACATGGGCTCGACCGATCATGCATTGGAATGCGACTGCGCTGAGGAGTGGAGTAAGTGTCTGGGCACATCCCCCAACAGCGATATACTGACCCGCGCAAGATCCGCTCACGCACATCAATGATGCCTGCGGCGAGGATTCCGACTGCATCAACCGTGCGACAAAGATGGAGTGTGTTGGGGACTGCGGGTGCGGAGCCGACTGCCAGAACCAACGATTCCAGCAAAAACAATACGCCAACGTCTCGGTCATCAAGACAGAAAAGAAAGGCTACGGCTTGCGTGCAGACTTTGACTTGCACGCGAACGACTTTATCTTCGAGTACATCGGCGAAGTCATCAATGAGGGGCACTTCAAGCGGCGCATGATTCAATACGACGAGGAGGGCATCAAGCACTTCTACTTCATGTCGCTCAGCAAAGGCGAGTTTGTTGATGCGACGAAGAAGGGCAACCTCGGGCGATTTTGCAACCATTCATGCAACCCTAACTGCTACGTGGATAAATGGGTGGTGGGTGACAAACTCCGCATGGGCATTTTTGCCGAGCGCCACATCAAGGCCGGGGAGGAGCTCGTCTTCAACTACAACGTCGACCGATATGGCGCCGACCCGCAACCCTGCTACTGCGGAGAGCCAAACTGCACAGGCTACATTGGCGGAAAGACGCAGACTGAGCGCGCAACGAAGTTGTCCAATCTCACTATTGAAGCTCTGGGTATCGACGATGGCGATGGCTGGGATCTTGCAGTCGCGAGGAAGCCCCGCAAGAAGAAGGCTGGCGAAGACGACGAGGAATATGTCAACAACGTCACTCCAAAGTCCTTGGAAGAAGAGTCGGTTACCAAGGTCATGGCGACACTCATGCAGTGCAAGGAGAAGTGGATCGTCGTCAAGCTGCTCAACCGTGTACAGCGCGCCGACAGTGATGGTGTTCGCAACCGGGTCGTGAAGATGCACGGATATGTCATTTTCAAGACAATCCTAACAACATTTCTCGAAGACGACAACGTCGTCCTTCAGGTGTTGAACATCCTCGAGAACCTCCCGCGCATCACCCGCAACAAGATCCAAGATTCCAAAATCGAGGAGGTTGTTGAGCAATGCAAGGCGAGCGAGAATGAGGAAGTCTCCGTTCGCGCAACAACACTTCTGGACATCTGGGGCAAACTGGAGGTCGGCTATCGCATCCCACGGGTCAAGCGTGATCCCAATGCGGCGCCCACTGCGCGCCCCGGGCGCTTTGACCGAAGGGAGTCGAAGAGGGATCGATCTAGGTCACGATCCAGATCTCCGCCCACCCCGCGAGGCCCTTCTGCTGCACCTTCAGGACCGAGGACGAGTTTCGGCCAGAGAGGCGGATGGCATGGCTCTGGACCACGACCGTTTCCCCGACGCTTTCAACCTCCTCCTGCTCCCGGCGTTGCAGAGGCCCTCCCCGTAGGATGGCACAAGGCGAACACCATCGGCGGACAACCATACTACTACAACGATGCCCGCGAAGTGCGTTGGTCGCCTCCTCAGCATACTCAGATTCCAACAGCCACACTCCCACCACCGCCGCCCCCACGGAAGGATCAGTCAAAGCAGCAAGCCATTCAAGATCTTATCAAGAGCATTACTTCTGCGCCGGATACGAGGGTCTCGAATTCTGCTTCCTCCACGCCGCAGCCTTCCCAATCGAAAGACGGTCGGTCAAAAGACAAGGAGCCGTCTTGGAAGAAACTGCCACTCGAAAAGCAGATGAAGATGTATGAGGGCACGGTAAGTTTGTTGCGTCTTCAGTCACGATCCGCACTAACAGGTAGCAGGTTGCCAAAGTCATCACCGCATATGCGAGTAGATATAAGGACAAGATAGAGCGCGAAGAGCTCAAGCGCTTCACAAAGCAGGTAAGTTTGACAGCACTCCACCTTGGAACAATCGAATTCCAACCTTCTTCATAGCTATGCCAAAAGATCGTGAAAGGCGATTTCCAGAAGCATCGCGTGAAAGATGTCACCCAAGTTGCTGAAGACAGCTTGAGGCCGATGAAGAAACTCGCCAAGGGCTGGTTCGAGTCGGCTGTGAGGAAGTCTAACGAACGCAAGGCGAGGAAGTCCAAAGACGCCACAACTGCCGAATCCACAACCCCTCTTGGCAGCCCTATGAGGGACACTCCTGAAGACACTCCTGCTGCCATGGACGAGCCATACGATGATGAAAGCATGGCTGGAATGAGCAGTCTGCGTTCGCCAGAAATGGCTGGCCTGACCAGCCTGCGTTCACCGCTGGGATTGAGCCCTCCAAACCGGAAGCGCAAGCGAGAGTCGGAGTCGATGATCGCAGAGGGGCCGGCGGACGAAAGCGACTCCTCGATCTTGAAGAAGGCCAAAACAGGTGCCCCTCCTCCACCTCCCCCGCCCCCGCCACCGTTTCCTCCATCGGACGAAAATCTGACATTCGACAACGAAGGCCACGCGATGACGGATCCCGAGATGGCAATGGCGGAAGAGGCTGCCGGCACTTCCGAGCATCCGTCGGCGTATCGCACCAGCGCAGTCTTGGATAAGCACTACATCAACGATGCGAAGAAGAATGGCAACGGACATATCGTGGAAGCGGAGGCCAACGGTCACCCGAGCCCAATGCAGCTTGCCACCCCCTCCACGAATGGCTCGTACGAACTCGACAAGGAGAAGGATGCGAAGAAGAAGAAAGAGGATATGTATGCGGGCATGAATCCGGCAAGGCTGAAGCAGTTGGAGACTTGATCCGACTCTGTCTGGGGCGCGTAGTCAAAACGCAATCTCCCGTTGCGGGATCACGTTCCGTTTTGCGACCTCGTCGTCCGACCTCAGCCTTGCTCGATGCTCCCGGTTCTTCTCTCATTTCCTCTGGACGTTTGTCAGTCTCACACAAAAGCAAGGGTAACATATTTTCATCTCCTTTTTCTTTGTGAGAGGACCACTCACAGTTATCAACCAGCATAGAGAGCAAGGTGGCGCTCTTTTCATCAACCATCATGTGAATCGCGTTTTGATTTTTCTTTCATTATTGAGGCCGACCTCCGCATGTTTGCGGAGTAAGTCAAGAGCTTTGGCGTTTTGCTTCGGCTCGTAATTTGTTGCGTGGTATGGTCGGAGTGGTGGGATAAGTGGACGAAGCTCCGAGACTGCGACCTTATCTTTTCTTTCTTTTTCCCTCGATTAATTGATCAGTTGTACCATAGCTTAACATGGAGCGTACCTGTTTGGGAGGAGTCAATTAATGACTCTGACTCGATCTGGTTGCCAGTGTTGGCGTGAGACTGGCGGAGTAGATGGGCGATGCATGGATGCATGGAGGCATGGAGATCCAAATAGCGAGCTAGGTCTGACTGGGCCCGATTTGATTTTAGTTGATCGGAATTGGGAGACCTGGATGCAATAATTCTCCATCAAATCAATGTCTCTACGACGAGATCTTGTGCGAAAAGGGTGTCTATTGCTACAATGAGTGATATGAGGATTTATTGCAAGTATCTCGGTGTGAAGATTTGCAGAAGCTCCCTTTCCACTCTGCTCCAGAACCAGTTGAAGGAGACAGGGGAAGGGTTGGTCGCTTGATTTATGTGGCTACCATCTTAGGCTATCCGATTCTGTGAAGTGGATAGGGGACTGAAACTATGCTAAGTAGATTCAGTCAGTCTGACAATTGTACGGTTAGACGGAATCCTGGATCCAGCCCAAGCAGACTTGAGGACTCCGATATCGAGATAGTATAGGGAAGAGCTCGTCCGGAGTAGGCGTCAGGTCCCGCACACAAGGACAGACAAGGTACTGAACCCACCTACTCCCAATAGCCTGAATGTCTTCGATTTGGAAGTTCACGGAGAGGGCACAGGAAGCGGTCTACCCCGGAGTAAATGTGCAAGACCGAAAGAGACGGTATAGAAAGCGACAGGCTTGAAATCCAAAATCGTTCTGCACTTCACACCAGATCTACACTCCCAAACTTTGCATGCTCTCGCAAATACTGCATCTCGTCCTGGTTCATATCAAACATGATCTTGAGCAGTCCAATCCTCTCCAGCGTCAACTGATTTCCATCCCCGTCCCCATTACCGGTATCTCTCGCAATAAGAAACCTCGCTTCTGCCGAAATTCTCGAACCAGCATGAAGGAGTGAGCCGGTATACACGAGCTTGCAGGTCTCATTGCAGATCTTCTCGAGAACCAACTCGTCTGCTTCGTTGCCGAGGTAATGCTGTATGGCGCAGCGGTAATTGTTGAAGGTGTATATGTACTCATAGAAGACCTTGCCGTCGGATTTGACGAGGGTATCGGGGGTGAGAATATACGTTTGGAGAGTGATTCGATGACTGGTGTGTCGTTCAAGTTTCGCAGAATCGTTTTCGATGGAATCGTTGGAGAGGTCGAGTTTCGATCCATCATTCAAGTGGAACGTGACGCCAATATCTTCTGTGTGCACCAATTGGTTGTAATCCTTGGGTCCCTCCCACGCTGCCCACGCCCACGACGGAAAGGTCTTCTCTGGCTTCAGGGGGCTTCTACTCTCCTGCGCCCACTTCTTCTCGTGATCCCATCCCAAACTGCGAATGAAACTCTGCTTGACGTCTTCCTCGGCACTCATCGACACGCCCCAGACATGGCTCATACTCGGGCTCATACTGTTCAAAATGCCCAAAAATGCGTTCAGACGATCACTGTCAAAGGAAAGATTCCTCCGCGTGTAGTCACAGAAAATGTGCAGCAGCCGGAAATACCGGATGTGGTGGTTGGTCATGTTGTGAAAGTAGCCTCCTTTGAGTCTGGACTCGTAGTGCGATTGGTGAATCAGATCGAGGGGTGCGGATAGAGTCTCTGCAAGCTGCATTTCCCGGCACTCGAAGTAGACTTGCTCAGGGGTGAAGACGAGACGCCGTCGAGCGAGTAGGCCTTCTTGGAGGGTCCACGCTCTAGTCGCCCAAACAGTGTTTTGGATGGCGTCTTTGGCGTGCTTGATCGGGACGAAAGCGATGGTCTTTGAGACTTCGATGGACTGTAGTGGGGTCCTAGTGCTTGAGGAGCTTACGCCTGGGATTCCGTGGCTTGAGGCTGCTCCGGCGGCGGCAATAAGGGTGATCTTGGCAGCGGAATAGATGAGGTCCATTTTCATGATGGTTTCGTGTTTGGAGGCGCTATCGGCTTGGTCGATGCAGTATTTGTCAATCCAGAGGTGGTTAATGTTGAGTTTGGTGGTTGCGTGGATGCTGTCGCGGATAGCTTTGGGGAGGTTTTCGAGTCGATATGGAGTCGACGTATCTCGTCTGTTTTCATCCCCTGATAGTAAAAGTCAGTAAAAGTTCTTGAAGAATCGAAAGTATACTTCTGGCATTCGGCAGTCGTCAGAAGACCTTATATTGCTCATGCCAACAGGAAGAAGGAGATGTCTAGCTTACTTGTACTACTTTCTAACGGGGCTTCTTTCCCGGAGCCATCGTCAGTCTGCTTGCCCCAAACATAACTTAGAGCTGCGTATTCCGGAATTTCATCAGGAACCACAACACAAAGCTTGCCAGTCGACAGCGTCCGCTTGCAATCAATCAACCGAAACACCTTCAGAGCCTCCCTCAGCCTCGGCCTACTCCACACACTACATGTCTCATGATTCTCCTCACAGTACCTCATCCACTCCAAGGGCAGACGGAAATCTACCTGAGATTTCAGCTCATTCCAGCGAACATCATCCCGGTTCAAATAGAACGATCCCCTATTGACAGTGACCATGAACTCGACCCCCTTATGCCGCCTACTGGAATCAGAGATGTACAGCTTCGTGCTATGCAAACTCGTATTTCGCCAATCTCTCTCCAACAAATCAAACAGTCCGGTCGATAATGATGTTGCTGGCTGAACACTGAAATTGCTTTGCTCAGGGTATTTCCCCTCGGCATACCCGTCAAGGGGCGGAAGTAGCTTCAACCAAGCCCGGCAAAGCAGACACCCGCCCCTCTCCGCTTTCGCGTGCATCTCCTCGAAAGTGCCGAGATAGTAACTAGAATGGGAACTGTACATAGCCCGTGATGCTCTAGACATGAATCTTTGGGGTTGCTGCAGCATGTATGTGAGCGGAATGGTAGCGCAGCCGCTGCAGATCTGCTTGATGTCGTTTTTGAAGGGAGGAATGTCTTCTGGGCTAGATTCGACGTCGCTGTCGTCTTCGTCGTCGTCATCATCATTGTCGCTGTACCAGTCATTATCCAACGTGCCATCGCGGCTGTTCTTTGAGGAATTGCATAGTCGACGGCGTTTTAGGCGCTTGAGGATGCTGGGGACTTTGAAGGGGGGCATTTGGAGGGTGGATCAGATGGGATGGGAGCGAGTAAACCGAGCTTTGTCACGAAGAACGTAGAGATACAGTAAATATGCAAATCTATTAGCTCAGATGTAGAATAGCGTCTCATCTATCTCCGCACCTGCCTACCTACGCAGGTAGACGATTGATATCGAGTAGTGGAGGTGGAGGTTGTTGGATTACGTAAGTTACTCTGCGAGCTATATCACGTGATCATAAAATATCTGGGTTTGATCAAAGAGCACTCCAGCTTTCAACTGGACGAATTACTCCAGATTAAGCAACCTACAGCTTCGAGGGCGACCGCGACTAGCAACTTTAAATAATCTGAACTGCTCATATGCAGACCAAAAGCCAGTAAGCTTGTATCGTACCGGATCTCCCCCTACGCCCTGCTATTCCCGACCAGGAAATCTTGCAGCGATATAAGCATTACAAAATCATAAGGCTCCAAGTTGTCTTCGATGGTCTAACGGTATGATATCCGCTTGTCATTGACTCGTCAAGTCCGCGGGTGACCGGGGTTCGACTCCCCGTCGAAGAGACATCTTTTTTGCACTGTCCCAGTATTGGGAAGTCATTTTAGGGGAATGGAGGAGTTGGATGGATTTTTGGAGTCAGGAAAAGAGGCTGAGAGCGGCGTCGACTTTTTGGTGGGTTAGCGTTGTGCGCTAGTCTAGTTCAGGGCCTATGACGCGGAGCCCCTCATGCGGCTTGCGGCGGCTCAAGCCTGGAGGAGTCAAGACAAGGAGTGGGAGTGTGGGACCCATCTCCAAGCTTTCTAACCGTCAACGCTCCCACGTTGACCTGTCATCTTATATAATTCTCCTACCACTCTACCAGCTATCTACAACTCTATACGCGCGCAGGCCTTCAATTGTGGCAATCGAGGGGAGTTCAACTCCACACATACTCCCGATTGACCTTTATTCCCCCCCGTCGACATGGCATCCCTTCTCCGCTCTACGAGCCAAATAAGGCCACTAGTCTCTCAAAACACCTTCAGGATCACCTACATCCAGACTGCTCGCCTCACAGCCCCTTCTCAGAGCAAAAAAGCAACAGCTGCCGCTGCTGTAGCGTCTGACAATGAGCCCCTCAATCAAGCTTTCTTTCCAGACGAACCTGCTGGGCCGACCGTCAAAACATCAATTCCTGGGCCAAAGAGCGTGGAAGCAATCCGGAGGCTGAACAATGTTTTTGATACTCGGAGCTTGAACATGATGGCCAACTACCAAAATAGCTACGGGAATTAGTAAGGAAGGCCTTGAGAGAAATGAATTGGAACTTTGTTGACAGAAACAGCATCGCAGATCTGGATGGAAACGTGCTACTCGATGTGCAAGGATTCCCTCCTTGACACCTCAATTTGGAGCTGACAATTACCTTCCAGATACGCTCAAATCGCATCGATTCCTGTAGGGTATAGCAACCCTTCCCTCCTCCTCGCCGCCACATCCCCCGAAATGGCCAGCTCCCTCATAAACCGCCCTGCATTGGGAAACTTCCCGTCCCACGACTGGGCGGAAATCCTCGAAACTGGTATCCTGCGCGTAGCGCCCAAAGGCCTGAACCAAGTCTTCACAGGAACAACTGGCTCTGATGCCAACGAGCTTGCGTACAAGGCTGCCTTCATGTGGAAACGGCAACAAGAGCGCGGCGGAGCCTCCGCAGACTTCACCACTGAAGAAATGTCCAGCGCCATGAACAACCAGTCTCCAGGCTCCCCAGCCCTCTCAATTCTCTCCTTCAAATCTGGCTTCCACGGCCGCCTCTTCGGCAGTCTATCCACGACGCGCAGCAAACCAATCCACAAGCTCGACATTCCCTCCTTCAACTGGCCACAAGCGCCTTTCCCTATGCTCAAATATCCCCTAGAAGCGCACCATTCTGAAAATGCTGCCGAAGAAGCCCGCTGTCTCGCTGCTACCGAAGAGATCATCACCACCTGGCCGCTGCCCCCGGCTGCCATTGTAGTTGAGCCTGTGCAATCCGAAGGCGGCGACAATCATGCCTCCCCTGCGTTCTTCCAGGGTTTGCGTGACCTGACCCGCAAACACAACATTCTGATGATCGTCGACGAAGTGCAGACCGGTGTTGGCGCAACCGGACAGTTCTGGGCCCATGATCACTGGAACCTCTCCCATCCGCCCGACATGGTCACCTTCAGTAAGAAAGCGCAGGCCGCTGGCTACTATTACGGCGATGCGGCACTCCGACCAAACAAACCTTACCGTCAATTCAACACGTGGATGGGTGATCCGGCTCGCGCGATTCTATTCCGCGCCATCGTCGAGGAGATTGAACGACTGGATCTCGTGCGGAATACTGCAGCGGTAGGCGCGTATCTGTATGAGGGACTACAAGGACTGCAGAGGCGATTCCCAAGGGAAATCGAGAATTTGAGAGGACAGGGGCAGGGACTATTCATTGCGTGGGATAGTCCGAGACGCGATGAGGTGCTCAAGCTGTTGAAGACGGTCGGTGTCAATTGTGGAGGTAGTGGCGAGAGGGCCGTAAGGTTGAGACCTATGTTGGTATTCCAGAGACATCATGGTGAGTGGCAGATTTATTCTTCTTTTGGGGTTTGGTGTTGGACTTTGCTAACTAGTGCTGCAGCGGATATGTTCCTCGAAGCGCTCGAGAAGGTAATTAGGTCGTGAGAGGAGGATGAATTGATATCTCTCCCTTTTTTGAAATTGACAGATATAAATCCGCTGGAGCGACGGCGTTGCTCGTTGCTGAATGTTTCTGGCGTCTGATGCCCTCTCATAATATGATGGGGCATATGCGACTTCTCTGGTATGGTCTGATTGCGTCTTTAGCAAACAATGACGGATGAGGAGGCACATCTGCCCAAAATTTCTCCTGCACTTGCAATTTCGATCCTATAATACCGTCACGTTGTGGGTCATATTCAAATTTTGGATGATATGCAGAATTTGCTACCCTCTCAGGGCTTAGATATCCAACCGTCTCATATCTCGTATGCATCTACATACCAGGCCAACATAAAAGGCAGATGCAAAAAGAATACCGGTCACGTGATTTCAAAGAGCACCCCTTACTTACTTGTCAGTACTCCGCCAACTGCAATCTCCTCCCTATGTTTCGCTTGTGCGCCGCAGCCTTATCTCCGGGTGTCTCGGCGCCGTCTTTGTTCGCCTTGAGGGCCTGAAGTAGCATTCCGGCGTCGAAGAAGCCATCTTGGATAATGTCAGCAACGGAACGACTCGTTTCCAAATTTGGAAAATGAAGGACGAAAGTAGAGAGAAAGAGACGAAAAGATACTCACATCCACCAAGGCCGTCCTCATCCTCATCCTCCAACCCCTCCTCCTGCGCCTCCGCCGTCTGCTGACCCGCATGCGCCAGGATATTTCTCCCCCTCGATTTGGCCTTTGCGCCCTTCTTACTCTGCTTCTCCTCCGCCTCCCTCGCCCTGCTTGCGCTCTTATCGCCACCAGTCCCCTTTCTCGTCTGCCTCAACAACTTCCTAATCTCCAAAAAGTACGCCTCCAGCGCATCAACAAAACGTTTCGTTTGCCGATGCTTGCTGCTGGCGCAAATAGAGACCGAGCCATCTTTGATGATGTACCCGATGCCAAAACCCTCGCCTGACGTAGGTCCAAAGCCGAACTGACGGAGAGAGGGGTTACCGCAGTTGGAAGTGGAAAGGATGGTCGTGTTTTGCTTGTCCCAGCCCGGGTCGGCGAAGAGGGCGGGCATGGTGTGTTGGGTTGTTTGGACTTGGGAGGAGGTGACGGATCCATCGTCGGAGATGATGGATTTGCGGGAGGACGGAGAGGAGAACATGGAGGGGCTGGTAGAGGCGATGTCTGGGGTAGTGCGGCCGGTGGAATCGTAGGAAGCGGTGTCGCTTGCGAGCCCGATCATCGGATCCTCGAGCGAGCGCTGCCAGATGCAGTTGAGGGCGTACATATGTCTATCGTGGCCCTCGGCCTTTGCGCAGATCTTTGTCAGATCGACGTGTTTCTGGCAGGCTTTCCTCAACGTTTCGACTTTGGCGGTGGCCGGATTCTCGCCCCAGAAGGTGCGGACAAAGTCGAGGGATTCGTTGGTGACAGATCGAACGGCCTCAGTGCGGCCGTGGAAGTAGAATTTGGTCATGGCAGGCTCATATACGCATTCGACGCGGCCGTAGAGGCCGTAGTAGGCGGCTTGGAAGGCCATTTGCACAAATGCGTCGGGCGAGAAGCCCATGGTGGTCATGAAATTTTTACCGTAAGACATGAACTCGAGGGTCTCGAATTCATTTTGGGCGATCAGGTCAGCGAGACGGGTTTCGGCAAAGCGGAGCGCTGTGCTGAGTTCTGGTAGCATATCCCACTCGAGCTTGTGAGGTGTTGTCTGAACGTCGCCGAAGCTGTCTGGATCTCTCTTGGACGGGTCTGGACTAATGGAAGCCCAAAGACTGGGAGCTTGGCCATTGATAGTCCGCGCGAATCGAAGGATCGTGTCGGTGTAAAGGTCACTGGCAAATCTCAAAACAGTGTGGCCGTCGACGCCGGTATGTTCAAAGTTGATCCCGGCACTTCCGTTTTTGCACACAATAATCTGTAACTTGTCATACCAGCGATTGGTACAAGTACCAACTTGGACACCTCGTTCGATCCGACTCGTTCCGCAAAGCATGTTCATGCAAAGATCGGCGCCAGTGATAGGTTCTGTGTAGTCCAAGCAGAGAATGAAAAGAGCAGAGTCAACAATGTTGAGACAATCAGAGTTGTTGGAGTCCTCATCTCGGTGGAGCACGTCTCTTAAGCCAGACCAGACTTTCCGGTTCTCCGTACTCAACACGCCTAAAGCTCCCTTGGCAGCATCTTGCAGTGGTACTTTCGAAGCATCAGCAACAATGACATCGAGGTTAAGAGCCATGTCCTTTTCTGTCATGATGAGATCTGAGTTGTCATCGAGAACGTCGAACCAATAGAATTGGCCGTGAGCCATGACAACGATGTGCTTTGCATTGGGATCCTGGCCGATATGGCAACCATGCTCGGTCGGTATCCTAGCAGTGCCAAACAATCGCGAGTACTGGTACATGCAAAGGGGTTGACCTCGAATGGTGTCAGGAGGGAGTTCTTCTCTTCGCACAGCTCGAACAAACGCCAAAGCCGACGTTACCAGCGAGGCTGCTCGGGTGACCTGGTTGTTCCTCGCAGGAGTGGGGTCATCTTCGAGAAGAAAGAACGGATTGAGGTTGAGAACAACAGGGTTGTCATAGTTCAGGTAAGAGTCGTACCCTAATCATGATCAGTTGATGTAGTTGAACTTGAAAAGGTACATTGCCTTACAAAATTGCTCGATGTAATTTGCTTTGTCTTCGGCATACTTTTTGAGGCGATCTTGCAAAGCAGGGCCTTCGGACTTTAGGAAGTCTCGTACTGCTGCCTGACTCTCTCGGTGCTCCTTGTGACTTTGCAAAGGCTCAAGAGACTCCAGGTACTTCTTGCATGAGGTTTCTAGGTCAGGAATGGGAAGCTTTGGGAGATTGTCTTGAGCTGCAAAGGTGATGCCTGGTTTCGATGTCGGGTTGGTATGAGAAGCTAACGGAGATTTAGAGTCTCGGGAGAAAGCATCCGCAGAGTTCTTCGCAGCTTCATTGGACCTCTCTTTGCCAGTACCCTCAGGCATGCTGTGGGTCACTATGGCGATGGACTGGTTCAAAGAGGTTGGTTTGGTAAAGGTTCGAACTGCCATAATGATGAGAAATTAGTTAAAAGTACAAGGAGCAAACTGAAGTAGGGACTGATAGCAACCGCAAAGCACTGCGGTAAAAATAATGACAATCTTGAAGACAATAAGTCGGCATTAGGATTTCGATAGTTATCAGCTTTAGACGAAAGTCTCCAACGAGCTTCCCGAGTATAAAGAGTAACGCTGACACTGTAGCAGGAGCACGGGGGTGCAGATATCACTACTACTTGATAAGGCTGGATGGATGGACGTATGGATATGCAGACGATCTCCAGATCACAAGCCACCCCACCGAGCACGTCGTACCATGTGAAAGGCGCATAGGAACGTGAGCGGGATGTGGGACCGTCGAACTCTAGGCTTGCATCCGGGCCTGAATCCGGGGAAGATACAGCGCCGGCGACGTGACTAGTTGGAGGAGGATATAGCGAAAGCATGATGCTTACCAGGATCTTTCCTCCTTGACCTCTGGGACCTGATTGCTGGTGATGAGGCCTGATAGTCAAGTTGCTGTGCGTGTCTGGACAGCAGAACCAATTGCAGTTTCGAGAAGATGGCTGCTGCGTGAGACTGTGTCCACTCTGGCGTCGGAAAAGGCCAGCCGTGGAGGTTGCGGGCGAGGCAGAGCACAGTTTCGGTCCAGAGGATATACTTGATGTTCGTTCCGAGGGAGATGGGTGATCCTGGCTGGGAACTCGAGAGCGTGGGATAGGGCGACGGACGAGAGGAAGTGCAGATATGCGACGCTGTTCCCGCGGGTATGGAGTATGAACTAAGAAGACAGTCCAAGGGGTGTTTAGAGTAGGGTCAGATTGATGATAAGTCAGGAAACCGTGTCATGCTTCTCTTCAACGAGGCGGAAGGGTTCTGACGCTGTCTCGCGAGCACGGAGGCATGGCGTGGCACGAGATATAGAAATTGGCAGCGTCAAATAACGAAACGAAATGACTGCGCCGCTGGGTTCCGGTATTTTGCCTACGGTGAGAATGGTTCAGTGATCATGCGCTAGGTCTCGGTCACGTCCGTACGCCCAGTCGTACCCAAGCCGCGCCGGGTGTGTCTGTAATGTGGGGAAGCCCATGATGCAATAGGTTTGGGGTGTGTCTGCAAACCACGAGGTTCTAGTTTGGACTGCCCCGCAGTCAACACCATGCCAAGCATCACCACTCGGCGGGTCCGAATTGCCGCCGAACGACAGCTTCAGCCTTCAGGTTCGTCCGAATTTCCCCAGATGTGCCCAAGACGCTCTGCCGTCTAGAAGAGTCTTGGATCCCGCCAATGCTACGGCAGTCTCCCTGCGCTCGCCATGAAAAGCAGTGCAGCCATCCCAACTCGTCTTAGTTTCGTTCGCGCCGCCACCGATGACCGATCTGCTTCAGCAGCTGCCGAACTTCCCTGGCAAGCGTTTTACGCACCTCATCCCATCTCTTGAGAAACACTGCGTCTCTGTCAACGATATTCTGACCCTTGACGCGGCTGATATCGCGCGACGCGCCCAGCTTCCCGTTGGCGAGCTGCGGAAGCTCTTCGATGAAGTCCTTGTCCAACTTCGCGCCCAGATCGACACAAGTAGTCCGAACAGTGGCCTGGTACCTGCATCGAATGATCTCCTGCCCCAGCATCATGATCATATTCTGGACAAGAAGTGGCAATCGATAAGCACGCTTGATGCGGACTTGGACATAGCTCTAGGAGGAGGCATTCCGGCAGGATATCTAACTGAAATAACCGGGGAAAGGTACTTCGGCCCACTGGTGGGGTGAATTGTACTTGCTAACTTTGGACCGTAGCGGAGTAGGGAAAACCCAGCTGTTGCTGACCCTACTGTTAGCAGCACAGCTTCCGGAGCCTCAAGGGATATCGAAGTCAACCCTATACATCTCAACAGAAGCAGCCTTGAATACCCAACGACTGTCCCAGCTCCTCGATACACATCCTTCCCTATCATCGATATCCTCGTCCGACGGACCAAGTCTGTCCAAGATCCTCAGCATCCAAACCCCAGACCTTGAATCCCAAGAACACATATTGCAGTATCAACTCCCAGTAGCAATACAAAGACACAATGTAGGCTTGGTGGTGATCGATTCTATAGCGGCCAATTATCGTGCCGAACTGGATCGGTCCGGGAATGGCTTCAAGAATGAGCAGAGGGCAGGCGGGAAAGCTATGGCAGAACGCAGGTCTCAGCTGCAGTCCACCGGAGCTCTGCTACGTCAGCTAGCGGTCAAAGAGAACATCGCCATCGTTGTTGCAAATCAAGTTGCAGACAGGTTCGTCCCACGAAGTACTGCTCCTAGTAGATCCACCTCGTACAACGAACCTCAGAGTCAAAGCCAAGGCAGTGTTTCTGCACCTGTCATGGGCAGCCTCACAAATGGAATAACCTCATCCATACTATCCCCGGATCCACTTTCGCTTGACCACCAACAACGCTGGTTTACTGGATGGGGCGACAATCCAGGGCCTGACGGATCAGACAATAGCCAAACATTCAAGACTCCATCGCTGGGTCTCATATGGGCAAATCAAATTGCTTGTCGCATTGCATTAGTGCGGGAGCCTGTTTACCCCACTGCGATCTACGATGGACGAGAGCGTGAGGTCAGAAGGTGGAGGCGGTCCTTGCGAGTCGTCCTTGCTCCGTGGGCTCCAGCAACAGTAGGAAACGGTACTGAATTTGAGATCACTGGCAAGGGTGTGAAAAGTGTTGTACAAGTGATAGATATTGAGCAGAATCAAAACGGAAAACAGTAACGTTAAAGACTCGCAGTATTCCAAGGTGTCTCGTGAGCCGTGCCCCCTTGTGGTTGCAGCCCCTTTTCGCCGGCCGAGCCCCTTACAGGCTTGTAGCCGTGATTGACACGGAAGAAAGCTGTCGCAGACTGAGAAAATCTTCCACACTTCTTGTTTTCATTCTTTTCAGTGCAAATCACCTCTTTCTACGCAAACATGGTGACTTGACGAGATCCGATGCCGATTAATGGCATTTAACGTTAGACGTCGGCGCCCGCCATCAGGGCGCACGGTCACCGCGGAGAATGGAACAATATAGTGCCGATAGGTCTTGGCATCGATGGGCATCTCGCGCCTCTCGCGATGGATTTCTCCCCAAACACAAAGCTTCTACCCATAACAGTCCAACTCAATTCCATAACTCTTGCCTACCCCCAAATCTGTTCCCAATCTATCCACAAATCTATACATTCCAAGAACAATGTCTGGAGACGCAGCAACTACCGCCCAGCAAGCTATCGCGCCTGACTCCAAGACTGGAGCTTCCCGCAAGAAGAAATCGAAGGCCGCGCCCCAAACCGCAACACCTCAGAGCCCAACTGTCACAAAGGCAGAGTCAGTTTCTCATGATGGCCATGCGAATGGTGTTGACGGCTCGGAGGAGAATGCTTTCATCATGGAGCTGCGAAAGTACGCATCCAGACTCCACACGCGACCAACTCGTACGACTGACATGCTAATGTTCTTTGAACAGGAAAATCCGCAACACCACCAAGAAGCTTGTAAGTTACATACCGAGTTGTCCAAGACATTTCCTGAACACATCAACTCATCTTGTACTCGCAGAATTCAATGCAAAAGACCGACGCCATCATCGCTGAGAATCCTACCGCCTCCTTAGACAATCTCGTCACCGACCGCAAGATCAATTCCGAACAGAAGGCTCAGATGCTCAAGAAGCCCGTTGTTCAAGCTCAGTTGACACACTTTGAGGAACAGCTTTCGCTCTACAAGAAGCTCGACCAGGAGTTCCAGCAGAAGCTCGCTGCCGAAAAGGAGCAGTTGCAGGCTGCGCATGAGGAGGAACTGGAGAAGCTTCGCGACTCTATGAAGGCGGAGACCACACATGATTCACAGCGAACTTTCAAACACCGCTTGCTCACGTTTTCCCGTTTCTTGAGAGCGGCTGCTGCACGTAGGGCGAATATTGAGGATGACTCAGATGTCACCAAAGCCTTTGAGGGTGCACTGCTTCTAGTTTACGGCGGTGACCCAGCTGCCGTTGCCGCTGCTGAGAAGCTCATCGACGCGTCTGAGGAAAAAGTGCCTGGCACAGATGGCTTGTCCACAGAAGTTTCATGTGAGTGGTTTTCCAGTCGCTTGCAGGTTCAGCCCATCCAAAAGCTGAGCCTGCAAGCGACTGTAAAATCATTCTCCGAACTGGCACCCTAACGAACTTTTCAGTTGCCGAAATCCATAATCTAGCTCTCGAAGAGGCTCCATTCGCGGCCGAAGAGGCTTGGGTTGACGATGTCGCACTCGCCGATGCGGCCCCTCCCGAGAGTGACCCATCAGAGGCTACTCAGCCCGCCGCTGATCCAACCATTGTCAACGCTGGAATGACCGAGATCGAGGACGAGAACGTGGTCACGGGCAGCGGCGCAGAGATGAACGGCCACACTAGCCCAGCAGCAGGTAACATCGACACTGGAGCAGCAAACGAGGCCGCGGAGACCCAGTGGGATGCCAAAGCCGCTAGTTCAGATGATCCTTTGGCTGAGAGCTTCGAGATGATCCCGCGGCCGGCTGACGAAACCGAAGCCCCACACACCACCGCAGCCAACAACAGCACTCAGAGCTGGGCGGATGACGCGCCCGTCCCTGCTCCCAATGCTTCCAATGCTCCCAACGGTGCCAACGATGGATTCAAGGAGGTGGACCGCCATCCTCGCGGCCGTGGCGAACGTGGAGGATATCGTGGTCGTGGCGGAGATCGTCCTCGCGGTGGCGGAGACCGTGGACGAGGTGGCCCACGTGGCGGGCGTGGTCGTGGAGGTGACGGAGAGCGTCGTGGTGGACGCGGCGGAGGAGGCCGCGGCGGAGGAGCTCGTGGTCGTGGCGGTGAAACGCAGTAGAGTGGAGCGCTGCTCTTTCTACAGCGAGAACAAGGTCAAATGCCTTTTCTTATCTTGCCTAAAATCTAGGGAACAACCGGTGGAGAACTTTCTCGGGCAATGGGCAACAAACACGCCCCTCTCCCAGTCTCTTTCTTGTTCTCCTGTCATATTTCTTGCACGTAAAGGAGCCGGCTTGAGCATTTATCTGAAGCGATTTTGCGAGGAGCTATGGGTCTCTTTTGCATGAAACCTACATACATTTCCCCTCCCTTTTGTTCCTCTGGTCGTCATCTCGACTCGGCAAGCATTTAGCAATGGAATGGAGCTCAAAGGAAGGGCATCAGAAAAAGTTGACGGAACGGCATGGATCTCTCGCTGGGATAAATGGGGGTCATGGAGGGGATGCCATCTAGCTCTCTACCGTAAAGGTGAGGTTGTTCTGGATGTTGTTTGTAGGCAGTTAATCAGAAATACTTACTCGGTTGAAAGTCCGATCAGAGGTCTCTATTGTCGTCTGTGAGACACGGATGGTCAACTCTGGGCGTGACCATGCCTCGCCCAACCTGATCCAGATCCCGATCCACTCAAGTCCCCTTTCGCTTCCGCGCCTGTCAAACCCAACCCAACCCTAACCCCCACTCCACTCCAGCCCCATCCTATCCTGCCTGCATCACCATAAGGCTGACACACCCACCATCCACGTTTTTGCAACCGTTTCCCCGGATTTTGGCGCACCGAACCGAGCCGGGAGGAGCCGTCGGGTGAGATGGTCGATGAGTGGTTGTACCTGCATGTCCGCCACGCTGACAGGCCGATGCGGTGACAGCGGTGATGGATAAGGACGGGTGTGCGACGGTGGGTTTCGCAGCTGATAGTTGGTGGTTCGTCGTTTTAGTTAGACTCCACAGTTTGGAAGTGACGGGCATGAGAGGAGACAGCATGCGGAAATTCCTCCGAGGGGCAAAAACACCATGTCCAAGTAAATTGTCATTTTCAATGCTACAGTACTGGTATGGTCTCTCGAGATTGTCAAGCCTTGATATCTTTCCGCCAGACTGAGGTCTTTCTCCGACCTCTGGAAGATGCTTTGGAAGAGATAGGTATAGATATGTAATCTACAAGTCTATGGGAGCGTTCCGTCGCTGTAAATAACTACCTGGTTATTTCCCATGATGACTGGAACGAATCATGGAAACTATGCTGCTATCCGCTGCGATTTCTTATAAGAGATCCAGGTCGAACAGAATATAGGGAGCATACAAAATCACAAACTACCCATTCGAGGCGCCGTTGCGATGATAGAAATTTTGCTTCAGCGGTGACGGAACTAATATAACTGTCGAAGAAGATCTCCTCGCAGCTGGAGCTTTCGACTGAATGACTGGATTCCATAAGGATTCTTCTCTCATGAAATTATGCAAGGACAACAGGGAGAGTGCTGAAGTGACATTGCTCTATGAAACCACCGACTTAGTATGGAAAGCAGCCAAACAAATTGGGGGAAATTGGCTTCAACAGAACGCCATCTGAATAATCCGAGAAAGTTGTGTATATTCCAAAGACGATTATTCTCTTCAATTCAAGCTGGAGCAACTGCCCTAGGCAGTCTTCAAATGGAGAGGGCACTCAAAATCACGAGTCTTAGATTAGCGACATGTCCCTCGTTTCGATGGTCAATGAATTTTCTGACGAGATCAAAAATACCCAGAATATAATCCTATGACTGAGGCACCGACCTACCTGGTAGACTTGCCCAAACAAATTCCTGGTGTGTCGTTTTTTGAGCGTTTTATCAAACAAGGGAACCATCAGCTTGGCATCGCCACACAGTGGCCGTGAAGACGCACTAATCACTGCTGTAGGCGTGAGGAGAACCTAAGGTAGTTGGGGTATGCCTAGGTCTGAGGATATTGCAGCAATAGCAACGCCGTAGGGAGCACTCAAGTCAAGGTTGTGGAGAAGACTCCGTTGACTCCCAGACTCCCTCGCCTCCGGTGGCCTGACATCCATTCCACAGGGAGATCCGCGCTACGCCTTAAGGGGATTGCTTGGCGCAACGAGCACCTGCACCAACCTGCCGAAGACACCTCGAGACAGGGTAGCGAACAGCACCATATCGTCCTCTACAGCCTCCAACCACACCCAAATACGCTCAAACGACCTTCGATGCGCCCGCCGCCGCGACGGCAAGCGTAGAGCCGTCGCGCATTTCACTTGCATCCGTTCCTTTGGCCCTCACAGCGACTGTCCTGCGCTCACCTGCCTCCTCGGCGAGCCACCCTCCCACCTACCAAACTACCCCGAAAACCACACCCATCGCAACAGCCTCTCACTCGCGCTTCCCACGTCATGTCCGAGCCTGCTGCCCCAAGCATGGCGACCGTCGAGTCCATCGAGCGCCCCGAGGCGGCCACAGCCTCTGCACCCGCTGCAAAGGCAGCTCTGACGCCACCGACGAGCGAAGACATGGACAAGAGGGACAGCACATCCGATTTGTCCGAACTGGACCTCGACGACGAAGATGATATCGGAGAAGTGGAACCAGATCATTATTATGAGGGAGGGAGGATACCAGTATTCAAGCCGGTACGTACTGCACCTAGAGGTTGTCGCGTCCAGCTCTGCGGCATGTCTGCAGCTGCACGCGATTCCTCGGTCGCAATTGTATGAGAGACCACACTTGCTAATATTGCGCCTCGCTTCGACAGACAATGGACCAGTTTCGGAGCTTCAAGAAGTTTGTTGATAAGATTGATAAATACGGCATGAAGTCTGGGATCGTCAAGATCATCCCCCCGCAAGAATGGTAAGTCCTCCGCAACCTCGCACCGCACCACACCCCGCCAACCCCGATGCACCTCACGAACACCACCGCTGACACTGTTACTCCCACAGGCGCAACTCGCTTCCTGCCCTCGACGACGCCGTGAAGACCATCAAGGTCAAGAATCCCATCACCCAAGAATTCTCCGGCACACACGGAACCTACACACAGCAAAATATCGAAAAGCAGCGATCATACAATCTGCCACAATGGAAGGCGTTGACGGAGGAGAGCAACCACCAGCCTCCGCTTCGTCGAGGCGAAAAGCGTCGCAACGTCGAGACTCCAGCGGTCCGTGCACGTCCTCGTCCCCAGCCCACGCCTCTGCCGAACGGCGAGAAACGGAGACCCGGCCGTCCAAGAAAGAAGCAGTTAGCGAGACAACAGCAAGAAGACGAGGAACAAGACAATGACGAGGAGGCCCATGATACAAGCCAGGTGCCGCCTACGCCGACATCGCCCGAGACCAAACCGGCCAAGGTTGCGAAGAAGACGAAAGAGGACACCCCCACGAAAGCCAAAGGCAGACAACCAAAGAGCAAAAATGTGGAGGAGCGAAAGACAATCTCTGAACGGCGCAAGTACAACAGTCGTGACGTCGCTGGCGAGGTTGACGAAGAAGCTTTCAAAGACTTCCAGTACAAGCTGGCTGGCATTGACGAGTACACTGCGGAACGGTGCCACGAACTTGAGGAAAACTACTGGAAGACCCTCAACTATGGTACACCCATGTATGGTGCAGATATGCCTGGTTCTCTCTTCCCTGAAAAACAGGACGTCTGGAATGTCGCCAAACTCGAGAATCTACTTGATGTTTTGGGCACCAAAGTCCCCGGTGTCAACACGACTTATCTCTACCTCGGCATGTGGAAGGCTACCTTCGCATGGCATTTGGAAGATGTCGATCTCTACAGTATCAACTACATTCACTTTGGTGCGCCGAAACAGTGGTACAGCATTTCACAAGAAGATGCTCGACGTTTCGAGGCTGCCATGAAAAGTATCTGGCCAGACGATGCAAAACACTGCTCCCAGTTCCTCCGCCACAAGACATATCTGATCTCCCCGGAGAAGCTTCGAAGTCAGTTCAACATCAAAGTCAACAAGCTGGTCCACCACGAAGGAGAATTTGTCATCACATACCCATACGGCTATCACTCTGGATACAATCTCGGCTACAACTGCGCAGAGTCTGTCAACTTTGCGACAGAGACGTGGTTGGACTACGGCCGCATTGCAAAAAAGTGCAACTGCGAAGCAGATAGCGTCTGGGTTGATGTTTCTGAGATTGAGCGGAAGCTGCGTGGCGAGCCTACACCAGAGTACTACGAGGAGACAGACGAGGAGGAGGAGGATGACCTGACCCTTGACCTTCCTAGCCCCCCTGCAAGTGTCGCTGGCAAGCCGAAAGCAGCTCCAAGGAAGAGGAAGCGTGCGACGGATACCAAAGCTGAAGTCGCACCGGCGAAGGCGAAGAAGAAAATCAAAGTCCGGGTCAGGATTCCCTCCAAGGAACCCTGCATTCTCTGTCCCAATGAAGCTTCGTACGATACGTTACTTCCATCCGACAACGGCCAGAAAGTTCACCGACTCTGCGCGTTATATACGCCGGAGACCTTTTTGGTCGAGAATGGCGGCGTCGAGAAGGTCCACAACGTCACTAGCATTGACAAGGCTCGCTTGGATCTCAAATGCAACTTCTGTCGTTCCAAGCGAGGTGCTTGCTTCCAGTGCTCATCCAAGAAGTGTACTCGGGCATTCCACGCGACTTGTGCCGCCGCAGCTGGCGTTCAAATTGACATCGGACCGGTCCCAACTTGGGACGAAGACGGCACTGAGTACTACTGCGAAGGCTACGATTTCCGCTGCAAATTCCATCGCCCGAAGCGCGGCAAGAACGTCGATGGCGAAGCTCTTGAGAAGAGCAAGCTCATCTCTGACTATGCGGTGGAGCTCAAGAAAGACGACGTGGTCCAGGTGCAGTATCTCGGGTCTGATATCTTCTCTGGCTCTGTCGTCGAGAACAGGCCGAATGAACTGTCTGTCCTTATTCAGGTTGAACCTACAGGGTTAGTATTGAATCATCGATTCTGGCTGTACGAAATGCTGACATGCAATAGTGACCGCGTGGAAGTGGAATGGAAGTACCTTTTGGTTCTTGATCCCGCGGACTCCCTTCGCCCCAAACCCTCGCCCACTGCCAAGCCACTCCCTCAACATCTCAATAACAATAAGTCCATCAACGCGAGCAATCGTATTGACGGGCCCCCCGAAATGGAGGAGCCTTTCAATAGCGATTCTTCTCACAAGTGGGCCGAGTTCCATACCTGCACTGTGGATGAGGCTAGCAATCCACACCAGGTGAAGATCGACATGAGCAAACCTGAGAAGCTCTGGTTCTATATGGGGAATACCTCAACAGAAGCCAAAGCTCAGTATTGCGGTGACCCGGCGAAGCCTATTTTCGATCAGAAGAGTGTTTTCCTCGACACTGTCAAGCCAGCATCTCAACCACGACCCGCTTTTCAAACACAGCGGAACTCATTCACCTCTCCATGGTCCAATCAACATTCGTCCGTGTCTCAGCAGCCCAGAATGCTAGCGCAAGCTCCCCGACCAGGTGAGAAGCCGTACGAGTACAAACCGAGGCCTGATGCCCAGCGCTACAACGCACCTCTCCCACCAAATCCTTACCAACCTCCTGGAAAGACAAATGCCAACCAGCAATATGGCTACGGCGGTCCTACGTCGCAGCAGTATCATTCCCGCTACCCCGACAACAAGCAAGCTAATCGTGCCGTTTCAGCTTCCCACCAGCCTCAGCAGCGTCCGTCGGATAACAGGCAATACTTTGCCAATCCGCAACAGAATTATCATCATGGCCCAACAAGCAATTATCAGCCTCCAGCTCCCCCGAAAACAAACGTTCCTCGGTATGGGCTGTCGGAAGAGGGCAAGAGGATGTACAAGGTTCCCGCCTTGGGCTATCCTGACGCCATCCCGCCAGCTGTCGATCCGCAACTGGAGCAAACACCATCGTACTCGGGGTTTTCCAGTCTGCACCAAAATTACTACCCGCAGCAAATTCGAGACTACCAATATCCATCCTACCACTCGCATCCTTCTCCAGCGTCAGCTAGTCAACGAGCAGCTCCAGTGGCAAATATGACCCCAGCGCCGACCTCGATCTCGCCTCCTTACCAGCATGGCCGGAAGCCGTCCACACCACGATATCCTTCACCCCCGACGGCACGAGCGGCGCCATCAGCATATCCAAATGGACAAAATGGCACGAGGAGTAGCGACTTCAAGGCGCAACCTGGGACACCATCAAAGTCACCCCCAGAAAAGGTTGAAGTCGATGTTGCCCATCTTCAACACTATCCATATTTGATGAGGTCATACTGTCGCCGACCAAAGACGTACACGTCGCCCTATTCCTTAGGAGGTGGCTACACACTGGAATACCTCAGCATGAAGTCTCAAGCTAAAGCCGCTCAACAAGCTTCGTCTCGAGCAGCGTCCGGTAACGCAGGCTCTACAACCCAGCGAGTCCAGCCGCCGCAACAGTATCCGAATCCACATTCGGTCTCCACGCCGAGTTATCAGGCCCATCATGTGCCAGCGCCTCCGAAGTATCCATATCAGCATCAGACAGAGCAAGACTTTCGGCAGAATCTTTCCAAGGCCGAAGCACCGGGCATGACCAAATTCGACCAGCTGATGAAGCAGTTGAACAGCCCTGCGCCACCCCAGGACAGGTCGATGACTCCAACCGGTTCTCCTCCTAATACTCTTCATGTTCAGCAATACCCTCAACGACCAAGCCCAAGCCAACAAAGCAGGCCAAAGACTCCACCCGGCGGCTTAGGTATCACCGCCCCAAATCTAGACCCAATGCTCGCCGACCAAGCATCGATAGTCGTCCAAACTCCGGCAAACGCACACAGGCGCAGCCACACCCCCACTCGCCCGGACTACAGCCCCCTCAGCGACCATGGCATTCCCAACACCACCGATGGCAATAGTCTTCCTCCACTGAGCCAGATGAAGCTGCCGCCGATCGGGGAAATGGGGAAGAATGTGCATTACGCAGCCGCGTACCCGGAGGTTCAGAGCCATCCATACCACCAATACCAACATGGACAGCAATTGCCCCCGGTGAGGCCGGCTTATGAAGGAATGCATGCCGGACGTGGAAATGAACAGAGTGGTGGATATCCGCCAATGCAGACGCAGCCGCCGCAGGCACATCCGCAACCTGCGGGTAGCCGAGTTGAGGGATGGCAGTAGCTGTCGACGCGGCACTGCAATCTCACGGCCACGCTCCTTCGGAGATTCACTACATGTTCAATGACATCAATACCACGGTCAACGCATGGGCTTGGGATCGGCCGCTCAGAGGTCACTACGTCTACGATGGACGACGAGACATTTTTGGTGCGTACATAAGAGCTGACTGGCTGCTGGGTGGTCGGCTGAGTGGCACGAGCGAGCGGTGTTTCTGGCCCATCTCCCTTTTTGCGGCTGGTGTTACATTTCTCGCTTTCTATACCAGACTGGCTGCCAATCAATCGATGAATGGAGTAGAATGAAGTTTTTTATTTGATGAGCGAAATGGAATGGGAACATGCAAATATGGAAGGGAAGGGAACGGATCGGGAGTTCAGGAGTGCGGAAGGCTGGAGCTGTGGAGCGTGTGTATCGTTAGTTGCCTTGCTCGTGCTGAGTTAGCTAGTCAAGAAGATGGAAAATGCCAGCGTTTGATTTTCTTCACTTCACTTGGTGACTGAGCGCATGAGGCGAGGCGGTGTTGAGATGATGTTTTCGATGTCTGACATAGTGGTGTGCTACTTGGCCATGAATTCCGGACATGCTCACTAAAACACCAATCATCAGAGGAGCATATGAGAACCGCACCAAAAAGAATTACCAAAAATTGAACTTTCTCAACTTGGAAGGAGAAGATCAAGGAAGAGTCTCGAAGATCTTTTATAATGGGCTTAGCTACGTTCTTACCTAAACTAGTGTCCGCCGCAAGTGGGATAGATACGCCGGAAGCCCTGAAGAAGAACCTCTCGCCAGTCCCTGGAATTGATGCGTTTGGAGGAATATCTACCTATCTTTGGATAGGGTTCTAGTAAGTCATGGGAAGTGAGGGGGGACTCGGATGCTCAATTTTAAAACGCTGGAGAAAGTTTCTTTTCTCTTGTTTGGAATGCCGTTGATGAGAAGATTCTATGGATGTAGAAGATGCTTGGTGGCGGGTTTGGATAGGTTCTGGTATAGTAGTTTCTTCTAATAAAGTGGGTCTCCGGTGAACAGCGCTGGTGGTAGGACTTGGGGTATTCCTCCTCCTCAAGCAAGCAGTTCCAGCTGCTCTGGCTTGTGATGGGTCAGGAGGTTTCGAATACCGAAGACGTGGCTTCTCAGTACAGTACAAGCTGGGAAGCAGGATCAGATGCGAGCCTTGAGAATAAAAAGACAAGGAAAGGCTCCATTGACAAGTTAGGTGTGTGGTTCATCTTGATGAGAAAAGTTGGGTAACCTCCCATAAAACTTACAATATTGGATGGGTGCTAGCGAGTCTAGAAGAATTGTTCCACTATAGATGTAGTCTTCTCTACCTACCTACCTACCTACCCAAATTAGGATCTGTCCTCAACATCACTTGGAATATATCGAATAGTAACATGTACAATACACAAAGGGAGAAATCCCCGTCCTACTATATAGTCTCTGACTCACAAAGGACGATAAAAGGAATAATAATAATAATAATAATACCTACCCAAATTCGGGGCTGCTCTATCGATTATTCTAGAGTTACTGCGGCTATATTATGCGCTGCCCTGTGCACCATTTGAGAGCTGCTTCATGGAAAATCAGGAATTCTAGGCGCAGCGTCGCGCATTTACAGTTTGTCAGTAGCAATCTGGGACTCGTAATTGAGGAGCGTGATCGACACATCCTTTCACTCTTTAAATTTCCTCTTTGATTTAAGCGTCCCGGAGTGATGCGTTTGATATTCCGGAGTAACCTTTCTCCGAATACACGAATGCACGTGCTCTTTACTTTCAGCCCTACGACAACCCCATCCTATTTGCTCAACACACGTTACTCTGTCGCGTACTCGCGTTCGCGTTCAACTTCAATTAACAGTGTGCCAATACGGATGTGTTTTCAGATAGCCACATCCTAATTCTCCTGAACAATTACTGCCACTCCGCCTGCGCCTTGAACGCTGTTAAAGGCCGTTCTCGCCTCCACACTTCCCTTGCGCGCTCTCCTCCTGCTACAGGAGATACTATGCGCTGAACGTCTATCCTCCGACGCGTCTGAAAATCCCCTACGATGGCCCCCGGGCAGACGGCACGCAACACAATCGATCTTACCGTGGACTCCGACGCTGAAGATGGCGCAACGCCTGAGACCGGAGCCAATATACTTGCAATATTCAAGAGATCCGAGCACAAGCCTTCTGCTACCGGAAATGGAACTGGTCGGAATAATTCAGTAAAGAGGGAGCTTCCCGTTCTTCCCGTTCTCGCCCCTCGACCTATGACCGGGTCTACCGCTTCACATCACCGAACTCCAAACTCCCTACCCTCCGCGTCGAATCCTTCTAATCGCAATAACATCGGCTCTTCCGCGCCCCGCGATCCACCTAATCGCGCACACGAAATGAACAAATCCCAAAAGAGACGGAGGGATGGTACGCATGTTCCAAATCCTGCGCTCCACAGCATTCAGAGGGCCGCAAGCAAAGGAACGCACAATCCAACTCCTGCGCTCAACAGCATCCAGAGGGCCGTAAGCAAAGGGACGAATATTCCAACTGAGGCCAATGGACACTCTCGTCGATGGAAAATGACAAATGGGACAAATGGGAAAAGCAAGGAAATGAAGAGCAGTGAAGCCAAGGGTACAGAAACGACAGCGAAAAGTGAGGTTTCTAGACAATTTTCCATGGGCTTGAAGCGATCAGCGAACGAAGCGCAAGCCAAAGACGGCAGGACATCGTTCACTTCGTTGTTCTCCAGAGCCTCAGATGAGGATGAAGACGAGTTGACTATTGATGACCGACTGGCACGTGCGATACCCGCTACTAGGCCATCTTCTGCAAAAGAGCAAGGACCGCCAACCAAGAGGAAAAGGATGAACGTCTACACCGCTGGCAGAACTGTATCACCAGATCCTACTGGTGGACCAAGCCCAGCTGAAAAAGCAAAGATTTTGGAGCGAGTGCGGAATCTTGTTCCCCCTGGTAGTCGACCTCAGCCAGATATGAGGGAGAGTATCTTAGAGGCGGCATGCAAGCTCGTTCCTCCAGGCTATGTGAAACAGAGTATGGAAGAGAGTATCTTGGCAGAAGTGAACAAGCTCTTTCCTAGCTCTGTACCTCGACCTCGACCTCAGGCTTTGCCTCATCCTGAAGCCATGCGTGGAAATGGACAGCACCAGCGACCAATGTCGAGGAACGGCATCAGCAAAAGTTTCACAGCCGCAATTCAAACCTCGAAGAGCTCTTCACCTCTTTCAGAAGTCTTTACTCCGACTTCGGAATATTCCCACGATCGAATAGGTTCATCGAAGCAACCCGGTCCCCATGGCTCAGTTGCTAGTCGAGGACATATCTCGCAGTCTGCAGCAGTCACGAACATTCCTGAGACAGCTTCTTCTTCTTCTTCTTCTACTACTACTACTTCTGTTCCTACTCGAGGCAGAACTATACCCGTAGGACTAGGTCCTGAGCTTGTTCCCCGTCCCCATTCCGTACCCTTTCAGACCTTTACTCCAGAAGATGACCAGCTCATGGTCTGGCTGCATTGCGTTCATGGTCTACCATGGCTCGAGATTGCGCCGCAATATTTCCCGGGCAGGAGTGCTGGAACGTTGAATACTCGTTGGCGCAATAAACTGAAAAGAACCGCCAAAACGATTCTTCCTGAAGGCTTTGATTGTCAGATGGATCTACCTGAACCTCTCCCGCAAAATACCCACGCTACAACAAAGGCGAAAATCGCCAATCCGGGAACTCGTTCTTTCAATGTCTTAAAGTCAGACACGGATTTCGTAGGTGGAGATAGTGATGCCAGCGGCAGTGGCAGACAGAGTCGAAATCTGCGTGAGAGGCAGGCTGTGAACTACAAACTATCACTACGCCCGCAAGACGAGTTCGACGACGAGAATGGAGTCGATCGAGTTGAAGCTGGAGCTGGAGCTCAGGACAGACCTCCATTTATGCACACCGCCCGATCTACCAAGCCTATTGAGGAACCCAGGTCTCGCCGCTACGTCAGGAAGGATAGGTCGCCGAGCCGGACTAAACCATATCTCGACTACAAAGAGCGGGAATTGCTGGTGCAAGGCTTCGAAGATGGAATGTGGCAACCTGGAGATATTCCCACGAATAAGGCTATTCACGTTGACTTTGATGAGGCGGAGACAAAAGCCCTAAGGCGGGTTTTCAGAACAGTTCGGACACGATACAGCGCTACAGTAAATGTGGATTCTGATGAGTTTACCCAGGCACAGGATATGGATATCGTATGGCGCGCTCTGAATGAGCAAGATCTTCAAGGTCGATCTCAGCAGAGTATTGAAAGCGCCATCCTGGACGATCGATACGGGAAAGCAAATGACATTCCTGGCCGAATCGCCCTAACCAAGCCAAGGCGGAAGCGTCATGTTGTTGACAACGTCACCGTCTCCAGCGTATTACGATCTCGTGAACTTGGGCGATCTCAAGCGGCTGGATCCATTCCAGCTAACCTACAGAATCGCGTTTTTGATACACTTGGCCCCTCCCTCTCTTTCACAGGCATGTCTAACGATGTTGGATGTGTTGCATGGGCGCCAGATGGAGTCACATTTGCTGCTGGGGCGGCTTGCCACGTTGATCGCGATAGTATGCAGTATAACCGCTCCAATAATCTGCTTCTGGGATGCGCCAATGGCTACGATGACCGTCTCGTCGAATTGCCTAATCACTGGCTTCCTCGAGTGCGAGTCGATAGTGGAGTAAACGCTACACACTCCATGTATGCTTCACAAGATCATCGTTTGTTCACAACGGTCTCGATGGTCGATTTTGCTCCGGATGGCACAAATCTGTACTCGTCGAGCTATGATAGTACGGTCCGAGTTTGGGATTTAGCAGCTACCTCAGATACCAAGGCTCCATCGGTCGCAATCCCCCATGAAGGACGCGTTGACCTACTCGCTGTTAACCAGCGAACCGGGCTTGTCGGGACAGGATGCCAGAGCCTTCAAAATCCTATTCGCATCTTCAAACGACGTTCGGACGACTTGGGACTTGACGAGGTTCATTCATTCTACTCCTCTCGAGCTCAGGCACGAACAGATATTAATGTTACGCCTTCCACACTACGGTGGGGAACGATTTCAAGTCATCTCCTCCTTGCAGGCTTCTCCTCCAACTCAGAGGAAGCGGGATCTTATGGCGACCTTTGCTTGTGGGATACGCACACAGGAACCCCTCTTTCGGTCTTGCCGTATGCGTTGAACGTTTTCGACTGCTCCTGGAGCCCTACACGAAACACATTCGCAGTTGCCTGCACGGCCTATTCAACCAATGTGAATAGAGGGACGAGGTCCGTAATCAACTATTACGATCTTCACGAAGCCGGTAGCCGTTCCAAGCTTCAGCTGAAGTGTCCAGCAATCGATATAAACGACGTTGTTCATTGTGCTTGGGACCCGAATCTGATTGCTGTTGGTTGTACCGATGGAAAGACCTACATTTGGGATATCAGGATGCCTGATAACATCCTCCACGTCCTTCAGCATGGAGAGCCTCTGATGGAGCTCGGGAACCCAGCTTGGAGAGAGAAGCTGGATACAGGAATCCGATTCTGCTCGTGGGGCGAGAGCCGTTCTAGGCTTTTTACTGGATCCTCCGACGGTGTTCTGAAGAGCTGGGATGTCTATCGAGCGCCTGAGGATATCCTAGTGCAGGACATAGTCACGCTAAACTCCGGTATCTTCTCCGGGTCGTTTAGCCACGACTTCTCGAAACTCCTCCTTGGAGAGATCAACGGCTCTATAAACGTCCTTGAGGTTGGAAACGCCGACATTGACGTCAAAGACGCGAAGAAGCTTCGCCTTCAGCCTGCAGAGAACTCGTACGAGAATGCCAAATCCGACTCGGAAGTTGTTGATCCCGAAGGCGGCATCACAGCCGCGCGCGTTCTCCTGGATTCCAAGCAGATGGAGCTTCGGCCTATGGGCGCCTTACCAATCCGGCAAGCAGTTCAAGGTCCGAACTATCGCGGACCGTTCGATGAGGCAATAGACTCTCGTATAAAACGCGAAGAGGCATTAGCTATGCAACGCCGGATGGAGCCCGAAATCCAGCAGTGTCAGATCCAAGCTTGTCGACGATCGAATGTTCTAGCACCTGAAGAGATTGGCAATTCGGGTCGTTCGAAAGATCGCATCCCTTTTGATCTTCGAAAGAACAAATTTGATTCTACGGAGGGAGATCTACACAGCAATATCATTGTCCCTGGAAGGGTCAAGTGCGCTCAGTGTTTGGCATCGGCTCTTCCGCGTGTTGGCGAAGACCCATCTAATATCCTCTGTGAAGCCTGCTCCTTCGCCTGCTTCCGCTGCGGGGCATTGTGCCAGGTCTACCCTAAGGCCCGAGGCATCCTCTGTTCATCTCTAAGCTGCGGCATGGAGTGGCAGGCCAGCGTTTTAGGCTACGAGTTGGTGGGAAAGCAGTATCGCCCAGATCAGACTTTATCGACAGAGGACCGAATTCCTGGAGTCGACCGTGGCGTCTGCTTCGAATGTAACGGGGAACTCGAGATCTGCCGCCAGGGTGCTGGTCGTAAAAGTTTGGAGTGCCGAGCTTGCGGCTTGATTGTGGTGTCGGATGTGGCGAAGGAAGTCAGCGTTGTCAAGGGCGAAAAGTTCTCGCGGAAGGATTGGAGAGATGAGATTGCTTTCGAGTAGCCCGCGGGGATGCCATAAAGGCACGATGGACAGACGCGTTGTGGAGAGTCGAGAGAAAAGATTCGGTCGCAGCTGTGAGATCATGAGAAAGAGATAAGCTGTTGTAGCCTATGGTTGTTCGCGTCGTGAACGCGATGAGATCGCAGATTGGACCAGGACTGACCGAGGGAAAAAGACGAAGGTTTTGGCGATATGAAACCTATCATATGTTGTCAATAGTAAATGCTACAACAGTTGCTGCATAACCTATGTTTCCACAGCAGGCAGGATTGATTGGTTCGTGATAACGCAGGGGCAAGGAGGTTCGCTCGGAAGATAATTGATCCGCTCCGAACTTTCAACGTGCTGTTGCTGTAAATAGATGCAGAGAGAACATCAACAACTCAACCTCGACCAACTCCTTGAACAGCACAACGAACCTTCATGGATTGGACAACATTGAACACCATGGCGGAAACATTGGCCTCTCGGAAAGAACAAGTGGACAATCCATCTCCGTCCTTGGTACCTTTCCTTTCTCTCCCAGAGGAGCTGATCGACCGCATCTTCAGCGAATTGGACGACATTCGAGACAAGAACAACATATCCGTCTGCAACAAAATGCTGCAACGCATTGCCATTCCGCACATATATAGCGATGTTGTCCTATTCACCGACGAAGTGGGCGATGTTCCATGTCTCCGACGCTTCGCTGCAACGGTAATCAACAAGCCGCAGTATGCAGAACTGGTCAAGAAGATCATCATCAGGAGGCATATTTCGACAACACACATCCAGCCCGCGCCACCTGGAACAGTCGTCCTGAAGGCTACGAAGGGTGGACCAGGCGTGGAGGAGCATCTTGCATTCGCGGCTACCACTCTCGGATTTCATGAGCAGACGACCAAGTGGGCATTACTAGAGCGACTCGGAGGCACCGAAGACTACGACCCCGTCCTCGCGACTCTTCTAGGCCGCCTGAAGAATTTGAAAGTCCTCGAGATCCCTACTGAGCCTGAAATGCAGTTCTACCACAAAACCCTCGACCCGACCTCGCCCTTTGGAAAGACTTACAACAACCCAAAACTCATCGACAATGGCGACAATGACCCGAAACCTACCACCTCTTCCTCTATCGCTCCCCTTCACCTCCCCTGCCTCGCCGAAATCAAAGAATCCCTCTTCAGCCCCGACTGGTTCGTGCCCGTCGACCGTCTAGCAATCTACCTCCTCCACGCGCCCCTCCGCCGCATCCTGCTGGAAGGCGTTGGCAGTCGCCATGGCTACCCGCGGCCCTACGGCCGTCTGCAGCAGAGCGTCAAGCCTGCCTCCTCCAACATTGACTTCCTCGCCCTGCGCAACTCGCGCCTCAGCACCGCTGAGTTAGTCGCCGTGTTGCGCGCTCCCTGCGCCTTACGCACTTTTACTTACGAGATCAGTCACGGGCGCAGTATCTCGGAGTGCGGCGTCTCACTCTCGGGCATCTTGGAGGCGCTGGAGGCTCAGAGGGAGAGCTTGACGTATCTGAGGCTCGTACTCACCCAGCGGAGCGACGACGATGATGGCGTTGAGATCAACAATATCTCGCTGCGTGAGTTCCCAAATCTGCGCGTCGTGTTCATTGAGACACCGTTTCTGTTCGGCAGGCCAGCGGTCGGCGACTGGCATCCTGAGTGGCTGATCCCCGATGAGGAGGTCGAAGGGCGGCTTGTCGAGTTCTTCCCGCCGAGCATCGAGAAAGTCGTCTTCCTCGACTGCTACAGCCATTTTGCGCGCTGGCCCCGCGCTATGGCGTATCTGCTTGCCCGCATCGAGACCGAGTTTCCCAAGCTCAAGAACGTGGAGCTAAGGTTCGATGAGCTGAGTCCTGCGCAGAAGCGGTTTTGCGCTGGGGAGTTGAGGACGGCGTTCAAGATGTGTGAGGAAAGGGGTGTCCAGGCGAGGGCGTTTGAGGAGGTAGAGAGGAGGCGCAGGGAATGGACCGTGGAGGATCAGTTGCCGATTCCCGGCCCGTGGGTGTTGACGAGTGGGAGGGAAGAATTTGGAGAGGGGCAGTGGGGCTATGTTAGGTGCAATCGGAATTTGATAGAGTGAGTAGGAGTTAGAGTTAGGAGGAGCTGAGTGGCGTGGTTTGGTCATAGGACTGTGTTATGGTGGATATGATATGTGACATTGTGGGGCAGGTTCTGCGACAATTCTTGGTTTTCAGTACGAGTACCGTTCACGACTGTCGAGTAAAGGTCGTTCTTCAAAAGCTGAGTGTATGGATCAAAAGAAATTGATAGAGAAATTGTGCCAGAGAGCAGCATTCATAGGACGGCATAGTGCTTGTGTCGCATCAACACGTGACATAAATACTCGATGCAGTTGGAAGAGTATGGTATGCGATCTCCATCTATCTACCTTGCCTACCTCTATAAGCATTCCACCGATCCCTGTTCACGCCCTCCATCCAATTCGAACCAAACTTGAGGTCGGCAAGACCACCTGCAGGCTTCGCGTTTGGAACTCCAACTTTCAAACATTTCCTGATTGAGAAGGCTGCAGATGGGGTCGCCAATCACATGTCTGACGAGACACTGCCTATTTGGTTTGGTGGCAAGAACTATATCGGGACGTCCAACTCCCGCTGGCCTTTTTGAGGGTAAGGTAGGTACTGTGGCGAGGAAGGAGCGAGATACCTAGGCTGGACTGATCATTGAAATGTCCATGGTGGGAAGTTGGGAGTCTGGCACGGGAAGAAGGAAAGCAAGCAGCTAGCAAGAGTGGCGCTTTGGATGAGGGTTTCACGTTTGAATTTAATGACATGATTCGGTGTGATGCAACTCAGCTCAACTCCTTACTCTCCCAGCGTAAGCAGCAACTACCTAACCTATTGATCTAGGTAGGTTCCCTCTCCAGAGTGTAGAAGTACATGTACGCGTTACAAAGCGGTGCTCCTCCCCGTTTATCTTCTCATCTCGTTGGAATTCGTGCGTCACGCCTTCCAAGTTTCCCCAACATGTCGTCTCATCGGCCAAGACGAATAAGGGACCCAAATGAGAAAGAAAAAGGAGCTGGAATGATCTGGAACCAGCGCCCGAACAACCTTGTCCTCAACCTAGTAGACCATCGAGCCGTCCACCCCAGGACGCGCATATCTCCATCAGAAAAAAGAGCCGGAGAAGAAGTAGTAGAAGAAGAAGAAGAAGAAGAAGAAGAAGAAGAAGCAAGTTCGTGCCAAAAGCCATCTCTAGCCTCAAAAATGAGAGAAACAAGCAAAAACTGAGTAGAGTACAAGTACAAAGCAGCAGTAGTCTAGAGGGGGTATTCATGAATCCTGATGATGCTGCTGAATGCATGCCCCCGTGTGACGCCGTTCCGTCCCAAGAGCAAGAACTGTCCGTCCATCACAATCCATCGATCCGTGCCGCGCCCCATCGCCATGATCCAGCGTCTTGAAACCATGCATGAAAATGCCATTAAAACCACGTGTGTAAGTAATACAAGCGAGAATGGAAAACCGTCGTGTGATGAAAAAAAACAACTGAAGAGGAATTGCAAGTCGGATTCGGAACTCCATCTTCGAGGGCAACCGCAGAGCACACCACTACTTCTGAGCCTCCTGCGGCACGAGCGAGCGCTTCAACTCGTAATTCGGCAGGTAGTCAAACGAGTCCGTCTCGGCGTTGTATCGGAAAGCCTTGAACTCGACTCCGTAGGGTTTCTGATGTCGCAGTCAGTATACTTATAATTCCATCATCGCCTCAACCTCGTTGGTACGACTCAGCAACAAAGACTCACCGGTTCCAGCATATAGCACATGCCCAACGGGCACTCCAAATCCGCCACCTCATCCCTCGTCAGACCCCTGAAATACGCCAACAGCACCCTCGACACGCTGCGATGCCCAATCAGCAGCACATGATCCGTCATGCGCTCCAACTCGACAATGACCGGACGGAGGCGATTGATGACATCGAGATAGCCTTCGCCGCCGGGCCCCGGATACCTGTAGTGCAAGCGATCGCTCTGCCTGCGCTCATACTCCTCCGGGAACTTGCTGCGGATCTCGGGATACGTCAAGCCCTCCAATGCGCCCGCATTTAGTTCGTCCAGCATGCGCATTTCCTTGACCTCATATTCCTCTTCGTCAAAGAAGGCTGCGCTCTGCGCCGAGCGCTTGAGCATTGACGTCCAGACGCAGAAGTTCTTAGACTCGACCGTCTCATTATCGGCACTATAGTACGGGTTAGGTGGGGTATGGTCACCAGGAAGGGGCGGGAAATGCGTGTTATCGTATTTGGCGCGCTGCGTCTCGTCCCACTGCTTGCGCTGGTCGTTGATGAATTTGGTGAGCGCTTTGGCGTAGACGACGCCATTCTCGCTGAGTTCAGAGTCGCCGCCGATCTTGCCGGCCAGGTTGTCCATGGATTCGCCATGGCGCGTGATCCAGATTTGGCGAGGCGCAAGGTTGAAGTTCAAGAGGTAGTAGACGGCTTGGGAGGAAAGGAAGCCTTTGATCTGATGGCAGATGGTCTTTCGGCCCACATCGATCATCTTGACGTAAGGCATGTTGTTCTTCTCTTCGTAAACGCCCAGGGGAATGTAGTTCTTCTCGTAGATGGCGACGCGCTTCCTGAAGTCGGCAAGGGAAGCCTCTGGATCCTTGTCCTTGTAGTCAGGCCCAGAGAGCTTCAGGCGCATGTTGGACTCGAGCAAAGTCTGGTCCTCGCACACGCTCTCGATGAAGAGGACGTTGATCTCTTGTCCGGCGCGTTGCCGCACTGTCTGCATGATAAGCTTCCTTCGCTCGAGCGTGCTGTTAGTAGCATCGAAGATTCCGACTGCGCCACCCTGCACAAGAATATAGTCCAGAAGGTCATGAAGTGTCTCCATGGCCACCTGCTCGCGAATAATAGCCGCCCTCTTGTTCTTCGGATCAAAGAATTGCGCCGATTGATCCATCTGTTCTGCAGTCTCTGCATCCTCGTCCGGTGTTGACGCGCGCGTCGGCTCAGGGAGAATGGAATCGTCTTCGACGTCGTTTGTAGGAGTGTTGCTTTCTTCAGCACCCTCTGGCAAGACGAGTGAAGGAATATTCATCGTCTCCGCACGCGACTGGCCGTTGATCAGGACCTGGGCAGCGATTTGCGCCGGGTCGAGATCTGGAAGGTCTTGCGAGGGATCTCCAGGCGCAGGAACATGGTGACCTGTGGATGCCGCAACACGCCTGCGCTCTCCCACGTTGAAGATCCTTGTATCATGTTGGAGCCAGTTCAAGTAACGCGCCAGCTTCTTCGTGATATAGCTCTTCCCACGCGCGGGCAGCCCAACCATCACAATGATGAGCTTGGAGCCTACATCTCGAGTGGCGATGCGGCCGTCGGGAGAGACCTTGGACTTTGTGAGGCCAGGAATGTCGAGTGTGGTCGGTTTCATGCGAGGAGTCGAGGAGGAGGAGTTTTGTCGACGCGGGTGTCTGCATTGGTGGTCAGTATGATATTTCTTGACAGGACTACTTTCGGGGTTGAGTCACATTCTGGGACTGCTCGGGCGCGAGTGCATGGGCGTGTCGCTGAGAGCGTAACCGACGCCATGGCTCGCCAGCTGCCTCTCTGGACCATATGGTGGAGGCTTCAGAGGGTCGCTTGCCCCATCGCTCGCCAGCGATGCTAGCAGAGAGGTGTCGGTGGTTGAGTCTCGTCGGGTCTCCACAGCGGTGTTGCTTTCGTGAGCAGCGATGCTTCCCATCAGAGCTGACTTTGCGTAGATGGAGTGCTGAGACTGCTTCCGCGGGTTGCTGCTGTTCCTCGAGTGCGAAGGGGCGGTCGGTGTTTGGGCCGAGCTGTTCGGAGGAGCTTCGAGGTCGGTCGGGTGAGGCATTGTGCCTGGCGCGAGTAATGTGATATAGATCTTGAGGCGTCAAGCACAGACGTCAGAATTAGTGTCGCGGCGGTCAGGGTGATAGGCGCGCGATAGTGAGTATAAGCTTTGAATCCCGGCAACAGTCTGAGTGAGCTTGAGGCGGCTGTGGCGATGCGTGTTGCTGATGGAATGGGTGACAGTGACGAGGAAAAAAGGACGAAATGGCAGAGTGAGAGCCGAGATTTATAGATTTAGGATATGAGTCCAGCAACGCTCCCGTTGCCAGTTGAGGGTGCGCGTACCGGTACCAGAGCGAGCGCAGCTCATCCCGACGGCGACGGGCACTGGGGGACAGCCATGGAGTTGGTGAGCTGTCACGACACAGGGGGACCCGGGGCAGCCGTCGGTGCAAGTGGTGATGAGGCTCCTGAAGCTCTCCTGAGGCTACGCGCAGGCTTGGGCTTCTTGTCGCAAAGCTCTGTCGGTCGCAAACAAAGCGAAGGGGGAAGTGGTCGTCGACGCAGCGGAAACTTCACCAATGGATCTCCCACGCTCCGCTTGGCGACAGCTTGGCCAGCGGAGTCCAAGACGGGGCGGAGCGGTGGCTGTAACGTTTATAATGGAGTGGAGTACGTGTCTATCCATCCATCTCACATCTCACTGCGTATAGGTAACCTACTCTTCTTCTACTGCCATCTGTCCGTCTTACAAACGATGCCATCATACCTTGCTTCGGACTCTCGGGTGCAGGTGCAAAGCAGACGACGGTGACTCCATGATCCGTCGCAGATACCCATTTGAAAGCAGCGCTCGCCTGGAGTCGCTGCAAAGCCCACGTCAACCTACAAGATCCTGCGTGTTTCCCACGTGCCATTTCTGCAGCAGTCAACGCACAAACGCAGGGCTCATCCCGAGGTCGCTGACAAAACGGCATTCCCATGCTTGGAAAGTGGAGTCAGACAGAGCCTCCTGAGTCTCGAGTCGCTCTCGCCTTGCAAGCTAGTAGTTGTCGCTAATTAATGTGGACAGTCATCCTGCCTGCAAGTTTGAACGCCTATCTTGTCTTTCGACGCTCTCGGCCAAAAGTGCGCGTCTTGAACAATCAATACAGAGTCTAGAATTCGCAGAGGCGAAGCCCGAGGCAAACTCTGAAAAGATGCACTATTATTATTTTGTGGAGGAGCATCATGCAAACAGATCTAAACCTGAGCTCGAAGGCAGAGCCTGGAAGCACTCGTGCTGTACGTAGAAAGCAGTCGCAGACAAGTAAGAATTGCATGATTCTACAGCAGAGTATCATCCGGTCAGCAGCCTGCCTCATCCTCCACGGAAAGCTCCACGCGCATGTCAGCCCACCGCGTCAGCCCATCCATGAGATTGGTACGATGACCAGAAAAGTAAAGAAAAAAAAATATGATAGAATACAACCTCAGGGCGATCGGACCGGTTGGGTCCCATCACCACCACCAAGGGTAGACGCCTTCCGGATGCAGTACGAGCTCCCGTGACCACCCTGCACGTTTGCATCACAGCCAGACCTGCAAGGAAATGCGAACCCTCGACGTACCATACCTAATCATCAACTCCGACTCCATCACCATTACTACAGATCCGCAAAAGGACTTCTCTTCTCTTCCCATCGCACCCGGTGTAAGGTCCATCTACTTCACCGCTTCCCCGCCGGACTCCTTGGGCTATGCGAAGCGCGGTAGCTGCTCGAGGGAGGGAAACTGCCCACCGGCGGCCCGCCGCCCTGCTTGACAGGAGAAGGTGGGAAATGCCCGATGGGCGGCCCACCCGGGCTCGCCTGCAATGGGCTTCCTAGAGGGCTCTTCACATTAACATTGCCGCCGCCCCTGATATCCAAATTGCGGCGCGGAGTGGGTTTGTGGATTTCCAGCGGCGCACCGAGCGTTGATGATGATGCTTTCAGAAGATCCGCTGTGCCCGCGTTGCTTGATGCACCGTCCCTCTTTGTAGGCTCAGACGCGGCATCTGGAGACTCTGAGCCAGAGAGCATCGCTTCTACGGCATGTGCAGTTTTGTTGATGAAGAACCGGAAAACTTCCTCCCTGTGGTCGTCGAGCATCTCGTTGATATCCGACGTTGTAGATCTAATCAAGCGCCCATATTTCTTCCTGATGGCCCGGCGTACACTGGGGTTCCAGTAATTGTGTCCATCGGCGACGTAGATTTGAGACACCTGAGTTTTGTTAGCATGGTCGAAATAAGGTAGTCGTGTCTTCCGGTTCACTTGCATCATGGTACCAACCCACGATTGTGTCATCCGTCGGACGTTTGATCGCTTTGATTGGGTTGTCTGCGATGAAAGACACCACGGCATCCACCTTGTCGTTGTCTTCGTTGAGACTGAGAAAATCCACGATCTTGCCGTAGGCCGAGCCGACACCCATGAACAGGATACTCGAAGCCTCGCTGGTGGCGATGTAGTTGTCCCAGAGGTATATCATGAGCTCTGGGATCAAGTCGCTTTGTGAATTGTCCTCCGGATAAGCGTATTCTGTGTCGCCATTCGCAGTATATTGCTTTGGTAGGTTGATATCTAGCACACCGAAACCGTGCTTGATGCACCATTCAATGTATATATCGATCCGACCGTGTTCCTGGTTGGAAAGGTGAGCTGTGCATTTCTGCTGCCCGGGTATACTTCGCTTGACGAGGCAAATACAGGCTTTGAGTTTACTTACCAGAAATGTGTTGTGCAGTTCTACTTTTCCAGTCCGTGGGTGGCTCTTGGCGTACAGTTCCGGGGGATCATGGAGGATAATGAGCATTGGGTTTCGATTTTCCAAGAACGACGGAGTGACAAAAATCTGATTTCTGAAAGCTTTGTTGAGGCGATCCCGATGCGCCCAGATTTGTATCATGTTGAACTTTTCATAGAGGGTCTTGCTCTCGTATTCGCGAACCACATCATGCATCCGTGTTGTATGTCTACCAAGACCGTTCCTCGCCACTTCCTTCGGGTAGAGACACGACCAGAATCTTGACTGCTGCCGTATGACCATATCGATGTTGTCAATGGCGGATTCGGTCAACTCGCTTCCAATGTCAGGGCTGAGACGATCAGGCGGCTCGCCCATAAGAGTCCGAGTCACAGCGAGGGCCGAATTGGCTATAGACTCCAGGTTGTAGCCCCCTTCGAGACAAACCGCAATCTTGCCTCCAGCCAAAGACATGAGCATGTGCGTCATGTGGGCGTAGCCAGCGGGTGTGACGAAGCATCCTCCTAGGGTGTCGCCTTTGGCAGCATCGAACCCCGCGGCAACAATGACCAGATCGGGATTGAATTCCATGGCGACTGGCATGACGACCTGCTGAAATGCGTAAAGATAGTCTGCATCTCCCATGCCCTTATGCGACCAAGGGATGTTGATGTTCTTGCCAAGCCCGGGATATTCGCCACAGTGTTTGTGGTCGCCATAGTTGCCGGTAGGGTAGAAGCGACCATCCTGGTGGACGTGTATGGAGATGTACAGAACATTTGCATCGTCGTAGAATGATTCTTGAACTCCATTGCCATGATGCACATCCCAATCGAGAATAAGAATTCTCCGACAAGTGTCAGGGAAATCTTTCTGGCAGACTTTGGCGGCTATCGAAACGTTGTTGAAGAAGCAAAACCCGCCTGGTCTATCCTTTTCAGCGTGGTGTCCTGGGGGCCTGATGACGGCGATGGAGTTCTTCACATGGCCGGCGACGACCGCACGACACGCTTCGATGGCACCTCCCGCTGAAAGTCGGGCACAGTAATAGGTATGACTGTGCAGGTAAAGCGAATCGAGTTCTCCGCCGAGCAGCCTTAGCTCTTCGGGAGTCATGTTTTTGAGATCCTTGACCCACTGCAAAACCCTTGGAGTATGGCTCAACGAAATCGCGGCCTCGCTCGCTGGCATAAATTGGATCCTCCATAATTTGTAGCCTTGGGAATTTGCAGAGCTGTCATCCACGAGTCCAGCGTTGAGAAGTGCTTCGTAGATCTTCCATATCCGTCGTGGGTCCTCGGGATGTTCTTCCTCCAGGTGTTCTTCATCTATAAGCTCTTGGTGGAATCTCATGCGAGAATCGTATACGAGACCTGATAGATTGGAGGAGTATGGAAGAGGAGCGAACTTTGGTGTTGGCACTCGCACTTGGACGGTCGACTTGTTGAGTGGGAGAGCATCGACCATCGCATCATCCATCTCTGAAAGTGCGGATGATGAAGTTGACGACTCTCTCTTTGCAAGAATGCCATCGTTTTCGACAAGTGGAGATTCTTCTGCGCCAAGCATTTCACGTGGTGGTGATGCTGGTGACAGTGCAAACACAGGCGGTGAGGTGATGAGGTCTGGCTTTGCGCTATTCATAGTAAGCAAAGAAGGATCCAGAGTATGGTTGGGCGCATCGAGTTCCATTGAAGGGACGATGTCGCTTTCGCCGAGGCCCGCCAAGTCGGAATCTACGTCCATGGTGGAAAAGGCTGGCAGAGTAGAATCAAAATTCCCAACGGCCACTACTTCATCTTGAAAGATCTACTTTTCTGTCAGCACGTGAAATCTAAAGATACTACAAGTGAATGATTGAGCAGGTCAGCGAACAATCACCGAAGAAAGCAGAGAACTCGGTGGCTGATGCTGAGTACCGCCCTAAACAAGGCTTTACATGGTGACCGTAGCAACAGCATCAGACATGAAAGAAAGACGAAAGGAGAAGCGCCAGAGCGTCTTTCGAATTTCTGCCACAACCAATGAGAGGAGGATTCAAAGGTAAGCCATGATGGTTCAGTTGATGTCGACAGACAGAACCCGCACGCAGACAAGTTCACTCGGACAACGCCACATTGTCCATGTCTGGCCAGGTTGAATGATGCTCAGGCCCGTGCGTGTCAGAGCTGCTCAAGGCAGGTAGCAAGGAAAGTAGAGATGCGTGGGGAGAGCAGTCCAAACTAAGGGCAACATGAAAAGCCAAAAAAAAATTCAAAGGCAAAGCCGCAAGCAAACGAGAAAAATAAACAAAAGGCTGTTGCCCATACACACCTATGGGAAATGGAAAGCTGGACTTGTCCGCGTCCACGTCCTTCGTCGAAAGGCTGCCGCAACCCGCAGACCCCCGGCCTCCGCTCCGAGCACTATTCAGATCCGCAGTGAGCCGCGCAGTGGAGAAGCAGCAGTAAAAGACCCTATCAGACAAATTGGGAGATGTCGGCAAGACCCGTACTCCGAACGGAGGAGTCGCTAGTCAATGGTCGTAGGGTGCTGCGCGTGCGAGAGGATGCGACTCGATTGGAGTTGAGGTTGAAGAAAAATAAATCCGACGGGAAGAACGATGCAGAGTGTGCGTTGTGACACCGGAGAAGGAATTGAACTTGAATCGGATGAACCAGATTTGTTTACCTCGAAAATTCAGGGAAAGTCGACCGAGACGAAGGAAATGGTCGCGTCTTTGGTGGAATACCAAACGTCGATTTGGATGAAGCTCGGAGGCTGCTTAGGTAAACAGCGCTAGGCCCACATGATGCTAGTGCGATCTTCAGATGCTCGCGCTCGAACCTCCCGCCGCCTGGCATCCATTCTTACCCATGAATTCCTCAGAAATTCAGCTTTTCGAAGACCAGTATCAATTTGGCTCTGTTAGGTGTAAAACACTGAATTTGAAGCTGAGTGAGTGGTGCCGAGACAAGACCTCAAAGTTCCCCACAAATAAAGATCCCCCGTATCTATACCTAGGTGACAGTGGTGACCTCTGAGAAGAAGCAACCAGTCTTGTGCGGATAACAGTTTTCGTCATACTTGGGAAATCTTCTACAACTTGAAAGACTGATTTCCCATGACTGAATTTACACGTAGTGAATCACAAATGCAATTGAGGGGTAATTTTGAAGTGTCATATCTTTTCGTGATGGCTCTAAGTATGTTCATCGATGTCCTGACCCCAACGGACATGATAGAAGTTCCTTCAGAACTGGACTGATCAATCAAAATGCAGCATTCTCAGACCGTCAAGAGTTTGTAGTTCATCTGTTCGCTCCGTCCTTATTCCTAAGCGTTACCGTCGACCTTGGCAATGTAGGCTGCGAGTGATTAGTAAGTAGTCATTACAAGCTTGCATTGCAAGCTTACCCAAAAGATCGAGGACACGGCGGGAGTAGCCCCACTCGTTGTCGTACCAGGAGACGAGCTTGACGAAGTTGTCGTTGAGGGAGATACCGGCCTTGGCATCAAAGATGGAGGAGTTGATATCACCGCACAGATCGCTGGAGACGACATCGTCCTCAGTGTAGGCCAAGATGCCTGTTACATTCGTTAGTACTTGACCTTAAATCGTTATAATTTTGTGATTCTCCAAACGTACCCTTGTATGGGCCCTCGGCGGCCTCCTTGATGGTCTTCTTGATCTCATCGTAGGAGGCACCCTTCTCGATGCGGCAGGTAAGATCGACGACGGAGACGTTGGCGGTGGGGACACGCATGGACATGCCAGTGAGCTTGCCATTGAGGGAGGGGATGACCTTGCCGACGGCCTTGGCGGCACCGGTGCTGCTGGGGATGATGTTCTGAGCAGCAGTACGGCCACCACGCCAGTCCTTGGCCGAGGGGCCATCGACGGTCTTCTGGGTGGCGGTGTAGGAGTGGATGGTGGTCATGAGACCCTCGATGATGGTGTACTTGTCGTGGATGACCTTGGCGAGGGGAGCGAGGCAGTTGGTGGTGCACGAGGCGTTGGAGATGACCTCGATGTCGGACTTGTAGGTCTCCTGGTTGACGCCCATGACGAACATAGGAGCGTCAGCGGAGGGAGCGGAGATGACAACCTTCTTGGCACCGCCCTTCAAGTGAGCCTTCGCCTTGTCGGTGGTGGTGAAGACACCGGTCGACTCGACAATGTAGTAGGCACCAGTCTCGCCCCATGGGATGGCACCGGGGTCCTTCTCCATGTAGAAGCGGACGGTCTTGCCATTGACCTTCAAGTCGTTGCCGGCGACCTCGATGGTGCCCTTGAACTGGCCGTGGGTGCTATCATACTTGAGCATGTACGCCTGTTACAGGTCAGACAAAGTTCTTTTGACGGATGAGTCGGATCATGGAGGGAGACTCACAGCGTAGGTCGGGTCGATGAAGGGATCGTTGACAGCAACGATGTCGATATCCTCGTGCTCGACGGCATTGCGGAAGACAATGCGGCCAATACGACCGAAACCGTTGATACCAACTTTGATGGCCATGTTGTAGATAGGGCGGTGCTGTGGAGTAGATACTGGCAAGTGTCAATGAGGTGAAGCTTAAGGGAGTAGGTAGTGTGAGAGCAGAAGGCTGATGTCGGGAGCAGGCTGAGCTGAAGGTTGGTGGAAGGGAGACGGTACGTACTTCAAATGGGAAGAGTTTTGTTGGGGAGATATGGAGGGGCAGTTCACGCTGGCGGGGTCGAGGCCGACTTATACTTCCGCAGACGTGACGTGGGCGGGAAAAAATGAAAGCTCCGTTGATGATGTACGGCTGCAGCGGAGGACGTTGCTTCTTATTATCGCAGGGAGCTTGACACGATCTGGTGCGTAACACATTTGATTTGCTTCTGCTCGCAGCCAGTATATAACCACCGCAATTCCACTGACCGGGTCAAGTGAACGGAAGAGCTTCCCCAGCCGCGGGCGAGCGCGTTCGCCTCGAAGAGCCTCGGAGAGCAACTCTACCATTCCGATATTGTCCGCTACCACCGATCCCTTGCCCTTTTCCCGCCCAATATACTCGCAACTGGTTCTCCCGGACGCTTGAAAGCTCGAGACGAAAGGGCAGTTGGTGTCTGTTACAGACTCACAGGGCGTGCGAAGTGCTTGAGCTGAGTGGCGGGCTTACATGTGCAGCATCTAGCATCTAGGTAGCATCTAGGTAGCATCTAGCGGTCACCAGTCCGACCTATCTTATCGTCCCCGTCGGCCCTCTCTAGACTCTGCCTCGAACATCAAGACGCCGGTGCCATCAAGAGGACTGCCATCGCGCAGGGGGTTCGTTCGCATTGGATCAAGGTTTAAGAGCACTGCCGACCGACATATGGGGGACTGACGGCAATGTGGACAGCCTTGAATAGCGCCCGGTGCCGGAAAGGAGCTTCGTATCGGCCACTTGTGTCTCTCAAGGATCCTGGCAGGCGACTGAGACGGGCGGGGCAGAGCTTTGTGGGCATTGGACGACGCTCGATATCACGTCTGTGGTCGGGGGTTTAAGGCTGAAGAAACCCACGATTTCCCGCAGTCGCGTGGGCTTGCACAATTGGGGACTGCTCATATCAAGCTGGACAAGGACATCGCTCGAAGGAGGAGCATGCCAGAAGAGCTCCAGCAAGGTCCTCCAGCATCTTGTCGCCAAGGCATGCGCTGGAAGTTGGCTCTGTTGTTGGCGTTGCAAGACACGCGCTGCACGTTCCGAGATGTTGCAACTCGACAATGCGCGAACAGGCACGTCGGCGGCGAACGGCGTGCAGCGTCTGCGTGGAGCATGTCTGATGAGCCGGTCATCGGAGCTGGAGGCCTGCCCTACCTGCAGCGGACCTGAAGCTCGAACCGGTGGCAGAGAGACTGCATTGGGCGTGGTACATGAGTTCTGTAGTCGATGTAGAAAAGTTGTGAATCATGAATGCGGTTACAAACAGTCGAGAGCCGACCTGAAGTGTCAACAAAAGATCTCCGTATGTGTGGATTATGCATGACATAAGGGCACATAAGCATCCGCTCTCAGGCTGGCCCTGCTGGCCCTGCTGGCGGTGCTTTTTCTCCTGAGAACGAAGCGAGGCCCAAGGATTCTCCGACCTTCCCGTCCCGAAGTTCTCCCACCGAGAGGTTCCTGCAACCACACCACACCACGCAAGATCGATTCATCAGGTCCCATCAGAGCACGCCCTGCGCCATCCATTGGCCCTCATTGTGTAGCGACATAGCTGCACCGAAACCTCCCTTACCTCGCCACGACCCTCGCTCTCCACCCCACCGCCCGCCATGCTGCGCTCGTCCATCGTGCGAGCTGCCAGCTCCACCTCGTCCGCTCTCCAGAGCAGCGCAGTCTCCCGCCAGGCCATCGTCCGCGCGCCCGCCGTGTCCAGCTACACCTGCGTCTACAAGCAGCAGTCCAGACAGGCCCATGCCATCTCCAATCCCACCCTGGCCGATATCGAGAAGCGATGGGAGGCCATGCCGCCTCAGGAGCAGGCTGATCTGTGGATGGCATTGAGGGACCGTATGAAGACCGACTGGCACGAGTTGACTTTGGCTGAGAAGAAAGCCGGTACGTTGCACTTCTGGAGATGCTTCCCACTCAGTCAGCTCGTGGACACAGTTGCTGCTCTTGGTTGAGCTTTCTTCTTCGTTCAATTATTTTCTAACACCACACCAATGCACAGCGTACTGGATTGCCTTTGGGCCCCATGGACCTCGCGCCGAAGCTCCTCCAGGAGAGAACTGGAAGGTCTTCCTCTACACCATGTACGGCGTTGCTGCTTCGGCCGTCCTCTTCGGGTCCACCCGCTATTTCGCCAAACCAGCACCCAGGACCATGAGCAAGGAATGGCAAGAGGCTACAAACGAATGGCTCAAGGTAAGCCATCGGATACACAACTCCCATCTGCGTGCTCCATGTGCTGACTCCTTCGTAGGAGCAAAACTCAGAAGCCATCACCGGTGTCTCGTCAGAAAACTACAAGGGCCCCGGCCAGGTCCAGAGCAAGGCCACCGGCTTGAAGTTCGACGACGAGTAATCTGGTTCTGTCCGAACCCATCTTCGCCGAAATACTCTCCGATGTTACATTAGCGTGGTGGTAGAAGGAGGAGGCAGTCGTATGGAGACTGCATGGAGGAAACGTCTAAAATGGGTTTGGATTGCCGATTGTACAGCATTTAGAGGCAATGCCAATTCCAGCGACACTTCTTAGCCTTTGAAGTCTCCTTTTGTGTGTACCCAAGTCCACCTGACAAAGTATATTTCGTTTGTCATGATCCAGATGTGCTCATCATTCCTATCGGCGTACTTCGCGCAGACCCACTTGCTTGCATTGTTCGCGTTCCTTGTATAGCTAATTTCAAGACCACTTCCAAGCCGTCCCATCTATTCTGGCCAGGACAAAAGGTGAGTGTTGTCACTTTCAGTAAAATCTCAACTTTATATACTTCTGTTGAACCCATGCATTTCGCAATTTCCGGAGACTATTTCACAGCGTACCTACAAGATTGCAACGCGGAATTGCAAATCAAATCTCTGTTACTATTCTCATCATCATCGCTATCGTATATCAGTCAAAACACACTTGAAACTCGCTTCCAGAATATGTCTAGCTCTCATCTTACGCAGTGAAAGTACCTACCTAGATCACTGTCACGTCTCCGCACTTAAATATCCATTTCCGCAATACTATCTATCCCTTTTTTGCTTTCCTTCCTCCTGCTGCACGAGATCTGTAAACGTCAAATCCACCTTTTTTTTTTGTTTGAACCCTCACTATCAATTCGCCAACTTCCTACTGCCCACCGGTTCCAGAATGCTCAATGGGTTGCCGTGTCGTTGTATTCATATCGTGAGATACAGACCACCCATCCAAAGAATGGTAAAATAGCCCGTACAAGAAAGAATACAATCAGGCGCTTAGAAACGGCAGTGTTTAGCTGTACAAGATGGATATGACGAGATGCATTGGACACAGAGGCACGGATCAGTACTCAGTGGACTGCAACAAAAGGGGTTGAAACCTCTAGATTTGGTGCTGAGAATTGCATGGTTGAATGGAAGCGCCCCTTTTGATATGTGAGTCCTGGGGATCAGCAATTCAACCCTGTGGCTTGGGAAACCGTGCAAGATCGAAGTAGTGGATATGGTCTCTTACTTTGATTGTTTTAGGTTCGTTTAGAAGAAACACTCTTTCAAGTTATTCCACACTGGTTGATTCGACTGGTTGATTGTTGATTCGCCTTTTGCTGTCAACTTGCTGGAGGCAGACGTGCGGATTTCGCTGTTGCATGTGACGTTGTCGCAATTTCACCCTCGAATCTTGTATCTGTAAGGGACTTATCTTCCTATGAAGCTCTGCGGCTATCTCTGGAGACTATCAATCTTGTCATTTCTTCAGAAATGGCTCTTCAAACTATATGCTGTGTTACCCTGACTCTACATTTGGGATCTGATTAGATCTACACCGATTAGATACAAGCCGGGCCGAAATCTACCACCCACTCTACGTCAGCCCTTCAGATTGCCCGCAGCCGTAGCCGTGATTACAACTGCATGCCCAAGAGCCTCATCCTCTGTTGCCACGCGCCAACATCTTGGGGCTGGTGTCGTGCTCAATTCACATAAGAGACATTCCTTCATCGAGACCTCGTTTCGCGCATTGATGCGATCAAGGTTAGCCTCTGTCCGCAGTGTTATCAGACCATCTCTCAGACCTCTCCCCTCTCCGTCCTCGAGACCTTTCGCAGCGCTACAAAGTGCCGCATTGTCAACTTCTTTCCTTCGACTAATCCAAGCACATCCCACAGCATCGTACTCCCATTGTCCACGCTTCAAAATGGAGACCCGCCCTTTTTCGGCCGAGGTCAGCGGCGAGGACATTACGCTCACGAATCAGCTGAGCGAGAGTCGAAGTCCGTATGTGAGTATCTGCTGTTTGCCAGCGAATAGAGGAAAACACAATGCTGATCTGCTTGGTATCAGGTTCGCGGTCACATGAATAACCCCGTAGCATGGCAGATGTGGACTCCGGAAACCCTTGCTCTCGCGAGGAAGTCAAATCGCTTGCTCTTTGTCAGTATAGGATATGCAGCATGTCACTGTAAGGACCAAGAATGAGGGTACGCCGAGCGATCGCTAATAGTCGTATCTAGGGTGCCATGTTATGGAGCGCGAGTCCTTCGAGAATCCCGAAATCGCCAAAATTTTGAATCGCTCCTTTATACCGATCAAGATCGACCGGGAAGAACGTCCAGATATTGACCGCATCTACATGAACTACGTCCAGGCGACTACAGGCGGTGGCGGCTGGCCCCTGAATGTCTTCCTCACCCCTGACCTGGAGCCCATATTTGGAGGCACTTACTGGCCGGGTCCGGCATCGACATCTTCTGTGATGTACGCTGAACATGTAGGGTTCATGGGAATACTGGAAAAGATCAGGGATGTATGGGTAAACCAAAGACAACGGTGTCTGGACAGTGCAAAGGAGATCACCGCTCAACTGAAGCAGTTTGCGCAAGAAGGAACGATGGGGAGGACAGGCGGCGAGGAAGCCGGAGAAGGTATGGAGCTGGAACTACTGGAAGAGGCGTATACCCATTATGCTGGTAAATATGATATCAAGCATGCTGGGTTTGGGGCCGCGCCAAAATTTCCGACCCCAGCGAATCTGCAGTTCTTACTGCGCCTGGGCCAGTATCCGCAACCAGTGAAAGACGTGGTTGGGGAGAAGGAAGTAGACAATGCGAAGACGATGGCTATCAGTACACTGTCGGAAATGTCAAAAGGAGGGATACATGATCAGATTGGGAACGGATTTGCAAGGTACTCGGTTACCCGAGACTGGAGTTTACCGCATTTTGAGAAGATGTAAGCTTCTATTTGCTGTTGATTCAATTCCACAGCCTGCTTATTTAACGCAGGCTCTACGATCAGGCCCAACTCCTGCCTACTTATCTCGATGCTTACCTTGTCTCACCCTCCCCACTACTCCTAGCCACCGTCCATGACATTGCCACCTATTTAACCTCACCTCCCTTGGCCGCTCCCGATGGAGGATTCTTCTCAGCCGAAGATGCTGACAGTCTCTACCGTCCCTCCGATTCGGAAAAGCGTGAAGGGGCGTTCTACGTTTGGACTCTCAAAGAACTCAACGATATCCTAGGCGAGCATGACGCCGCTATCTGCGCCTCTTACTGGAGTGTGCAAGAAAACGGCAACGTCGAGCCCGAGTATGACGCCCACGATGAGCTCATCAACCAGAACGTTTTGGCCATCCGCGGCAATTTTGACGCCATCGCCAAAGACCTCGGCCTGACGAAGGAAAAAGTCGAAAACATTATCGAAAACGGACGTCGCAAACTCCGTGAGCACAGGGAAAAGGAGCGACCGCGACCGAGCCTCGACGACAAAATCGTCGTCTCTTGGAACGGCCTGGCCATCGGCGCGCTCGCGCGAACCGCCGCTGTTCTCACCTCCCTCCCCGACACCACGGAAGAATTCAAATCCCAAGCGTCAACATACCTGACCTCGGCCCTTCGCGCCGCCACCTTCCTCAAACAAGAAATCTGGGATCCCTCAAAGCAAGTTCTGACTACCCGCGTCTGGCGCGACGGTCCCGGCACCGCCCCAGCTTTCGCAGACGACTACGCCTTTCTCATTTCCGGGCTTCTGGACCTCTACGATGCCACCTTTGATGATGCACACCTCCGCTGGGCCACTGAACTACAGGCTGCGCAAAACTTCCTTTTCTGGGATGAAAGCGCCGGGGGCTTCTTTTCTACTGCCGACGGTCAGGGCGACTTGCTCTTACGGTTGAAGGATGGCATGGATAATGCTGAACCGAGCACGAATGGCATGAGTGCGCGAAACCTCAATAGATTGGGCAAAATGATTGGGGATGAGGGTATGGAAGGCATGGCGAGGAGAACAGCGGAAGCGTTCGAGGCGGAGAGCTTGCAGCATCCGTTTTTGTTTACGGGGCTCTTGGATGCGGTTGTTTGGGCGAGATTGGGTGGTACGGCGTACGTGGTTACTGGTGAGGGTGAGGGTGTCAAGGAGGTACTGGACAGGTTAAGGAGGTTGCCGCAGGGTGGCTGTAGGACTCTTGTTAGGATCGGTGGCGAAGCGAAGAGTGATTGGTTGAAGGAGAAGAATGAGCTATTGAGGAGTGTGGATCCGGAAAAGGTGGAGGTGATGGTATGTGAGGGGACGACTTGTAGGATTGTTGAGCCACAGGAGGTAGGAAGGTGAGGATTGCAGATATGCCTCCTAGGTACCTAGGCCGGTGACATGGCCTTCGGTAGTGAAGACAGGAGACTGTACTTACTTAGCTTATCGTACAACAAACAGTAGTATTCATCGCGGATCGAGCTCATCGCTGTATACAAGGCAGCGTGACTCTTCTTTTCTCTTAAGTTGCATGTGACACCTCATACTTCTGTTCACTTTGGAATTTCAAACACTTAGTATGAAATTAGCTAGCTACCTGTCTAAGTTCCGGATCCATTGCATAATAAAGGTAAGAGCCAAATTTACAAGGAGAAAGTGGTTGACCGAAGCCCTCTGGGAGATACCACGTAAACGTGGGCATCGTGCCTATAATTACAACACTCACATGCAAGCCTCGACCCCGCGCAAAAGAGACACCAGCTAGTTATGAGATGTGGCTGGGTTGAAGAAAAATTAAAGCAACGGAAATGAAGAAGCCGTGGCAGACCTGGTCGTTACATAGCTTTCTCGTTTGCGAGGACCTGTAATGAATACGGTTAGCCACGTTCATAGCAATGGAGGGAAAGATGAGGGAAAACCACAGGGGAGTCTTACCAAAGCAGTCCTTGACGGCAAATAAACCTGCAAGAAGTTCTTCCGATCATTCCAGCCGAACGGCGTAGTGAAGAACCTCGTATCCTCGGCGACGCGACCATGGCCGCCAAACATCTGACTATCAGAGTTTAGCACAATCTTGTACGTGCCCTCCTCCTCGACACCAACACGGTAATCGGGGAAGCTGCCCGTGGGGTGGAAATTGAATATCCAAAGCAAACCGGCACGCTCGAAAACGATGACCTTGTCACTCTCGTTCTTGAGCGACACGTACGCCTGCGGACTGTGCAGCCAGCCGTACTTCTCTTCCGTCCACTGCATCTTGGCGTCAAAGTCGTTGAGGAAGCGGAAGCGCAGCAGGTGGTCGTCGGTGAGGTTGAATTGGCGGCGTGCGTAATGGAAACTGTTGTTGTTGCCTTCGCGCGGGAAGTCGAGCCATTCAGGGTGGCCAAACTCGTTGCCTTCGAAGTTGAGGTAGCCTTCGCCGCCGAGGCCGTGCGTGATGAGACGGATCATTTTATGCAGAGAAAGACCGCGGTCGATGACGGGCGTAAGCTCTGTGAGGGTTGACATGTGACTGTAGATTTCGGCGTCGACGAGCCACATGAGGATGGACTTGTCGCCAACGAGGCTGTCATTGGATGTTAGTAAAGCTTGTTCAGAGGCTAATGGGAAGAACAATTCTCTTACGCTTGATCGTGGGACTCGGCATAGGCGATCGTCTTCTCGCCGTGTCTTCGATTTGTCAGGGTGAATGCGAGGGCGCCCATGTCCCAGTCGATGTCTTGCTTTTCTTTCAGCCACTTGATGTAAAGGTCTGGTACTGCCATCGCCAGTCTGTAGTCGAATCCAATGCCTCCAAGCGAAAGCGCAACACACAAGGCTGGCATTCCCGAGACATCTTCGGCGATAGTGATGCAATTCGGGTACAGAGTATGGAGCATCTCATTGGCCAGCATGAGGTACACAACACCTTCTTCATCAACGGTATCTCCAAAATACTCATGGTATCCACCCGAAAAGCCACTGTGCTCTGTCAGTTGAGCTCCGAGGAAATATTCCTGAATTACTTACGTTCCGATACCATGATGAAGGTACAGCATGCTCGTGACACCATCAAAGCGGAAGCCGTCAAATTGGTATTCCTCCATCCAGAATCGAAGGTTGCTCAACAGAAACCTCAGCACTTCGTAGCTTCCGTAATTGAAAAGCCGGCTGTCCCAGAGCTCATGTCGTCCTCTCGCGCCTTCATGGAAGTACAGGTGATCAGAGTTGTCAAACATGTTCAGACCGTCCAGCACGTTCTTGGAGGCATGACTGTGTACGACGTCGAGAAGCACAGTAATTCCCATGCCATGTGCGGTATCAATCAGTTCCTTCAGTTCATCTGGAAGGCCGTACCGACTGCTGGCAGCAAAGAAGCTGTTGATTTGATAGCCAAAGCTCGCGTAGTAGGCATGTTCCATGACGGCCATTAACTGAATGGTATTATAACCCAGGTTCTTGATTCGCGGGAGGACATTTTTGGTGAATTCCTTGTAGGTTGCGACCTTCGGCTCAGGGGAAGAAATGCCCACGTGCGCCTCGTAGATTCGGGCGCTCTTCGGCTTGGGTGGTTTCTGGTTTTTGAAAATGTACTTCTCTCCTTTAGGTGGGTTCCAGAATCGGCCTTCGTACATGGGAGATATGGACAGGTCTTGGGTCACTCTCTTGATCCACACAGGGATGCGCTCTGCACGCTGACCGTCGTTGGGAACTACCATGGATATCTAGAGGCATCAGAACGGACAGCAGCAACGTTTTGTGCCAAGGAACACACCTTGATCTTCGAATCGTGTGGAATCGCAGGTTGGCCTCCTTGCGCCGGAAGAGTGATTTCGAAAACGCCGAAGTCGTTCTTCTTCATTTCGTGCGAGTCGCGATTCCATCCATCTACGCCTGTCAATTATGCCCACAGACAACGCTGAGAAGTCTTACTGAAGTCGCCAATGAGGTAGGCCCTCATGGCATTGGGAGCCCATTCTCGGTAGGTGATGTCGCCGTTATCGTTCACGGTGAAGCCGTAGTATTCGTATCCCTGATTACTGATAAGCGGTTGTCTTTGTGGTCGCTATGGATGGGCACATACTCTGCTGAACTTCTCCAAGCCTCCCTCGTTGTCTTGGATCTTCTTGATCCAGTCTTGTGCTTTGGAATAGCGGCGCTTCAAGGCGTGTTTGAATGGGCCCAGCCAGGGATCGAGGGTGACAACGCCTGAAAATGGAGGTCAACAGCCGTTGCTTGACAGGCGAGTCTGACATGTAAAGCTTACCGGTGCCATCGTTGGGTATGGACCCCGCAGTGTCTCCCATAACGGAGTTGTCAGACTTCGCGTTGGTCTCCATCTCGTACTCGTGGAGCTCCAATGGTGGGGCTCTGTGGGTATGGTGGAGCAGAAACCGTCTTGATAAGGCGAGATTCGAAGAGAGATGTGAGGGAAGGGAGAAATTGGCGGGGAAGATCAGGTTATATGCAAGACTCCAGACACAATCTCTGGGTTAGGGGCGACAATTGGGAGTGTTTGGGCTTTGGGGTGATAGAGGATCCTCCTCAACAACAAGGTTACCGTGCGTCATGGGGCCGAGCTAGAGCCCTTGCAGCAAGGCGCCCGCGAACCCCAGACGAACCTCCACGAGTGGCTATCTACGGGCGCCGACCGGGTGCTTTGCACCCTATACGGGACACCAAACCCACCGAAGAGTGTCCAAAAGCACCCATCAGCCTGTGCAAGTCCCCAGAAGGTTGGTTGCCTCCTACCAGTCCCCCCCTCTAGTTCCACCTCTCCAGTCCCCACATCGCTGACCTTCTCCCCCGCAGCCTCGAGCTCGCCCGAGAGTCATAGCTCCGCCGTCCGCCCCACCACAAGTCCACAACCTCGAACTTGATTGAGTGTCTCTACACCGGCATGACCTACCCAGCTCCCGCGGTAAAGCTTCTCGTGGCCTGAACCATCTCTCCCCAGAGACAGCATGAAGCGTCGTTGCTCACGGGTAGCCGCAATGGCATCCTCCACCATCACCATCTCCCCGCAAGCGCGTTTGTCATACCTCGCCTTATACTCGATACGCCGGAACCTCACCACCACCGCCAGACGGCGCTCGTCGAGCCATTTCAACCGCTCAGACTTTGGTGGCCAGCCCTTCACTGGCTTCTACGAGCCCGGTCAGCCGACTGCCGGTCCTTTGAGTGGAGCGAGTGTTGTCGGGACTCCGCGCATAACCCCGAGGAAGCTGAAAGAGCATTTGGATGAGTATGTCGTGGGTCAGGAGGCAGCGAAGAAGGTCCTGGGAAGAGCTGTGTACAACCACTATGTCCGAATCCAGGAGCTCCAGCGCCAGGAAGAAGAGCATGAGGAGAAGCTAGCACAGCAGGCGAGAATAGAGCGCGCGCAACGGCATCCAGTTGAGGGTAAGAAAAGACGACGAAACGTCAGGATTTCGATTGCTAATTCTACACGAGAAGACGAATTTCCCGGCCAAATGCCCACGGTAAACCTCTACCCCTCGCCTCCACCGCCGCCTCAGCAGCCCCTAGGTTCCGCTCCCTTGCAAGACTCCACACCACTCATGATTGAGAAGTCCAACGTCCTTTTGCTCGGAACTTCAGGCGTTGGCAAGACACTCATGGCCAAGACTCTTGCCAAAGTTCTTGAAGTCCCGTTCAGCATGTCCGACTGCACCGCATTTACCCAAGCCGGATACATAGGCGAAGACGCAGAAGTATGCGTTCAGCGCCTCCTTGCTGCCGCGAATTACGATGTGAGCCTCGCCGAGCGAGGAATTATCTGTCTGGATGAGGTCGACAAGATCGCAACCGCAAAAGTGTCCCACGGGAAGGACGTCAGCGGCGAAGGCGTCCAGCAATCGCTTCTCAAGATCATTGAGGGAACCACGCTTCAATTTCAGGCAAAACAAGAACGCGGGGCTCCGAATTCTCGGTCTAGCCAGAGCAACTATCCATCCAGTGGTGGTGGTAACGGTACCGGCGGGCTAGGAGGAAGTGGAGGTCCGCCCAGCGGAGGCAGCAAAAACGAAACTTATTCCATTCGAACTGACAACATCCTCTTCATCTGCGCAGGCGCCTTTAACGGCCTGCACAAAATGATCCTCGACCGCGTCTCGCGCAATAGCATGGGGTTCGGCGCTTCAGTCCGCTCGTCAAACCCCTCCGCAGGCTCCCACGAAACGACTCTTTCAAGCGCAGAAGAACGCCTATTTCGAGACCACCTCCCCTACTACATCCCCGAATTCGATTCTAGCCTACGAGCCAACAATAGCAAACACCTAGACCAATCTCAGGGCCACGAATCTCCCCCTGCTCAGCCGCAACCCCGCAAAAAGCCCGACCTCAACATCCTTGACCTCGTCTCCCCCGCCGACCTGCAGAAATACGGCATGATCCCCGAGCTCGTCGGCCGCATTCCCATCTCGTGTGCGCTGTCTGCGCTCGACGAGGAGGCCCTCATCCGTGTGCTGACAGAACCCCGCGGCGCCCTCGTCAGCCAGTATGCGCAGATCTTCATGCTCAGTGGCATTGAGTTGAGGTTTACGCGCGGGGCGCTGAGAGAGGTCGCGAAGGCAGCGAGGGGTATGGGGACCGGGGCGAGGGGTTTGAAGACGGTATTGGAGAGGGTTCTGGGGGAGAGCATGTTTGAATGCCCTGGTGAGTTTCTCCCCATTCAGGTCAAGCAGGTGATTTTCGTGAGAGTGGTTTGAAATGTCCCAAAGAATTTGACTGATCATGGCCACCTCAGGCTCTCCCGTTAAACACGTTCTCGTCAACCAAGCCGTTGCGAAATGCAAACAGGCTCCCATCTATATGGTTCGCGGTCAGTCTGCTGGATTCAACGCCCTCGTCGCCGATGAGGAGGCCAAAGAGGAGGGGAAGAGTGGACTTGGCCATCCTCGTGACGGCGAGGACGATGGAAGTGGTAGCGGAGATGCTGACGGGGGCGTGAGCGGCAGCTTTGAGGAGTATAGGCAGAAGGCTACGGTTGCGGGGAGTGTGTGATGGGGTTTAAGGTTTGAAGTGGTTGGTGTTCAGAAGTGTTTTCCTACCTCGGTAGACATGGATGTTACGAGATATGAGGTGACTGACTGTTTGACTGTTTACTGATTTGAGGAAACGAACGAATGAGTGGATGTACATATGGATCAGGCGGACCTGGGTTGGATGAAATGGATTCAGGATGGCAGCAAGGTCAAGGCGTTTTTTAAGCTGGAGGTATGGAAGCATCAGACAAAGGGGATCGATCGCCTTCTGGTCCCTTGTCTATACTTCACATCACATCGCCGTGATACTACCATCACAAAAACAACGACGCAATGCCGGGGGCAATAGGATATTAGATACCTATATCAGGTTACCCCTGCACGGGGGTCTCCCCTTCCTTTTTATCCCAGAGGCCTCTGAGATATCTTGTGACTACAAGACAGGCTCTCCGCTTCTGTGCAGTAAGTAATAAGTGAAGGAAAAGCAAGATTCTCCTGCAGACCCAGGTGGCCCAGGGTGAAAGATCAGACCTCCAATCCATATCATGTCGCCCGCTTGCCCGCCGTGTGAGAATGCTCCTGGCCGTCCATCCTCCCAGTTCCATTTTGCCAGAAACCCGCAGGCGCATTTCGATTCGCTAGAAGAGCCGGACGAGCAAATCGCAACCGCTAAAGATGAAAAGAGCGGTCATCCACGAATTTCGTCCGGCAGGAAAAAACGCCATTTTCATTCCTCATTGTCTTCCCAGCGTTATGCTCTTGACCGAACCTCAAGCATCTTCGCCCGCCTGATCAGCCACAGCAAGCTGTCCTTGGCCGCCGCGACCACGGAAGCCACCGCCGCGGCCACGGCCCATGAACTCCGGCCCACCGCGACCCCTGCCCCTTCCACGGCCGCGACCACGTCCTCTGAAGCCACCACGTCCCCAATCCACACTCCCCTGTCCGAACGTTTCCATGTTCCTCTTACGTTCCTCGCTTCTGAACTCTTGTCCGCCGACACGATTAGACTGGTCTCGATCCTTTAGGTCTGAGGAAATGTTGTCGAAGAACGAGGACGCCTTGTTATACGTATTGGCCTGGGCGGCGGGAGGGATGACGATGTCGTCAGTAGAGGTAGCTGCGGTGCTGCCGTTCGCGTCAGAAACGTGTGAGGCTTCACCGTTGGGGGCTTCGCCAATTGGGGAACCAGTGGCAATGGCCTCCTTGACGAGGTCTTGCTTATTGAATTTTGCGTTCGCGGATTCGAAATCGTAGTCTGTGGTGGGGACTTCGACCTTTGGGATGTGACCGCCGCGTCGTCCACCGCGATGGCCTCCGCGATAGCCTGCCGCGAAGCCACCGGTGCCTGGCTGACGACCGTGGCGGATCTTGTCGTCTGCACGCATCTCATTGACCTTCTTCGTCAGGTGGTCCATTGCGCTATCACCTTGCTGCACGGATGCGCCAGCTGGAGCTTTCTGGCCTGGCATCGGCGGGAGCTTAGCCATGGCTGCTGCAACAGCAGCTGTGGCCGCAGCCGTGGCATCTTGAATTTGAGATGCAGCTGGGCGTGCAGGTGCAGTGGTGGGTTGTGTGGTACCAGCCTGGTTGACTGCGCGGTTCTTGACGGCAGGACTTGCGAGTGGTACAGCCGGGATGATACGACCAGGCTTCGCGACTTGAGCAGTTTTTGCGGCGTTCGTAGGTTGCGCAGCTGCTTGTGCGGCGGCACCGTTCGTCGGAGGAGGAGCAAGAGCTGCTGCGACGTCCGGCTTGGTCTCAACTGGTGGAGGAGGTGCCTCTTTCGGAAGAGGGATCGGCGCCGGCGTATTTGACTTGCTCTTGGGAGCACCAGATGCCTCAGCAGCTTCGGGAGCCTTTGCTGGTCCCACCTCTTCTGCAGATTTCTCATGGGCAACAGGCGGAGCCTCGTTTTGATGATTGGGTCTACCAATTGGGCCTTGCGGACCACCCTGCGGACCTCCTGGGGGGCCTTGTTGTCCTTGAGGGCCTAGCATGTGCGGAGGCGGTGAAAAGGGACCAGGCGGGCCGTGGAAACCTTGACTAGGGCCAGGAGGATACCATCCAGGTGGAGGAGGACCTCCGTACATGCCATAGCCCGGAGGACCAGGGGGACCCGGGGGACCCGGGGGAAACCCACCTGGAGGACCACCTGGAGGGCCTCCAGGACCGCCGGCGGGGCCAAACCTTTGCGGTGGTCCAAATGGAGGGTACTGGGAGTATGGCGGAGGGCCGCCCGGGTGGAAGTTCTGTTGTGGATGTCGCTGCTGTTGTTGTGGGGGCTGAGACGGGCCGGGGGTGTCGCGAGGACGTTGTGCCTGTGTGAGGGTGATGCGTCAGCTCAGCTCCAGTAAGCAACTTGAACAACAGTTAAGATTGATGTGAATGATCAGAAGGAAGGCAACGGAGGTGTCCACACGGTTTTGCGCTCTCGGTGGTATACTGAAAGTTTACATCCGGAATATTTCATCATAAGATAGAGACAGAGTAGCAGAACAAGAGTACTTACTCCCAGAATCGCAGGGTCGTTGGGCATCTGAGGAGGCGGTGGAGCGGGTTCCTCATCTTTCTCGATGCGCAGGTCCTTCACATCACTGCCGCGGAAGACAATATATTCGTAGATCTGGTCTGTGGGGCCAATCTCGTCTACACCTCCCTTACGACCTTCTGAGCCATGCGACCTGACATTTTCCAACGCAACGGTCGAGTTTTCAGAGTTGATTTCGTGGAGTGTTCCGACATAGCTTGGTCGCGTCAGTTATGGCACATTGAAGTGATGGGGCAGGCAGTGACTGACCGAATGTCACTCTTCGAAACAAGAGAAATGCGTGCACTGGTCTCTATTAGCAAACACAGAACCGAAGCGCTGACGGGAAGTGAGCGCAGTACGGAGTACGAACCCGATGTACTCAGACATGGTCACTGGATGTGGAGGTTTGAGAAGTGTAGGGAGTTCGAATGGCAGCTCAGGGGACGTGAGAGGACCATGGGAGGTGTGTCGAGGTGAAGAAGATGGGGATGTGGGTGGTTGGAGAAGGCAGGTTGGGTCTGGTGTCTCTCTTCCGAAGCGAGTTGAGCACTGCGCCATTGCCAAGACCACGAGGCTGGAGGCATCACGTGCCCGTTCATCAATTTCCAACGTCACGAGAAGGGACATTTGGTCCGTTCTGTCAACTGCAGTGAGTATCACCCTTCAGAGGCTTGTTACCTGCTAATAACTACCACGGGAATGGCTACGCAAGAGAATGCCCATCCCCAAAGCCCATCCCAGACCCTCTTCCACCAAGTCGACCAGTACAACTGGGACCAAGATGAGGATTTCCAAGCCGGGCTGAGCGCAATCCTCGGGTCAAACGCTTCTCCAGACCAAGCAGCCGAGCTGGGATTGCGGGCTAGATGTTTCTTCTACTCAAGGTAGGATTGTTCTTGTCTTTTGATGCATATAAAGCTAGACTATCTCCAGAAAGTTCAACACCAACGTCGATTTCGATCAGTACAAAGCCTGGCGGGAAGAGAATGGAGCCACAAGCCCTGTTACGAATGGTAGCCGCCCAATTCAGAGTGTTACCGCACTTCAGCCTCCATCGCAACCTCAGGCGAGTGGAGGAGCTGAACCAGCTGCTCCTTATCCGACATCTTTCGCTCAGATAGTGGAGCTGATCACGACCGGCAAGCCAGTACCTGGCATCAAAGACATCCCCGATACCGTCCTTGAAGGCCAAGGTACCGAAGCTACGAAACCCAAGAGGCGAAAGCCATGGGAAAAGGAAGAAGCACCGGCCCCTGAGCCTCAGTCAACATCTTGACGAGCATATGGTCCAACCTTGCGGCTATAAGGGCTCGACGGCAATAGATACCACCCCCATTTTGAGGAGTTTCAGCAAATATATCCATTGTCTGATTGTTGTGTAACTTCAGGTTGTAGTTCGCGCGTGTTTGGGGCTAAACCTTTGAGCTACCCCTTGCTTAGTCGAGCGCCCTCAAATCCCGTTCCCTCTTGTCTTACTTCAATCCTTGTTCAGAGTTCCAGAGAAGTATCCGCTACGTATGTACGTCTCAAGAAGATATGTTTCGCGACTAATGAGCTTTTCATGTGGCCTTCGTTCCGTATATAGGTTGCTTCGCCCATCTCAGGGCCTCCGCTTTCCTTTCAGTGATGTTGCAGAGGTGCAAGGCGTGTGAGCCGTGTCTCCTCTCTTCCCTGCGTGGATCTACGTTTACATAAATGCGATCGGAATGTATGTCTGGCGCGCTTGGAGCATTCCCAAAATGGCGTCTTTGACCATCTAGACATTGTTCTTCCTGTCCAACCCCCACGTTACACTCCAAACGCCTTGACTCTGAGAACTCTCATAGCAAGAGCAGGGTTTCGGGGAAGAGGCTGTCTCAGATACCCACCGTATATCCAATTCCCCTCTAGCGCTCCCGTAATTGCGCCATCATGTATTCTGCGTCGTCAAGCCGCGTATCTTCCACGTCGTCCGCGACACCACTTTATCCATCCCATCCTCCGCAATCACCTCAAGCCATGTCATGTCGAAGACGACGCTTCGTGGAGTACACTCCTTACGCCGCACTGATTACGCTCGTTATCGTTGCCCTTGTTCTATTCCTCCCCTTCAATGGTGGACATCTTCCAAAATTCCTGCCTACGATAGCCTTTCCCAAGTCAGGTACGGAAGGAGACAGCATAAGCCCACCATGGCTCATTGCCGTCATGTCTGCTGCCCACCTACAACAACGACGCAACATCATCCGAGCAACATGGCAGAGTATGTACGCGGATCCGACTCGCTTCACCACACGCTTCGTGCTCGCCGAGCCATCGGCGAAGGAATGGTGGATGCTGCTGAAAGCAGAAAATGAGACTTATGGGGATCTGATCGTACTGGAAGGACTGGAAGAGAGTGCTCACGTCGCCAACACAATCAAAACGATCGAGTTCTTCCGATGGTTGACCGGCGGAGAGAAGCTGGCTAAAGTAGAAGAGAAGAAAGACGAAACCGCGAGCGACAAAGAGAGAAAAGAGAAAGAGAGATCTGGAAAGGACAAGAAGATCCAAATGCACTCCCGCACAAGTTTGTCACCAAGATAGACGACGACAGCTTCCTAGATGCCACCCGCTTCTGGGACCAATACCTGCAACCGCTCCTCGACTCCGCCGCCAAAACCACTGACGACGAACAAACAGAAGCAGAAAACGACCTCTCCTCCCGAGCATCCTCCTCATCCCTCCAAGGGCCCAACCGCACAATCGTCGCCAAATCCATGACAAACTACGCCAACACGCGCTACCCAGGCGGACAATTTTACACACTAACAGCCGACCTCGTCGCTTTGCTACCCATGCTCTACAACACGAATCCGAAGGACTGGGTTGACGAGGATCTGCTGGTCGGCGAGCTGCTGCAGGACGCCCAGGTCGAATGGGAGATGGTGGGGATCCCGAACCGGCAGGCGTTTGATGTGACGTATCCTTACGATGGACCAAAGGCGACGGGAGAGGAGTCGGAGGATGAGGGCATTCACTGGGTGGGTGAAGGGGCAATTAATCCGCACAAGATGAAGGGAGATGACATGTATCTGGAGGTGGCGGGGCTGTTTGGGGAAGATGGCTTTGTGGGGGTTGGGAATTGATGAAGAGAAGTCTGAAGATCAAGAGGACAGGTACGAATACAAGCAAGGGCAATGGAAGATCAGATCGGAGGTAAAACATTGATTGACTCGCAAGTTATAAAATAATTTCAGACGTATTGGATAGAACCGTTTCTTCCAGTATAGGCACGACCAGTAAAGGAGCTCCATGGCTCTGCACGACCATGTCCTGGAGAATAAAAAATCGAAAAACAAAAACCGACTTCTCCTAAGGAGATGCGCACGAGACTCCCGAAACGGAGTGCTAGCATCACGTGATTAGAGCTCTCCTGGTAAGCCTCCGAAGCTGTCCAATCACGCAACCACAACCCCACGCTCGATAAAGTAAAATAGCCACCGATCGCCATCAGATCGACCAGATCAGACCGCAACGGCTATCCCACCCCACCTCTTGTCCACTCCTCTCAACATAGTCAATAGCTAAATCTTCACTCTCAGTCTCTTTCAGTAGTCTCTCCTCCCTTCACTTTCTCCTCCCTCCTCGGCTCCCACCCACGCAAAGTCAAAGGCCAAAAAAAGCCCAACCTTCGGCTCCGCATAGAATACATGACACCTGCACGGTCTAGCGCACGCACTGCACGATGCAGGAACCAGAACCCCAACATCAGGCATCCCGACTGGACTAGGCGACGCGGCGACTGCATAGTGTTGAGGACGCCGCTCCGGCCATTTCACCCTGCATCATCATGCGCCGAAGTCGGGAGTCGGTCGCGCGACGACGAGGCAGAGGGAGTGACAGCTGGCAAGGGAAGCTGGCAGCGCGGCCCAGTCCCAGACTTGATGTCGATTTCTGCGGTTGGGAGATTGCAGGTGGATCAAAGTCTCGATCGAGGAGACGGATCGGCCTGTGGGATGGGTGTTGAGATCGCGTGCGAGATACGAAGGTGGGTTGGTTGGAATCGTTGTAGCTTGTTGAGGTCCAAGTATCACCACTTCAAAACCAACGATGGCAGGTCGCAGGGGCCGGTAAAGAGGTCCATCTTTCAATCATCGTTTCAGCTCCAGTCCGCAGTCATCGCCACTCTCTTGTTTCATCATCTTTCTGCATCTTCCTATCCTGGACTCTCATCTCTTTCTCTCATCCCCAAGCCCTGTCAATAACCCCATGCCCGTGGTTCGTCAAGATCAAATTTTCAAAACCCAGAATGCGGATTATACTCCCTCGTCCCGGGCTTGAACTGCGCTTGCACCCAATACTTGACATACCTGGCCGCCTGAACGGAGCGACTCGGCGCCGGCGGGTCAAGGGGTGTCGAGGAGGGACATTTGCGAAAGTCGTAGGGCGGCGGAGGAGAATCAAAGTCATCTTTGGGGTCTTGACTGTAAGTGAACTCGGAGGTATATGAGGCCTGGTTTGAATTCGAGTATGTGGACGATGGCGTCGTGGAAGAAGGCGTAGTCGACGCTGACGTCGAGGTTTTGAAAAAGTCTCGGGTTTTGGTGGCCATGGTTGGAATTATTCGAGAAGTTGGTGTGGTTCTTTGGTCTCTCGTAAAGGGGAGATCGTAGGATACGCTGGATTGGGCAAGCAGAAAGGATACCGAAAAGTACCTATATAGCTCCAGATGGTCGGAAGATATCCGCGAGAGTGGGAGTAAAGCAGAAGAAGTTCCTCAACACAGAAAGCCCGAATATCCACGCCGTTTTATCCCACACCAAGGTCATTCAACCTCGGAAAACCCACAGTAGGTAGTGCTGCCCAATCCAAGTGGATGCGAGTGAAAGAAATAAACCTGCGACCGCTCAAATCCCACTTCCCATCCCGCGCAACGATATCATGTCTTAAACCCCATTGTTAAGCCCCAAGCCCCAAACCGGACTATATCCCGCCCCTCCCAGTCCTTCAAAGCTGGTGATTGGTTGCTGGGTCTGGCGATGGATAAGCATAAGGTAATTACTTATCCCGAGGGCCGAGAATTGCCTGATTAGTGATATCAACCACAACCTCACCCTTCTTCCACGCGACCTTCGTTAAGCGTGAATCTTGTTATAAAATCGGAAGTCCCCTAATGGAAATGTTCCAACTAACTTGCATGTAATGCGGAGTGGCGAGGCTTGTCACGCGCATCTAGCAAGGCAATCACGAGTCACAAGAGCAAGCAGAAGAGACACCCATTTTTACGGAAGCTTATTATTTTTTTCGTATTCAACTACCCAACCACCACTTCGAGTTGAAACACGACCCCATCCCCTTCTTTTTCGCTATCCGTGTATATGTATTTATGTAGTAGTCATGCAAGTTCCAAGGGAGGCTTATCCGTGGCCAGCTATTCCAGCCCCGGCAGCCCCAAGGAAGAACAGTCTTGATTCTGACAATTAAAGAACCAAGAAAGCCCACGCAATGGATCGGCAAACAATCCCATAGGGACATTTGCCAGCACAGTTGCTGCCCGTTTTTTCCCATTTCAAACGGCAAAATGCAAGCTCTCAACAAGCTTATCCAGAAGGTCAAAAAGAAAAAAGAAAGATCCCGCTTTTTCGCCGATTCCGACTTTGATTCCACCCAATTCTGATCTGATCCAAAGCAAGAAGAAGGTGGAGCAAAACATCAAGATCAAGCCATCCAGATTTCGCCCAGAGAGGTCAGCTCCCTCAGTATGCATGCTCCGTGTTGAATGAAGTAAGGTTGCCTCGGTATGCATGGAAAGAAAGGGGGTGATTTTTTTTGCTTTGAGTGGGTGGTTGATGATGCCCGTCAATTCGATGATGGTTCCAGAAGCCGCGGTTTTTATTTTATTTTGTGAAGTCCCTGACGAATCCTTTGCGAGGAGAATACCACGGAAGAGGGTATACAGTTGGACAAAGAGGTCGATCCTAGGCCAGTTGTACTACTGCTTGCTTGAGTTCCAACCCCCGGATCCCACCTCTTTGTCGAATGTACCTGGGCATTGGAAAAGACAGTATTAATGAATGTGGAGAAAGGAATTAACGCCGATCTACCCATGTAGATGAAGAAGGGGAAGTTGGAAAAGAGAGAGCCAAGGAATTATGCATTGGGATGGGAATAATGCATGGCCAAAATTCAAAAACCCCTGCCCGGTGGATGGATGAGAATGATTTGAAGCTCCTGCTCCCAGTAACTCGCCGGATGTGGATAGTGAAAATGCTCCAAGGAAGACCACATGCCACTGGTTGGTGCTTCGTGGGATCCATAGTGTACAAGAATGGCATGTGCTCCCATTTTGATTTTGATGATGTTCAGGAGAGCCCAGGTTCGGTCGTGTGCTTTTTGAGAGTGCTTTCGTGATGAAGGTGAAGAGGTTGTCTAATATCACAATTAGGATGAGAAGGCCGTGCACGTCGTGAGTGGCGCCAAATACAAAAGAATGTGGGTTTTGGTCGGTCAAGCCTGAGGTCAATGAACTCGGCGCCCCGTGGGAATCGTAAAAGGTCGTAGCATCGTTTGTACTGCGATCAACACACCGAGAGGATAGTGGATCTAGAAAAAGCCTCCGTTGGGTTGTTGCGCGCCACGGTATTGAGGGTACGGCGATTGTTGGTTTACATTTTGCTGCATGTTGGAGGGCATTGGCGGGTTGCTCATGCGGTGGGGAGTGGGAGAGGCCATGTTCGAGTTGAATCCGTTCGAAGGGTATCCGCCGCCGTTCATACCGCCAGCCATACCATTCATGTTGTTCATCCCGTTCATGCCGCCCATGGGGCTCATGCCATTCGCGCCGTTCATGTTCATGTTGGGCATGCCGTTCATACCGTTCATGCCATTGGCAGCATTCATGTTGTGCATGCCATTCATCCCGTTGGCGCCATTCATGTTGTGCATGCCGTTCATCCCGTTGGCTCCATTCATGTTGTTCATGCCACCCATGCCGTTCATGTTGTGCATGCCGTTCATGGGGTTCATGGGATTCATGCCGCTGCCGTTCATGTTGTTCATGCCGTTCATATGGTTCATGCCATTCATACCCATACCGTTCATCCCCATGCCCATGTTGCCCATCCCGTAGTTCTGGAAACCGCCACCGGGATAGCCATTGTTGGCGAACCCATTGTAGCCACCGACGGGACTGAAGTTGTTCGTGGAGGGCGACTGAAATCCGTTCTGGCCTTGGCTATGGCTGTGGCCATGGCCTGGTCGGTATGAAGAAAGCGGGATCGAATTCTGGTTGATCGGCGACGAATCCGTTGGCGTGATCTGACCACTTGAGGGACGGCTGTAGTGGCCACGGGTACCGTCGGCAGCCAGGAGCTTGCTCATGAGGCGGCGACCGCAAGGAGTGCCGCGAATTTGTGGGAGGATCGGACGGATGGCATCGTGAAGCTGCAGCTTCGTATCGGCCGGAGCATGCTCCATGGCAGTCTGGATGACGTAGTTGGCGTAGTTGTCCTTGATGAGCTTCTCAATTTCGTTGGGCTGCATCAGTTCGTGGATCATCATGCGCTTGATGTCGTCATCGGCGACGCGGATGCACTTCTCCATGACATTGGAGCTGAACTTCTGCTTCGACAAGCTGCAGATGGAACCACGGAACATGTTGCAAACAGGAGCAGTGTACTGCCTATTGGGAAGATCCAGGATGTACTGAACGACATAGTTTCCAAACGGATCCTGCACCAGAACAAAAGCCTTGTTTGTGATCTCGGCGATCAACTGATCCTTCTGCTCGCCATTTGCATGGTCGATGCAACGCTGAATCACGCAGCAGCCATGGCGGTGAGTGCCGACAGTGACGCATTGCTCCGCAACGGCGTCCAAGATAAACTGGATATCCTGATCCTTGAGATGGTTGAGGCACTTCTGGATGACATGATTGCCATTCAAATCCTGGATGAGGGAGACAACATTGGTGTTCAGGGCTTGAATGACCATGCCAATTTGCTCCGGGGTGGAGATGAACTCAATCATCTTCTGGAGGGCTCGAGTGCCGTGCTGATTAAGAGCAATCTTGACCATCTCTGGAGCAGCGTTGTGGACAAGGGCAGTGCGCTGATCATCATTGGTAAATTCGAGCAACTTCTGGCAGAGGTAGTTGCCGAAGGGATCAGTCATCAGCTCGACAACGTAGTGTTGAGTCTCCTGGAAGATAATGTACGTGACGTCCTCGTTGTGCTCCTCAAGCTTCTTCTGAAGGAAACGACATCCATGCTGATCCTTGCACAGATTGTAGACATGACCGGCCAGCGAGGTGATGTTGTTGAACTGATCCTGGATGCGTTGATTTTCGCCTTCGTTTTGCATGCGGCGCTCTCGAATGACACGGGCCTGGCTGTCGCGGAGCGGCTGGTTGCTTCCATACGGGTTGTACTGAGCGACCTGCTGTTGTGGCTGGCCATACAACTGCAGCGCCTGAGAAGCGTTGTTCCAGACCGGCGGAGACTGCGGGTTGGATTGCATGCCAAAGCCTCCATTGTTGTTCATGCCCAAGCCATTCACTTCGTCAGCGCCAGCAGTGGGCATGCTGTAACCGTGGTAGAAAGCAGGGCCCGGACCGGTGCCAGAAGTGGCGAATGAAGGGACCGATGGAGGACTGAAGGCACTAGTCATAGCAGCATCGTCCTTCTGCGCACCAGAGGTGGTGGAAGGTGCATTCGGACCGAAGGGAGTAGCGTTGGCTTGCAAGAGGGACTGCATAGGGCGGAACGGCAAGTTGACCTCTTCACCCCTCTGATCTGCGTTTGACAGTTCACGGCTGTGACGGTGGATAGCATTGGGAGGAACCCGACCAGTACTCGCAATGTGGTTTTGCAAGTGCTGCTCAGCATGTGTCCTCGGTGTCGCAGTTGTGTTGTTGAAGCCGGCAGTGGCACCCGTGTTCTTGAGCGTGGGGATGTCGTTCGTGGAATACGAAGACTGAAGCTTTGGAGGTACGCCGCTAGCAAGACCATTCGGAGGTGAGGCCAAGAAGCTGGAACGCTTCGTCTCTCCAAAGGGAGTGAGCTGCACGTCCATGGAGTGACGGTTCGGGTTCGGGGCCTTGGTGGGGGTGTTGAAATGTCCTTCAAAGTCCTCAAGAGTCATATTACGCAGAGTATTCATTGGCAAGCTCTGCTGGCCTTGACGGTGACGATGGAAAGACGACCAACCGGCAGAATGAGAGTTCAGCGCGTTGCCGTTGGCGTTGCCCATGGCCTCAGCGGGGTCTTGTGCAAGATCGAGAGCCACGTGAGACGTTGAAAGCCTGCCGTTGTTGCGGTTCAGCACGGGGAACGTATCCTTGCCGGACTCCATGTGGTCCTTGTCGTCCTTGAACAGGAAGCCAGTGGTGTCGAACGTGTCGGTAATATTCGCGACGCCTGCATCAGTATGATGGTCCTTGGCCGAGCGGAAATCGTAGTCGTAGCCTGAAGCAGGCATCGACTTCCTATTGACACTGCCGATCTGTTAGAAAAATTTGACGCGAGAGACGCGGAGGAGTGAGAATTGGCGGAGGGGGAAGAGCGGGGTGAGGAATGTGAGAAGTGTGGGGTGGGCTCGGTGGGGTCGACTTACACTGCGCCTGGGCGATGAACCTTGGGCATCTCAAGTGAGAAGTCCTCATCTTCTTCACCGTCGGAGTTGCGGCGAGTCGAAGGAACAGACATGGTAGGTTTGTGAGAAGAAGTCTGTTGATTGTGCTGGAAGCCGGGTTGCATGACCTGAGAACCAGAGCGGCTGACGCGATTGGGATTGGCGAGGCCTGGTGGTGAGGTTAGACTGGCTGAAGAATAGCGATTTGGGCGTGAGAGAGCAGTTGGAAAGCCCGTTTCCTGCGGGAAAGAGGCCTCGCGGTACTCTGGAGGGGTAGTCGGCTCACTTTGTGCGCCAGGCAGAGTGTAGCGGTTGTTGTTGTTGTTAGAGACTTCGTCAGTGAGGCGGAGCATCTCGTCTTTGTGGTTTTCCGCTTCAAGATCAAGAATATCCATTTCGGTTTGGAAGCGTCGGCGTTGCTCTCTCAGATACTCGTATTCGAGTTTCTTTTTTTCAAGCTTGGCTTGTGTCAGTGGGTGAAGGTTGCGCGTGGTGGGTTGAGGATTTTGTGGAGGTGGGTGGTGAGTGAAAGAGAGGAAAGATGTTGGGGAGGGGAAGTGGAGTGTTGCAGTGCAAGCGTGGAGGTGGAGGTGGAGGTGGAGGTAAGACGTGGAAGTGGAGTGGAAGTGGAAGTGGAAGTGGAGTGGAGGTGGAGTGGAGAAGTGGAGGTGCGTAAGGTAGGTAGAGATGTGGTGTGAAGAGCAGCTCTGGCGCTAAGCGAATTGCTCAATAGGCGTGAGACGGTAGCTCGCGCAGAGACAATACCAAGTGCTCGACGCCCGTGAGAAGTCTGCTCGGATCTGTGCTCGGTGCGGTGAAAGGATAGGAAAGACGCAAGTGACGTTGCGCCAATCGAGGGAAAGAGGTGCAGCTACTCACCAAGTGAACTTTGTGGATAGTCTGCAGGCAATACAATCAGCCGTTGAGCGAAGAGTTTTGAAGTTGTGTATGCGGTTTTGTGGGACAAGCGTGGGTGAGTGAGAGGAGAGCAAGAGTTGGGGTGAATGGAGAAGAAGTAGTTGGGGTGAAGAGAGTGGGAAGAGTCGGGGTGAGTGAGAGTGTGATGGAGAGGGAAGGGTTGTGGTGAAAAGGTGCTAGGTGGGCTTTTATATGGTTTGATACCAGCGCGGCGCTGTGAAGAGACTCGACACCGGCGGCCGAAGCTCAGAAAAGACACTGTCTTTCACGCAGCTCTAATTTTCTTAACCATCTGCCACACAACCCACGTCCACCACGAAGAAACGAGTGCTTTACGACTTGACGACAACAAAGGCGGCTTACATACCGAGCTCAGATCGGACGACTCAGCGGCCTGCTTTCGCTGCTGGCCAATTGGCGACAGGGGAGACATTGTAGAGAGTGTGGGCAGTGTTGGTACAGTGTTCGTGGTGAAGCGACGGACGAGACTCTGGCGGGCGTCGCCAACAGCGGTGGTCTGCGAGGGCAGCTGGCTTCCAATGCTTCGCAGAGGAGAAGAGTAGGTCGGGAAGGGGGCCTCGTCGCGAGGCGACTGGGGATTGCGGAAACGCATGTCGTCGATGCGGTCGCCGAGGCCGTGTGGGAAGGCCATGGGCTTCCTCGACAGCAGCTCTGCGGTGGGTCAGTGACACAGTCTCTCTTGAAGTCGAGTCGTCGCGAATGTGTGGGGTCGGAGCGGTGTGTGGAGGAGCACTGGAGGAGCACTGGAGCAGAGGACTGTGGTCGCGAGGCGCCATGCTTCGACGTGCGGCGAGTATACGGGGAGGTTCGAGGGCGAAGATGGGGTGCTGGAGGACTTCTACTTACAAGTGTACAGGTTCGCACCCTCCCAGCTACGGGCAAGGCTTCATAGAAAGATGAGGTGTTCTCGAGAGGTCGGCCCAACGCTCTCGCGGGTAAAACGTCGTACCTGGAGGCGCCTCTTATTGGAGCTTGGCCTGAGCGTTGCTGCGGCAGAACCCCAGGAAATCGACGTCGCACTCGAAGTCGAGGGCCGCTTTCGAACTCGAACCTGTTATACAGCCGCCAGCCCGCCGAGCGAGACAAAAGGGAAAAGAGACGGTCGGGAGGAGGTAGAGTACACGGATGGAGGGCGGAGGCGGAAGGAGGGCGTGCGACAGGTAAGGTATAGGTACGGTACAGTACAGTACAAGAGGAAGAGAACAGCGCGAACAGCAACAAGACAGGGCCCCAAAGCTCGAGGCTCAAGGCTTGGAAGGCTCACGACCGGGGACTCTGAGCGCCGGCCGTGTCTGCGTCTTATTATTATTCAACCGACTCAAACACTCAAAGTCAAGACGCGGTGCGGTTCGGACCCTCAGAGGCTCAGACCCTGGATGGAGGCAAGGCGATGCGCTCGACAAAGGGCCAAATCATAAATGGACCAGACTGTGGGCAGAGGGTCTTTGGCTGGTTAGCGTTCCACTATGCAGCATCCCATCGGCTTGGACGTTGTTTGGCTGCTGCTGTCTGCCTCTAATCCCGCACTGCTCAGTGGCCGCTCCAGCTGGTGGATCAACCTCTCGTGGCCTCTTGGATCCCTCGATCCCTCGACCTTCGCCCGGCGCTGGCAGCACAAACGAAGGTCATGGCCAGATTCAGCAGCTCGGACGGCAAAAGTCGCCCAGTCCACGGTGGTGCTGAGTGCTCACGCCGGTGCTTCTGCTGCTGCGAGTCGGCTCGTATCACACTGCGGCCATGGCCCATCTCACAGACTTGCACCCACCGACGGCGCTCTTGCGTCTTCGCTTCGCAATCGCTCCATTTCCAATTCGGTGACGCTGGGCCCTCGAGAGTCGAAACTCAACAACTCGTCGACCTCGAAGACGAAGCCCGCTGTGCTCGCCGCCGTGGCCTGTTTTGGAAGCGCCCTGGGTCCTGGCGGCAGAGTGGGAGTCGGGTCGGGTTGGCGTGTCCCCCATCACCCATCACCCATCATCCATGTCCATGAGGTGCATCTCGGAAACCCTGCCCGCAGGCTGGGGTTGCTCTGGGGCTCTTCTGGGGCCAGCAGCGCCTGACTTGTCACGAATTAATCTGTATATTGGCGTGGGCGTCCGTCGTCATTGTCTGTCCGGCGTAGCACTCGCTGAACCGCCGTGGTAATACAGAAAGCTGGTGCTCAGCAGTGCTCACGGCCCTCTCCCGGGAACCTCTCCGATACATGGCATTCCTGGTGCCCCCGCCATCTATAGCGAACCATAGTCATTCGGCATGTCCATAGCTGGGTGAACAGGCCAGGTAGATTGCCGTCTTCGTATCAAGGTACCGTGACAGGACGGGGGTACCTGGGAGTCGGAGGCTGGGGAGTGCAGGTGGGGAGTGGGGAGGCTTTCTGCGTCCTCTGAGCCTGAGTCTCTCTGCGTCGAGCTTGCCCCGAGCGAGGACTTTGATGAGGAAACGCGTCGCGATGCAGACGTGATCTGCTCTGCTCTGCATTTCTGGCGTTCTCGATGCTGGTGCGGAGGGCCTCTTCTGCACGTTGACTCGACGGTTGAGCAGGAGGAATAGTCGGTCAACCTGCAGGAGATCTAGGGCGCCATCGTGCAGAATCAGTCCTGAGCGGAGGCCAAGCCCGCGAAGTTGGGAAACATCACACGAGCGGAAGGGAAGCAAAATAATACATGTCGAGGGGATGGAGGGGGGAGAATACCTATGAGGCAGACGGGTAGAGTATGGTAGGTACCTCGTGACTCGAACTTGGCGTGGAGATGATATGGGGTTCTGGTGAACATACTAGGTAGGTACCTTAGGTACGGAGTAGGTACGTGGGTATGAGCGTAGCGATTGAGGAAGTCTGGCGACCGAAAAGCATACCTTCTAGGTACGCTGCAGTGTGAAAGGGCGTGGACTCGGTAGCAGGGCAAACAGCAGGCCCTCCAAATTTCAGATGTGAACTTCCTGATCTGGATGCGCAAAATGTGCAGTGCTGGAATTCAACTAAACCTCCGTTTGTCAAGTGCTACGGAGGATACCTAAGGTACCTAGGTAGACAGCGGTAGACTCCTTCCCGATCTTCCACACCGCCCAAAGTGTGAGTGTCTCCTTTGGGAAATCAGACGGGCACCAGCCACCCTGCCGTGCCTGCCCCAGCCCAGCCCAGCCCCGCGATTGCGTTATCGATAAGACTTGTGGCTTTGCTTGTGGCATAGGGCTGAGTGGCCCGTGCGATAAAATTACTCCTCCAGTGCCTCCACCATCAACATCAGCATCCGCTCGCAGACGCAGAGTCTCTCGCGCACGACTCCCCCACAACAACGCGTCGTTCCTGTTCGCAATGGCTCCACCCGGCAGGCCCCCAAGTTCCGCCCCGCGCACCGTTTCTCGGACTGCCAGGGCGAGTTCCCCACCAGTCCATATACAGATGGCATCACTGACCATACACCAGAAGGGCCCAGAGGCTGTTGATGTGCCGCCAGAGAAGGACAGCCAGTCGCCCTCTAACAAGAAAAAGTCGGCTCCATCCCAGACCGAGGACAGCTTCAATGCGCTCTTGCACACGCAATACCACGGGAAATCCCTCACAGATCCAATTGACACGGCTCGAGACAAATGGAATCTGCTTCCAGCTTTCCTCAAGGTCAAGGGCCTGATCAAGCAGCACATCGACTCGTACAATTTCTTTGTCGATTTCGATCTGAAGGATATTGTCCGCGCGAATAGCAGAGTCGTGAGCAGCGTGGACCCACACTACTTCGTCGAGTAAGTCTGACTCTGCCTTGCGCCTCCTCCATGCTGCTAATCCTCAACAGGTTTCTGGACATCCGAGTTCTCATGCCTAACCGCCCCGACGAAGATAATGACCGCCCTTCCACTATCACACCCAACGAGTGCAGGCTCCGCGACACCAGCTACACCGCTCCCATTGTCGTCGACATCAAGTACAGGAAGGACAAGACCATCGTCCGGCGCAAGAACATTCGTATCGGTCGCATGCCCATTATGCTCCGAAGCAACCGATGTGTCCTTTCCGGCAAGCCAGTCGACCAAATGGGCCGCCTGGGCGAGTGTCCCATTGACCCTGGCGGATACTTCATTGTGCGCGGTCAGGAGAAGGTCATTCTTGTTCAAGAGCAGCTTAGCAAGAACCGTGTCATTGTCGAGTCTTTCAAGGGTATCATCCAAGCTTCGGCCACTAGGTATGTGGCTATCGAGCATACATTTTATGCGACGTCTCTAACATTCTGCAGTGATACTCACCTTCGCAAGTCCAAAACCTATGTCATCATCAAAAAGGGAGTCATGACTCTGAAGCACAACATCTTCCAGGAGGACATCCCAATCGTTGTCGCTTTTAGAGCCATGGGAATTCAAACGGAGCGAGAAATGCTTGAGATTGTCGCTGGCGAAGACCACCTCTACCAGGACATGTTTGCTGTGAACTTTGAGGATGCAAACAAGCTGGACATTCATTCACAGCAACAAGCCCTCGAGTACGTTGGCAGCAAGATCAAGATCATGAAGCGGCCAGCAAACGGCGCGAAGCGGAACTATCAGTCAGAAGCCCTCGGAGCCTTCAAATCTATCATCATCGCCCATGTTCCTGTTCAGGGCATAGACTTCAAACTCAAGGCCCTATATGTTGCTCATATGGCCCGCCGGGTGATCATGGCGACACACGACTCTTCTCTTGTTGACGATCGCGACTACGTCGGGAACAAGCGCTTGGAGTTGGCTGGACAAATGCTGAGTATTCTCTTCGAGGACAATTTCAAGCGTTTTACAACCGACTTCAAGACGCGAATGGACAAAATTCTCTTGAAGCCTGTTCGAGCTCAACCCTTTGACGTCTATGATCACCTTTCAATGCATTCATCAAGCATCACCCAGGCTCTTGATAGGGCCCTGGCTACTGGCAACTGGAGCTTGAAGCGATTCAGGATGGAGCGTGCTGGGGTCACTCATGTCCTAAGTCGCTTGAGTTACATCGCTGCTCTGGGCATGATGACTCGCATCAGCAGCCAGTTCGAAAAGACGAGGAAAGTCAGTGGCCCACGCGCGTTGCAACCTTCACAGTTCGGAATGCTCTGCCCATCGGACACCCCAGAAGGAGAAGCATGTGGTCTCGTGAAGAACCTCGCCTTGATGACGCATATCACCACCAACGTCGAAGAAGAGCCTATCCGGAGATGCATTGCGACCCTCAATATTCATAACGTTCTCGATCGAACCGGCGGTGACTTGTACAAGCCAGGCACCTATATCATCTTCGTCAACGGCACGCCTTTTGCGACCACCAGCTACCCAAAGACCTTCCTCAGGAACTTCCGAGATTACCGTCGTGCTAGCCTACTTTCCAAGTGGGTTAGCATCAACATCAACAACCATTACAATGCTATCCACATTGCCTCGGATGAGGGTAGGGTCTGCCGGCCGCTCATCATTGTGGAGAAGGGAAAATCAAAGGTCACTGCTCGCTACCTCAAAGCACTGCTGGCCGGCAAGATGGACTTTGATGATTTCGTCACGCGAGGTCTTGTGGAGTATCTTGATGTCAACGAGGAAAACGATTCCTTGATTGCCATGTACGAGAAGGATATCAACTCTCACACGACCCATCTGGAAATCGAGCCGTTCACTCTACTGGGCGCAGTTGCTGGTCTCATTCCCTTCCCACACCACAACCAGTCCCCTAGGAACACGTACCAATGCGCCATGGGCAAGCAGGCCATTGGAGCCATCGGCTACAACCAATTCGAGCGCATTGACACTTTGCTCTATCTTATGGTGTACCCCCAACGCCCCCTCGTCACAACCCGCACCATCGAACTCATCCAGTACGACAAACTTCCAGCGGGTCAAGCAGCTACAGTTGCAGTCATGTCCTATAGCGGATATGATATTGAAGACGCCCTGGTTCTCAACAAAGCCTCCTGTGACCGCGGCTTTGGACGCTGCCAGGTCTTCAAGAAGGCGACCAGTATGTTGAAGCGCTATCAGAACGGCACCCAAGACATCGTCAACGCCGGAGCCATCGACTATGGAAACCCAAGCCACCAAAAACTCGGAAAGGATGGCATCGTCGACGTCGGATTCAAACTCGAGAAAAACGACACATACATGCTCAAGCAGACACCGACGAACTATTCTTCCTCCGGCCTCGAGCGTTCCGACCGCAGCTCGACTCTTAACTATATCCCCCTCCACAGCTCCTACAAACTACCCGACCCGTGCTATGTCGACAAAGTCATGCTCGCATCCAACGAAACTGACTCGACCATCATCAAAATTCAAACCCGCCAAACCCGGCGGCCAGAGCTCGGCGACAAGTTCTCGTCGCGCCATGGCCAAAAGGGTGTCGTTGGTCTCATCGCCGAACAAGCAGACATGCCCTTCGATAGCTCCGGCATTTGCCCAGATATCATCATGAACCCGCACGGATTCCCCTCGCGCATGACCGTTGGCAAAATGCTCGAGCTGGTCGCAGGCAAAGCGGGCGTCCTGACCGGAAAATTCAAATATGGCACCGCCTTTGGCGGCGAACGCGTCCAGGAGGTTGGCGAACTCTTGTTGCAAAAAGGCTTCAACTATCTGGGAAAGGACTGCTTGACTTCGGGCATCACAGGCGAAATGCTCCCGGCTTACGTGTTCACGGGCCCGATCTACTACCAGAAGCTCAAGCACATGGTCCAAGATAAAATGCACTCGCGCGCCCGCGGCCCCGTTGCCATGCTCACGCGCCAGCCCACCGAAGGTCGCTCGCGCGATGGTGGTCTGCGTCTCGGAGAGATGGAACGTGATTGCCTCATCGCGTACGGCGCCTCGCAACTGCTGATCGAGCGCCTCATGCTCTCCTCCGACGCGCATGATTGCGACGTCTGCGAGCAGTGCGGACTGTTTGGGCTCAAAGGGTGGTGCGTTCGCTGCAATACGAGCGAGCATATGTACACCTTGACCGTACCGTATGCGAGCAAGTTGCTGATTCAGGAGCTCGGCGCAATGAATGTTAGGGTGGGTGTGGAGTTGGAGGACGTGTTCAAGGAGGAGAGGTATAGGGAGGGCGAGGTGGGCGGTAGTGACTGGGGAAAGCCGGCGAAGGGGAAGGGTGGTGCAGCTGGTGGTGGCAAGAGGAGGAGGGGGGGTGGAGCGGCCACGAATGGAGCTTGATAAGGGATGTTTGGGCTGAGCAGTGGTGTCACTGGTGCTTGTGTGAGGCCTTCTGCATTCATTTGCTTGAATTGCTCGCTGCTTGTCGACCTCAAAGTCGATGGCAGCAACGCAACAGCAGCTCAAGTCCCCATTGCCTCATTTCCCTCCTCTCCATCAGATCTGCTTTCCCACCATTTCTCTTTCCAGTCCCTTCTCGATCTTCCACATTTGTCTTCCCTGAACCACAATACCCTCATCTAGACTCCCGACTCTCCACAAGAGTCTAGTCTTTACGTTTGATTTCCTTCGAAAGCATAGCCAGCGAGCGGCACGGCAGCATGGAAAAGGCATCGATGCATAGCCACAGGCGTAATCGTGATCAGGAACCAATAGCATCATCAGAGATAAAGTCTTGTGTTTCTCAAGAACAATGCGTGACAGCAGGTGAATATCCAATCATGAGACAAAACAATCACCAGACACATCACTGCAGGACTCAACAATCTCACTCAAGGTTGTGCTGGAGTTTGTTTTTGGCATATGGCCAGTGTTCATTTCTAGAGGTGACCCTCCTAGCTAGAGTAACAAGTAGCTTCTCCCATTGCCATGACTCCACGCCATGCAAAAAGGACCGACAAAAATATAGAATGAAAGAAGTCAATCTGTATGTAAGAATGGTAATTTGAAGGAGGTGGGGGTATGTGAGTGAGCTATGACTCTCCCTATTCAAGAGTCCATTCGCACGCAGGCATATATGCAAGTTGGGCGCCGATGAGGATGAGTATAACCATGTCCGCTTTTTCGCCGTCCGCTCGCTCGCTATGCTGGAAGGACGAGTTCAAAGGCAGGGGGAAGGCAAGGAGACTGTATGGAATGGGAAAGAAATAGAGAAAGGTAATTGGGCTAGTAGTGGGGTATAAGGAAAGAATTATAGAGGTGGAAGTGGAGCAATGCAAAGCAAATGCAAATTCCAGTGCAAGTCAAAGCAAACGAGCATACAGACTGACGTCTGATTGCTCGACGATGTAAAGTACACGCAAGAGAGGGAATTGGGGAAGAAGGTGAACGTGGCTGGTGAATGTGGCTTTAAGCTTTGTACATCTCTCTAGCGCTGGCGCGCGATCAAGAATTGGTTGCCGTTTTGACTTGCTAGAGAGATTGCCGATGGATGGATGGATGAGCCAAGTCGAGTGTGTGTTTCCGTGTTTCCGTGTGTCTGTGTACGCGACTTTGCATGCAAGTGCAATCTCATCCCGCTAGCCCTCCCTGCTCAAATGGGAGATCGAAATCGGGCGTTGAAGGCTCGAAAGGAGGAGAATTCGTGAGATCCAGAGATTCGGTAACATCTGGGAGTTCAGGAAGAACCGCCAACATGCCAGAGGTTGAGCTCCAAGGACCAGGGCCTGAAGGAGATGGAGAGCGGGACCGTTCATGTAGAGAATGCCGAGGTGGTTGGACGTTCGGGCTATAGACAGGCGAAGTGGGCGAATAGAATATGCTACTTCCAGGCGAATACCACCCACCAATAGGCGATGGGGTAGGTGACGGTTGATCGTGAGGCAATCCTTCCGCGGTCAATAGATGAGCAGGCAAATGATCCGCAGGCCATCCATTCGCAAGCCATTCATTCGCACGAAATCCAGCACGAAATCCATCCGCAGGAGATTCATCCGCAAAAAATTCAAGCACAGCCGATCGAAAACTCATCGGCCGAATTATAGGAGGCCTACGGACCGGCTCAACCGAAAGAGCCATGAAAACAACCCGGCTAGGGGCAGAGGCTGGCAATGGTTCCGCCGGAAGTGCCTCCAGGGGTTCGTCGATTAGGCTGTCAGCAAAACAGATCTAACACCACTCAATAAGCAGCGCCGCCGAGATTACCATCGCCGATCAAGGTAGCAAGATTCGCATCGTCCAAATCGCTCTTCAGGCGCGCAACTTCCAGCTCACGTTCGCTCTTCTCCCAGTCCCGTTCAAGTTTGCGCTTTTTGACGTCCTTCTCGTTGATGAGCGCGCGCAGACGCTCTGCCTCCTCCTCAAGCTTTGTGATCTTGGCCTGCCGCTCTGGACTGATGAGGCTGGGCGCCTTCTGGCCGCCAGGGATCGGTTGGGGAAGGTCGGCGAGGTAGTTGGAAGGTTGGAATCGCTGAGTACGGGGGTAAGTAGTCGAGGTGCTATTGTGAGAGCCACGGTAGGCTGCGGCTGGGGGAGGGCCGGCATGGGAGCTCCGCGGGCCAGTTGGTGGACCTCCACGACCCAGGTTGAGAGTCTGGTTGGCAAAGTGCGTTCCTCCGCCGCGGCGTGGCACAGGAGGACCTGAGAAATCTCGATGTGGGAAGCCTCCTCCAAAGCCACGTCCACCGCCTCGTGGATGATGGGGGATATGATTGCCGCGACCATGTGACATTCCAGGACCGACCGGCGGAGACATTGCAGGAGTGGGATATGGGCGTGCACTTGGGCCAGTGGGTGGCGCACGGCCGAACGATGCATCGCCGTTGCGGTATGCAGGTGCAGTTGGAGGCCCGCCGTTCATGTCGTAACCACGGTCGCGTGGCGGCGGGGACTCGTTGCGCCTCGTACTTGGGTATTGCTCTGGAGACGGGCGATGAGGGCGGTCCTCTGGCACATATGCTACGCGGCTAGGATGAACGTGCGGGGAGGAGAGTCTGCTGGTGGTGACAGATTCTCTGCCTGAGGCATTCCTCACGGGTGACCGTGAGCGGCGCTGATAGCTCTCGGAGGCGTAGGTCTCGCGGGGAGGTGAGCGTGAGCGTCCACGGTATCCACCAGCTCGGTCATTGGAATAGCCACGGTAGCGAGCACGCGGTGGGGAAGCAACTCGTTCCCTCTTAGGTGAGCGCATGCTGCGAGCTTCAACTGGAGAGACGTCTCGGCTGCGCTTCACTGGCAGAGGAGACCGCTCACGGGCACGTGGTGGGGAACGAGCATAGCGCGAGTCTCGAGGAGGAATTGGCGAGCGAGCCCTAGCAGCTGGCTTGTATGCATCTGCGCGAGGAGAGTAGCCACGGCGCGGTGGAGAAGCTGCCCTGGCTGTACTCCTCCAGCTATCGTTGCGACCCCGATATCCATCACCACGAGGTGGGCTGCGTGAGCGTCGGCGGAACATAGGAGATCTGCTGCGAGCACGACCGGAACGCGCATCGGGAACCCAGGTGTCGGCACTCTGAGGCGGAGGCGAGGCGCGAAGTGAGCGTCGGGGAGGTGAGCGCGTGCGGTATTCACCGCCAGGACGGTAAGACTCGCCGCCGTAGTCACGCTCACGATCGCGGTCGTATCTAGAGGACAATTCAGTCAGTTGTGGGCCGGGTGGTGGTGAAGCAGTCATCGTGTTGACTTGCCTGCGGTCGCGATCCATGTGCGCAGGTGGAGTATTTGGATGGTGCAGAAAGGAACAAATATGTGAGCGAGCGAGAAGTAACTGGGATGGGAGAGTGTAGAGATGAAGGCAGCAAAGGGAGGTCTCGGAATGCTCAAAGAGAGTTGTCGGGACGCGGTTGCTGTGTTGTTGTTTTGACGTCGTCGCGTGGAGGAGGATCTGTGGTGGAGTTTGAAGTTCACGGCGAAATATCTCGAATCGAAGTTACAGCTGGCCGCAATGCCAAGACTTTGTCTGGTCACGTGACCAGCTCTCCTGATTCTGACTCTTCTCCTGCCTTCCTGCTACCTACTACTGCACTGCACTCTTGTGTACTCTTACGTAAAACTCTTTTCGCCTTGCTCTCTAGGGACACTCTCTCGCTGTCAACATTCTTTATTTATACTGCTTTCGCCTATGGTATGGTCGGGGTGTCGCTATCAGGCTTCGCTGGCGACTCGTTTCGCTGTCGAACACGAAATACTCCTCCGAAAATACTCCTCGGCCCATATATTCTTACAATTCGCTGCCATCTCCATACCATGCAAATGCAGGAAACAGCACCCATCACGTTGAGATCTTGCCATTTTGACAGGTATGTCAATGCTTCGCCGTACTCCGTCCCATTAAACGCCATCGCTTTGTGTCCGTAAACAATTCAGTCCAGTCTCATAGCTCTTGCACCAGTCCTTTGCGCCGACGCCCGTCTGTTCGACAGCGCCGCTTCTCAACGCTTCTTCTCGTCCGCCTTGAAGCGCTTCCTAGCCGCATCAGCCTTCTCCGCCTTCTTTGCTGCAGCTCCAATCATCGCGGTGAGTTCGTCCTGGTCGATCGCGTTGTTGCCCCAGGGGTTGTGCTTGTCCTTGGTCTGGGCCTCGTACTGCTTGCGAATCTCCTCCTTGCTCAACTTGTTCTCGCGTTCGAGAGCATCGATGTCAACCGCAACATCGACATCGCCTGCCTTGCGCTTCTTGTTCTTGTCCTCTTGGCCCAAGACGGGAATATCGCGGGCCTTCTTCCCACCCGGAAGCACATAAGCTTTCTCTCCGCCGAAAAGTCCAGTGGCGTGGATCGCGCGCTCTTTCAGGACAATGCCGGCTTGACGAGGCGCCACAAGCTCATCATCCTCATCCTCATCGTCTTGGTCCTTGCCAACCATGAACTGGCCGCCGACAAAGTCCATTTCTCCAATCTGGGTCGTGTCGACGGAAGCGGTGCCAGGACCTGCAACATCAGCGGGAGCCTTCTCTTCCGCGACTTGCTCCTCGTCCTCATCCATCTCCTCGTCCTCATCCTCATCGGATTCTTCCTCGGGCTCAGCGGCTGGTTCGAGCTCGCCCCACAACTTGCGCTCCACAGGTTCTCCAATCGGCTTCTTCTTCTCTTCAGCTTGCAACACTCCGAAGACGTCGCCTCCATACAGGGGATGGCCATGTTCGTCGAGGGGTGGCCTGCCGTATCCACCAGCATGGAAGCCCCAGATGGCGCCGGGTGGGATAGGAGCATTCAGGCCAGAGATCTTGAGGGCGGGGTAGGAAGGAGGCGGGCCGAAACGCTGCATGTTCACGAGCCATGGTGGGGGAGCGCTGGGCGGGATGTTCAACGCTTCCTTGACGTCTTCGCTCAGGACGCCTGGACGGAGGTGCTTCGGGTCGACCTCCCATTCCTTGCCTTCGTAGTAGACTTCACCAAAGCGCGTCAAAGGCGGCTTGGTTTGGTACTTGAAGAACGCCTCGTAAAGCTTCTGGTAGTCGACGTCGAGCTTGCCCATCTTTGGCTGGACGCGCTCGCGTTGCTTCTGCTTGAGGGACGCCTCTGCTTGCTTCTCCAAGACTGCATCACGCATACCGACGATGCCGGTGTCGACGATGAACTTGGGGAGCTGGAAGGGTGGCTTCTCGATACCGCGCTTGGAGGAGAGGTATTCGCGCTTCTGGGACCAGTGGGCTGGGACGGGAACGACGTTTTTTTGTGACTTGACGTTGACCAGGAAGATTGGGTCCTTGGCATAGGTGTCGGTCCACTCAACCAGCTCAGGGTGCTTGACTGAGGATTTGAGCTGGGCGACCGACATCTTCTTGCGTTCCTTTTTTGGCGGCTTCTTGAGCTTGCCTGCGAGTACATCATCGTCATCTTCCTCTGGGATGAACTCCTCCTGCTCCATGACCTCAGGTTTGTTCGCGGGCTTGGAAGCGGGATTTTCGCGGGTGGTGTATCCCATCTTGCGCAGAACATCGCCATAGTTTTGCTCCATCAAAGGATCGAAGGCGTTGATGTCGTCGTCAGTGATGTCGTCATAGAAGTTGATAGGTTCTGCAGTGGGTTCATCCGCGCCGGCAGGAGGAGCATCCTGCAGTGGTGTTAGTGGCAGCATTGGCGCTGATAGAATAGGACAACTTACAGGCATAGGCGCATCGTTGAGACCAGCAGGCGGGACACCGAAAGTAGCCTGTGGAGATGTGAATAACCATTTCACAAAGCGGGGAATAGAAAAACTTACTCGGCTGCCGTTTTCGATATCAGTAGGAGCGGGGGCGGGAGTCGCATCGCGAGAGCTAGATTCCGGAGTAGCGGATGCGGCCTTCTTGTTATCAGTTAGCTGGAGTTCTTTGTAGACTGGTGGAGGGAGTGGAAGAAGTTGACTCACTTGCTCTGCCTTCTTGATCTTCGCCTGCGCGCGGCGGCGCATGTTCTTGGTGACCTTGGGTTTGCTCATCTTGAGTGCGCCCAGAGATCAGGTGTGAGGTGTGAGAATGGAGAGAGTGATGGGATTGATGCTCGATTGATGCAGGAAGTGTGTGTTGTGATAGACAGTCAAAAACCAAGCTGACGCGTGGTTGTTGACAGTCGCGACGAGGTTTTGGTTGTCGCGCGGAGGTAGCAGAGGTAGAAGTTCTGATGCCAAGACTCCGTCGCCAAGTCCTGCGATTCTGCTAGCGCAACCCGGCCCCAGCATGTAAGATAGGGCTGACTGCCAATCTAATCTGATTAGATCGAACTTCATCAGATCCCTTGATTGACAATTCTGTGGCAGGACTTTATGCCACTCCTTGGAAACTTAGAAGCGAGGAAGCGCCTGGGATGTTTCCGTAGAACATTAGGATGGAAAGGTTCTACCAAGTGATAGAGGTAGACTGCTTGGTCTTTTCCAAATCATCGCCACATCCATCGATTTGTTATGCCCACGGTGAAAGCTATTGTCGAAGACTATTTAGCTGTAGTGACGTGCGTGCTTAGTCAGGCATCATGTGATCTGGAGCATACATTCCATCTCCGGCATTTGGCACTCCTAGACAGTTACATCACACAACACAACACACACATCACACTTTACATCACAATTTACATCTTTTCGATCTCTAAAGATCTACATTTTTCCACTGCGTTGTTGCGCCCCAAACGTGATCACGCAGTATCCTCGGAGCTTGGCAACTATCACCCCAAAGACTCCGACAGCTATTTCGGCACCACTTGATGCTTTTTGTCGCATCATGATTCTATTAAAAGGAAGGAAACTATCTTCGACGAGTCCCCAAACCTTCTATAATTGATGGCTTTCATCGAGCGGCATACCTTAAGCTAAATAAGCATATTGAGAGGTTGCTATGAATATACCTCTGTCCTAACGCAATTCTTAGATCTTGCACCCACGAGTTCATACCGAACCATTCCAAGCCTAGGACCTTGTGGATAAAAGCTCGGCCTCTCTCATAAGAAAGAAAAAAGACTTATTTCGAGAACAATCGATGTCTTGATCCCTTGTGATAACTAGGCAGTACCCGCAAGCCATTCTCGACAATACAACATCACTCAAATTAATGATCTTCAAACAAACTATTGAAGCAACCCTTCATCTTTACCGTCAAATTCGAAGGCTTCGACTAGCCATTAGGTTTATCATGCTCGTCCCACCATTTTTGCCCCTCGCAGCCTGACGAGCGGACGGATGCAAAAGATATTTTCATGGAAAAGGATGGACGAAAAAAATAGTAAGGTCGTCATCAAAGAACTGATCCCTAGAGCGCCATGTTTCGAACTTGGGACTCGCTGAACATGCGTATCTCATACTCCTTAAGCAATGCTGTGGTCCATAGACTCGAAGGGAATCGCAACAACTCTCTTCCTCATTCGAGAGGAGGACCAACATTGCGGTTAAATTGCTTCCTAAGAAAGCCGGTGCATACCATATACTTCCTGGCCTAAACAAGCGATGTTGCCCTCTGCAAGATGTCATAGTCGAGATGCTCTCGCTATTACCAAGGGAAATATTCCGATGAGTTAGAAATTCCAAGAAGATGTCTGTGTACCGTTTGATCGTAAATCTGTGTCTCGGACCATCCCACATGAACAAGATGCAAAGTATTGTTTTTAGCATTAGGCCGGAGTAAATTGGTCGTAGAGTAGAGTAGATTTGGGCTACATCACGTCCGTAAATCTTGTGAAGGAAGGTTCTCAAAACTTGAACGCTGGCATAAGAGTCGTTTTCTCTTTTCGGCTTTTAGTTTTAAAGATGACCTGAGTACTCTTCGTTTCAAGCGTCCAACGTTGAGGTCAACATTCATACCTTTTGACCCTCAAAACAGAGAAAATCCAAATCAAAAAGGACGAACATTGACATCAAATCTCCACCCGCAGATTGACATGAGGGTGCCGTCAAGTCTCCCAAATCTCTAATACCCTCCATCACGGCATCTCGCGTACATGGCTCCTCTCGCCCACTCGGCCATTCCAAACCCGAACTAGCGAACGCGTCTTCGGCTCCGGACCGCGCTCTCGTCATCCCCATAGATTCGAGATCCCAAATCTTCCCGGGGCACGTCCAAGGATCCACGCGTCCGTCTTCAAAAACAGGGACCACAGAGATAGTAACCGAGAATACAAGAGTAATTTGCGCAAAGCAAGAATATATTGCCTAGGTACCTGGGCGAGCCTCCCTGGTCCGACACAGCCTCCCTTGGCCTTGGATCTAAGGGAACAATATATTCGAATCGCGGAGCGGGAGTCGTTGACATGCCCAGATTTGAAGGGGTGGAAAGTCTTGGGTGTGGTGCTCGTGGGCACAAGCTGTTGGCACAATTCTGGGCATACTGCGGAAATGAGTTGATTGATATCGGACGCGGCATCTGACTTTTTAGCTCTTGGTTTAGTTTGTGATAGTGTTTGGACATCTTGGGTCAAATTGGGTGGACTGGGCTAGAACAAGAATGTAAGCTGAACGATAATGTCCTAAGATAATGTCCTAAAGGACTCGGGGAGAGACTTTCGAAAGTGAAAATGGCTTAGCAGTAGTAATGCAGTCCAGAGTTGAGAAAACAAACAGGGATTTTCGCTACTGTCGCTAATTTGATGACGGCATCTGAAGTTCAGTAGTTAGGGACAGCAAACACTTGCGTATGTACGGCGGGTTGATTTTCGAGTCGCATTTCGACGACCACTTGCCTACCTGATTAGCTATTCGCGAATTCCACACGTTCGCTAACGATCGTGCGATGCGAGCCAGATTTCTCTACGCCCAGATCCCTTTTGACATATTCATCACCTGCAGATTGGAATAATGCGCTCTTCCTTGGCCCATGGAAATTCCGCCATCTGCTCCAAAGGGTTCCGCCGTACTCATGCTTGGCCCGCTCAGACGACGACATGCTTGGCAGTACGAGCAGTGGCATTCATCTATCAGAGGGTAAGGGAAAAGACAGACCCCCGAGAGTCCAGGGGTTGGATATATTATAGAGTTGCGGATCTGTTATGACGAAGGGACGAGGTTGAGACACGCCAAGCGCGTAGGAGAATGTAACCGCCAAGTGGCGTAAACTGCAGAAGCGCGCGCCAGCGGGAGTAGCCGCACGCTGCGACAGATCTTGGCTAAGACCGTTTTGGGCTTGGCTGCAGCGTGCTGCACGACAAGTCCACCCTGGCGTCTCGCATTGCGGTCACTGACCACCCCTCGTGGAGTTGAACGTGGTGACAACAACCTGTCGAACGGTTGGAGTTTGGAAGCCCGTGTTCCTGAAGCATGTGGTCGGCATCCCGGCGAGGTACCATGCGGTAAGTACCCGAGTGTCGGTCTCGATAGCCGGGACCGTTCTTCGGCCTGAGTGACAACCACGCAGAGAAATCTGCGAACAAGATGGGCAGCTAACTTACTAGCTAGGCATGCGAACAGCTAAGACTTGGTAACGTCTGGGCTACTTCATCATGCTCAATGGCGTACCCTGGGTTGAGAGTCGTGCTCTTCGCGTACGTGGTCTATGACAGGCTTGTGGCATCTCGTCTCTTCGACGTGCTATATGGAGAAAGCGAGAGCTGAAAACCCACCAGCAGCTTCTCCGTATTCTCCGTGTGAATCACCACGATAGATGGATGTTGGGATAATAAATCTGTCCTGGCTCCCAAGAGCTATACCATGGCCTGCCAACCAATAGTCCTGGGGACTAATTTCTCTGAATGGGCAGCGCATGAAACCTAAAGTTTGCCACGGCGGAGCTGTTTTGTCGAAACACGTGAATGATGGGGGTAAATCCCTTGAACGCGTAGTTCCCCACGGGAAAAATGCTTAGCGAGGCCGTTGGACAGAATCCAGATGTTTGTAGTTCCTACCCCGTGGGAAACATGCGCTTGAGTAGACATATAAAAACGATGGAATATTGGCGGTGAGACTGTGTCGGATTGTTCGAAAGCCAAACAGTATCCAAGTTCTGCTACTAGGTTACTGGAGAGCACCAGATGGGTAGCAAAGTTTCGTCTGATCAACAGCACAAGAACAACATATTGGATTTCGCTCGTATGTTTTTGAGGGACAAGACGGAGGAGAATGAAAAGGCTGGGCAGACTCACCATCGGCTGCTGCCCATGGTAAATGATTATAGGCAATCTGGTTTACGATCAGGGACGACATGAAACGCAGAACGAATCTGGAGCCTTTTACCAAGAACATTGGCAGCCCTCACGTTGGACAATATAGGGAAGTATAGGGGAGCAAAGGGCAAGCTGCCGACTAGGATGGGCCAGAGAGACATTTTCTCAAGCCGTTGTGGAAAAGCATGGGAACCGGAAAGCGCACAATTATTAGATCTTTTGTACCTACCCATCATTTTTCCATGTTCGACATAGCGTATAGCGACCAGAACTTGAGCGTACTGCAAGGTACCAGAGAAGGTCTACTTGGCAGAAAAGGTCTACTTGACTCCTCCGTCGGCGGTGGAGCAGCCAGCAACCAAGGGCAGATGGTGATCTCAATTACGGTGCCTTGAGTCTTGAGTCTTGCGAATGCCAGGAAGATATCATAGACGGGTCGCTAGTCAACGGCCCGGGCTGTCATTCCTAACAGGACAGGCTGGCTGCTCCAATTCGACCAGTGCGGTTACTGGCCCTGAGCGCTATACTGTTCAGCAAACGAGGGACCCTGGGAGGGGAGGTTGCGCGTTCTGCGTCAAAATGGTCCAGGAAGCACTCAGGGAGAGCAACCAGGAAGTGACAAAGTGTCCACGCCTAGGCCACGCGCTCCCACAGACATGGGGGTGGTCGGACCGGCTGAGGCTGGAGAGAAACGTTTGGCAGTTGGACCAACGTCGGAGCATTTCGAGTCTGCGACGAGCCAAGAGGAGTTGTGCTGCCCAGACAGCTGCAGACCACCAAGGCATATTGCAGACGGGCCTGTACGGTGCTCTGCATGTGTCGGTCCAAGCCCTTCTGATGCCTGTCCCCAGGTCTGGAGTGCTGGTGGTGCTGCATCGGCATGGCATAGCAGGACAACGCGGACGCGAGACCGAAGAATCGCAGTGTTCGGAGTCCAAGAGATAGCGGAGACTGCTGGACCAGCTGCTGTCTCGGCCACCATCTGCAACTGATATGCAGCTTGGCCGGAGACATGCAGACTATTAGAAGCTGCTGCAGCCCAGAGCTGGAGTGCTTCTCTGCTGCAGATGTTGGTGTTGCGTTCACATACTTTTCGTTTCCTTCCATTGATCCCTCCGGGCCCTCCCCTCCTCTTCCACTACCCTATACCCCTCCTCCCTCGTGGAGACCAAGCAATTGGCCGTGCTGGTGTTCGGAGATTGCTCTGGTATTGTCGTTGACGGGTCGTTGAGGTACGTCCCAAAAAGTCGCCCGTTCAATTGTCGTTGTTTGGCCGATTTTTTCTCTCTCCCGCGTCCGCATTTCACCGCCTCTGATTGGTGCTGCTGGCCCTCGACTCTTCCCCAGGGCTGGTGCTCCGCACGTCGCTCTGGCATCGTCGCCGTTCAGCAGTTTGCAGCAGACTTCAGAGCGAGCACTCCCAGCACACATATAATAAATTCCATCCCTTCGCTCCTCCCTCTCTCTTTCTTCTCCATGTTCGCGACTACTCTGCCCACTTGGACTTCGCTCTATCCCCCGATAGGCACTTTCAATTAGCTGGAACGCGCTCAATAATATCCCAAGTCGCAGACTAACCCACGCTTCTCTAGCCACCCAGTTATTTTGCATACTACCCACCGACCCTCCTGACAATATCGTACCTCTACCACCATGTCAGACAACATCACTGGCGTTGCGCCGAACCATGGGCGCCCCTCCGACAGCGAGTTCAACGAGAAGGCAGCGTACCCAACCAAGCGACCGCAAGACAGCGACGATGACGAGGAGGATGAAGACATGGACGCGCTGATCGAAGAGCTCGAGTCTCAAGATGGCGGGCCAGAGCCTGAGGAGGAGGAAGCTGCTGTGGCACAACCAGGTGGCGCAAGAGTTATCCCAGAGGAACTCCTTCAGACGAGTACCCGTACTGGTCTCACCACAGACGAGGTCATCAAGCGCAGAAAGAAGTTTGGTCTTAATCAGATGAAAGAAGAAAAGGAGAACTTGATCCTCAAGTTCGTCATGTTCTTCGTCGGCCCCATCCAGTTCGTCATGGAGGTATGTCTTGTCGCATATCTATCATCCCCTTGCACGCTGGACTAACAACCTTGGTTATAGGCTGCTGCTATTCTCGCTGCCGGTCTTCAAGATTGGGTCGACTTCGGTGTCATCTGCGCCCTCCTCTTGCTCAACGCGACCGTCGGTTTCGTCCAAGAATTCCAGGCCGGCTCCATCGTCGAAGAATTGAAGAAGACGCTTGCGCTGAAGGCTACTGTTCTCCGTGATGGCCAGCTCGTTGAAGTCGAGGCTCCCGAAGTCGTCCCTGGTGACATTCTTCAGATCGAAGATGTACGTGGTCGCTCGTTCATTGCATGGTGTTCCACTAACATTTTATAGGGCACAATTATTCCCGCTGACGGTCGCGTTGTGACCGAGGACGCCTTCCTGCAAATTGATCAGTCCGCCATCACTGGCGAATCCCTGGCTGTCGACAAGCACCGTGGCGATACCTGCTATGCTTCCTCCGCTGTCAAACGTGGCGAGGCTTTCATGGTCATTACCGCTACTGGTGACAGCACTTTCGTCGGACGGGCTGCCTCTTTGGTCGCCTCTGCATCTGGCGGCACTGGTCACTTTACGGAGGTCCTCAACGGCATCGGTACCATTCTTTTGGTCCTTGTTATCCTCACTCTCTTGGTTGTCTGGATTTCGTCATTCTACAGGTCCAATCCCATCGTCACGATCCTTGAATTCACCCTCGCCATCACCATCGTCGGTGTGCCTGTCGGTCTTCCCGCCGTAGTTACTACAACTATGGCCGTCGGTGCTGCGTACCTCGCCAAGAAGCAAGCTATCGTCCAGAAGCTGTCCGCCATTGAGTCGCTTGCCGGTGTGGAGATTCTCTGCTCTGATAAGACTGGTACCCTGACGAAGAACAAGCTGTCTCTCGCTGAACCCTATACTGTCCAGGGTGTTGAACCCGATGATCTTATGCTGACAGCCTGTCTGGCAGCTTCTCGCAAGAAGAAGGGTATCGACGCCATCGACAAGGCTTTCCTGAAGTCATTGAAGTTTTATCCTCGCGCAAAGGGTGTCCTCTCCAAGTACAAGGTCATCGAATTCCACCCATTCGATCCCGTCTCCAAGAAGGTCCAAGCTGTTGTCCAATCTCCCTCTGGCGAGCGGATCATCTGTGTCAAGGGAGCCCCGCTCTTCGTCTTGAAGACTGTTGAGGAAGACCACCCTATCCCTCAGGATGTCGATGACGACTACAAGAACAAGGTCGCCGAATTCGCTACTCGTGGTTTCCGCTCTCTGGGTGTCGCTCGCAAGCGCGAGGGAGCGAACTGGGAGATTCTCGGCATCATGCCCTGTTCGGATCCCCCTCGTCACGATACTGGCCGCACTATCAACGAAGCTAAGACGCTTGGTCTTTCCATCAAGATGTTGACCGGTGATGCTGTCGGTATTGCCCGTGAAACTTCTCGCCAACTCGGTCTTGGTACCAACGTCTACAATGCCGAGCGTCTTGGTCTTGGTGGAGGCGGAGAGATGCCTGGTTCCGAAGTCTACGATTTCGTCGAGGCTGCCGATGGTTTCGCAGAGGTGTTCCCCCAGCACAAGTACAACGTCGTCGAGATCCTGCAACAGCGTGGCTACCTCGTCGCCATGACGGGCGATGGTGTCAACGACGCGCCGTCTTTGAAGAAGGCCGATACTGGTATTGCCGTCGAGGGAGCGTCCGACGCTGCCCGCTCCGCCGCCGATATTGTCTTCCTTGCGCCTGGTCTTTCTGCCATTATTGACGCTTTGAAGACATCTCGCCAGATCTTCCATCGTATGTACGCCTATGTTGTCTACCGTATCGCGTTGTCTCTCCACCTGGAAATCTTCCTTGGCCTCTGGATCGCTATCCTCAATGAGTCCCTGAACCTCGAACTGGTCGTCTTCATTGCCATTTTTGCCGATATCGCTACCTTGGCCATCGCCTACGACAATGCGCCTTTTTCTAAGACGCCCGTCAAATGGAATCTGCCTAAGCTTTGGGGTATGTCCGTTCTGCTTGGCATAATCCTTGCCGCCGGTACCTGGATCACACTCACGACTATGTTCCCATATCCCAGGGAAGGCAATCCTGCCGGCCAAGGCGTCAGCGGTGGTATCGTCCAAAACTTCGGTGTCCGTGATGAGGTTCTCTTCTTGCAGATCTCGCTCTCTGAGAACTGGCTTATCTTCATCACTCGTGCCAACGGACCTTTCTGGACTTCGATCCCATCTTGGCAGCTCAGCGGTGCTATCCTGGTCGTCGATATCATTGCTACCCTCTTCTGTGTCTTCGGCTGGTTTGTTGGTGGTCAGACCTCCATCGTCGCCGTTGTCCGTATTTGGATTTTCTCGTTCGGTGTCTTCTGTGTCATGGGCGGTGTATACTACCTCCTGCAAGACAGCCAAGGCTTCGACAACCTCATGCACGGCAAGTCACCGAAGAGAGATCTTAAGCAACGATCGCTTGAGGATTTTGGTAAGTCGACCCCACTGAAAGTGACTGGAGATTTCTGTAAGCTAACCTCATCGCAGTCGTCTCTCTTCAACGTGTGTCAACACAACACGAGAAGAGCGCATAAGCTCAAGATACCCCATGTTCCTCTATTTGTTAGCGTCATGATTTGTGCATTTTATTAGACCCAGGAGGAGTGGAAAGAGGAAAGTTTCCCATCCCTTGTTTCGCATTTCTGCATTGAAAAAGTTTCTTTCTACGCTTCTTGTTCACGGCTTTCCCAGTAGCCACGGAATACCTGGGAAACGGTCGTTGGAAGGGCACATACACGTTGACGCCGCAACACATCCCTCACCTTCCCCCTTTTTACCCCATACTGTCTTTATTCTTTATTACGTTTTTTTATTGTGCAAGACGCATTACATCATGGGCTGCATCAGCGACCGAAAAGGTCCCTTCGTCGCATGGCGTTCATGAATTCAAGGGGGGCAATACCCTCCCCTAGATTGGGAGTTGGATTTTTTAATATAGCCCGGCGTGGCTGATGGGGCGAAGTATCGCTGCAACCTTGGGATAGGGCTTAGGTAGTGTTTAGACTATCTACCATTCATCTTGACTTGCTGTGTAGTCGTCCCATGTGCGTTGCGAATTATAGGAACAGCGAAAGGGGCGGCGACACGAAAGCACGTGATACCGCGACATCGCTCTCTAATTTATAATCAAGGGTCCAACCTCGAGCTGCAGCCTGAACAAGCCCCGCGTCGAAAATCTTCTATTCAAGCTTCAACACAAACTTGGAAGAAGTATTCTTCCCCTAATAATCCTCTTACCATGTCGCGATCGTCCGACGCAGGACACTTCTTCCAAACTACGTACGCTCCCACAGGCCCACACAATGTCATAACGCAATATTGATCCTGACTGAAAGGCAGAGCCTCCCTATCAGAAATCGAGCGCAGAGCCGCAAAGTCGAAGAATACCGCCGGAGATCCGATAAAATTCAGCAGCAAGATTTTGGCGCTGCTTGCTGATCCGGAGGATGCGGATGTGGGTTTTGTCGCTGAGGCTGCGGCGGTGGTGAGGAGGGTGCGACTTGAGGTATGTATGCGGGTTTGTTTGTCTACATGTGAGGAGTGGGTGATGGTTTATGTGTCCGCGAGAGAGCGCATATGGGAGATAAAAATGACAATAGGCATATGAGAACGGAAGCTAACGTGGTACTTGTGCGCAGAGTAAAAATACCAGCGTTGCATTCACCGGGCCAACTGCGCCGGTGACATGTCTGGCTCTATCCTCGTCTAATGCAAAAGACCAGCCTCGTACGCTATTCGCCGGTAGTTGGGATAAATCTATCTATGCATACTCCGTCCCCTCGTCCTCCCCCTCATCGTCTCAGCCCATCCGCAAGTACGTCGCAGGCGGCCACACAGATTTTGTCAAAGCAATTGTCTACGTTCAGATCCCGCTACCTGTAGAGAAAGGAAGAGCAACGGAAAGGAGAGGATATAAAGAACTCCTCGTGTCCGGTGGCCAAGACGCCAAAATAATCATCTGGGATGTTCAAACAGGAAAAGCACTCAAAACGCTCAAGGGCCATGCGAGGGGTGTGCAATGCCTCGCCATCGATCCCCTCAGTCTACCCGGCGCAGATTTTCAGGCCGACAACTCTACAACTTCAAACGGAGCCGCCGACACCAGTGGCATTATACTATTCAGCGCAGACACGACCCGCGAAATCCGCCGCTGGCGCATCAGGCTTACGTCCACCGGCGACATCGATGCCGCGCAGATTGATCTCGACGACAAGCCCGAGGATTTCGTTGGTCCCATCGACCCGATCGTTGCGCACGAGACTAGTATCTACACCCTTCATTTCGACGCCGACGGTGATTTGTGGACTGCGTCAGCGGATAAGAGCGTGAAATGCCTTTCTAGGGAAAGGAAGTGGACGACAGAGATGGAGTTGCCGCATCCGGATTTTGTGCGCGATGTCGTGGTTGATGAGGCTGGTGGATGGGTTGTGACAGTGTGTAGGGATGAGGAGGTTAGGGTATGGGAGAGGGGGGAAGGGAGGTTAAGATGTGTTTATAGTGGACATTGGGAGGAGGTCACTTCGGTGGCTATTGTTGGAACAGGTGGGAGAAGGAGGGTTGTTAGTGGGAGTATTGATGGAACGGTTAGGAGTTGGAGTTTAGCGCCGGATGAGATGGGGAAGGTCATGGAAGAGAGGGAACGGGTGGAAAGAGGGGAGTTAAAAGAGGAAGAGGAGACGGAGACGGAGACGGCGCTCCCAGGGAAGGCTGGAGAGAGGTTGATGACGGAGGAGGAGGAGAGGGAGTTGGCTGAGTTGATGGATGAGGACGATTGAACGAACACTTCGACTTAAGCTGTCAATACCAAGCCTTCAGACAGGAAACTCCTGGAAAGCCCTTTTCAAGCAATATCGGGCACCTAACAGTCGGCAAAGTTACGCTTTTCCGCTTCGACGCCAGGTCAGACCCTCTCCAGCAACCACTAGCAGAGGCTTCCGCTCCGTCTCTTGATAACAAGCATAAGTACACATACAGCGGCAGGTAAGATGGTTGTCACGTAAATTCCCCTTATACCTCACTCACTCACTCTCGCGCGATGCAAGTTATGGCTTTTGCGTTCTATATCTGATGATGAAGAGCCCTCCGAGCAAGTCGTAGTAACGACGATGCCGGCAGCATGCTGAAAGCCGCTCATTCTATCCCATTTTGGTATGGAGCATCATCCATTTCCGCAGTCCTCTTTTCCTTTTCCACTTCCTCCTCATTTCCGCCCACTTCTCCCTTCTTTACGTTCACTCACGACCGATCATCTTTGTCAAACTTATCGTTCCAAAATCCCCTGAAATGCTTCTCCTCACCCTTTGTACCAATTTCCTCAACCTCCTTGGGCGTCAACTTGAACGTCGCACACCGCAAGTAGTCACTCAACCGCTGCTCTTTCCCACTCGTCGTGATCGCCACGATATCCTGGTCGATGCACCACCTCAGCATCACCTCCGCTGGACTAACCGCATACTTCTTCGCCAGCGCGGCGACAAAGTCATCCACAGGACCGGGCGCGGCTTTAGTGACAGGGGTCAGCGGTCCGTAAGCGGCCGTAGCGATGTTGTGTTTCTTGTGGAAGGCGAGCAGGGAGCTGTGTTGAAGGTAGGGATGAAATTCGATTTGGTTGATGGCTGGGGGGATGGTGGCGGTTGCGAGGGTTGCTTCCAGGTGTTGGGGGAGGTAGTTGGAGACGCCGATGGATTTTGCGAGGCCCGCATCGTGGATCTTTTCCATGGTTGCCCAGGCCGATTGGAGCTCCGAGTCGGATTTGGCGAAGAAGGGGGCGTGGATGAGGTAGCTGGTAGGATGGAATTAGTAGGTGAAAATCCATCTTGGTTGGGGAGCGATCTTTTGGGGATGTCGTTGGATTATGATACGGCGATATAGAGATGGAGGGAGGGAAAAGAGAATACGAACAGATCCACATAATCAAGTTGCAGCTTCTTCAAGCTGGTTTTTATAGCGCCTTCGATGTCTTTGATATTGACAATTACTTTGGTCGTGACAAAAAGCTTTTCGCGCGCCACGCCGCTCTCCTTGATTGCCATTCCAAGCTCCTGCTCCGTTTTGTAGACTGTAAGCATGCCGTTAGTCCATATCAAGGCAATTGGAGGTCCGGTCATAGATGGGCTATTCGGACGAACCTTCAGCACCATCGAGATGGTAGTAGCCCATCTTAATCGCAGTCTTCATGCTTTCAATTAGGGATCTGTCAATCTCGCCTTCATCGCCCCGCTTGTACCAGGCGGTGCCTGAGCCATAAGAGAGCTGATTGTTATTTTAGTACTCTTATATCAGTGAGGAGGATAAGGAAGCCCGTGACTCAATAAGCAACGCAAAAGAACAGCATCAGGTGTCAATTCTAAGAATTGCAAAGCCCCGAGAACGATGAAGCTTACCATAGGAATCGAATTGCCATCATTGAGCTTCAAGCTCGGGATATTCGTCTTGATATCCGCCATGTTTCGTAGAGTGGGGTAACAACACGGGAAAGATTTGTTGCTTGCACTGGAGAGATGGACGCTGTCTGTACTTTGCGAGTGAACCCAGAGTATGTCGAGATATTGATCTGGAGAAGACAAGGCTCATGAAATGGGTCGCAATTGATTGAATTAAGGTTAGACGGAGTGGTGGATTTATAATGGTTCATGCAAAGGAGATCGGTAACCGAACGTGCAAGAAAACGGAACGATGTCATTCGGCTTTAAGCTTAGATCCGATCTTCAGACCTGACCTTTCAGGACGCCGTGGAACATTCGCCTTAGCATGTTCACCTCTTAGCAAGAAATCAAACTGTCTATTTCTAAGGTATATGGTTCTAAATCCTTACTCCAGTACAGCCTCCAACCCAGGTCTATAGGCCGAGAGGCCAGTCCGTATACTCGCCCATTGCTCCCGATTCGCCTCCATCAAAAGTATCATAGAGCTGATCCAGCTGGCGTATCTTGTTGGCTAGATCCATCCCCCTCAGCCGCTGTTTCTCTACTGTTTCCCAAGTCCACTCATCTTCCATCTCATTGGTCGAAGGAAACATACTCTCAACCATGACATCTGCCGTAGAGTCGACTAGTTCGGGCGTATCTGTCGACGACGACCCGGGGCTCGCAGATTTTGGCCTCGGTGGCATCATCCCACTATTCCTCAGGCACATTTCCGGAGGTACCGTGATCCTCCCTTTCTTTACCACGTACATGGCCATGCTGGTTGCAAATATGGCCTTTCCAAGTCTTGTCTTCCTTTCCTCCGAGGTCTCCACCTTCTTCTCTTCTGCTTTTCGCCCTCGCTTCCAAGGCTGGAGGGAGTACCTCTCGGGCTTGAATGTCCCCGCCTTGACCATGTGCGACACGATATAGAACCACTTCTCGTCCCAGCACATCAATCGCGTCCAAATCTCAACGCGCTCATACGGTTTGACCTCTCTCTTGAAATGACAGCTCACTGCTCCAAGCGCGAAGTAGAAACCCCCAGACTTCGAGCGCCCATTCTTGACGTCCGCGGGTATCATCCCAGCCTTTGCAATTTTCGCTTCGAAGTCGGCTTCGTCTTCGGGAGACGGCTTGACTTGTCCTCGAATACCTCTCCTCAGGATCGCAGTGATGAGCTGGGTCCGCGCAATGTCGAAATCGGAGAAGTAGGTGCTGTTAGACTTGTGCAGGTTGTAGTCACATTCCGAAGCCGGTGCCCTGGTCGAGGTGATGATAGGCTCGAAAACAGATTGTGGGCGGATCGCGGTGGGTTGGAAATATAGCTGATAGAAAAATGCTTTCAGAAAACGAATCTATGGGATGTTAGCAAAAGCAAAGGACGTCCTTATAGTGGAGGAATGTATTCTCCGTACATGCCAGATAAAGGGCAAGTTCTTGTAATTCGCAAGACACAGCACCAATATCATCCACTGCCAACCAGTCATAGAAACAGATCCGCGCATGAAGTTGAACAGCGCAGTCCGTGTTGTCGAAGACATGGCCGCTGCTCCAGCTCCTATCGCAGCCACGACGGCCAGGGGCGGCACTTCGAACACAGCAGGCATTTCGAGGACGGATTCAGGGGGAAAGACGCCCAAACTCCAGCGACGGTAAAGAGATGGCTATAATGAAAAACATATTTAGGTAGAGGGGAGAGCGAAATATAAAATGAACTCAACACATGTCATGCACAGCTCAAGTCACTTTGTGGCAGGGATTTGCCCTGTGATTACCACACTGGGCCTCGGCGATTCAAATCTCCGACGTCGACACATGAAAACGTCCGACTTCATCGGTCGGAGCGATTGAACCTCAACCCTCAATAATGCAGACCTCCTATTCCAGGATGCGCCTCTTCCACCAGGCATCAGCAATCGCTGCTGTCCCCTTTGCGCAGAGTTATTCCCCTCGATCAAGGGCTCGAGGCTCAAAGCACCAGGAAAGCCGCACATCTGGTCCACCGGTCTCGTGACCCCACGGCGCAACTGCTAGCCGCATCGGAGTCCGAGGAGTTTGTTGTGGGCCCTGTACGCAAGAGCTAGGACTACACGCCGAACTTCTCATAGATGCCCTGCAGGCTACTCGGCTTCCTCGAGATACGTTGTGAGCCAAGGGGTGGACAAGGAACCTCGTATCAACTGCCCCAGTTGCCTATGTCACTATCTCGAACCGCCTTCGAAAAGGAGGACCAAGCAAGACACCCCTGAGGAAATCCTGATGCTTTGGAACTTGACGAGCTTTGTGGGCTGTCGAGTGACGTTATCTCTAGTACTTTGATTCATTTGAAGGAGGCGCTGCGTAGGGCTCGTTTTCACCAGTATAATGGATGCCTGTACATTTCAAAATGGTCTGGTTGCTATCAGCTCATGCTAAATTCTATGCAGGGTACCAACGAGTAAACGCTCGGGTCGCAGATTCAGCACTGCAGGATTTTGTCCGTCGCGTTGACTGTCGATGAGAAGCCGGCGAAAATCGTGACCGAAAGCCCGGAAGCGGAAGCGACGAGGTCGGACGACGCTTTCTGCTTCAGCTCTAGCGGTCCAGTGATCATTCGAGTCGACAACCCCCGATCGGGCTGTTCACGGTCGGCTCGTAATAACTCCTTGCAGAGCGTTGATGGGTGAACACTCGGCCCGCTGACCCAGAGCCAGTCACCCAAGAGCAATTATTTCGAATAGGATCAGGAAAAATATGGCCCAAGTCCCGAAAGGCAGAGTGTGCCAGAGAATAGACGTAGCCCTAGGCCCCAACTCGAGCCGTTCGAGACCCTTCGAGTCAACAGACTTCGATCTTCGAGGTCGTTGGTCTGTCCGATGTTTGGCTGGAAGTGACAGCAGGCCTGACCAACGGTAGCTACAAAGCTCGAACAAACCAAACCTGGCCTTTCTGACCATGCCATCTCTCCCTATGGACTACCCGCATATTCCATCGTTCCAAATCTCTTGGAAATTCTTTATTCTCGCCTTCTTTTCTGATATCACGTGATCATTCTGCAACCTCCCGTCTTAGTCGAACAACTTTCCCATGCACTGAGGATTCCCTTTCTACCAACTACAGATTGTATTTTCACGTAGTATTTCATATCAGTATGGCCGTAGGCACAGGCGTTGCCGCCCTCCCTTCAGGCTCGTGCTGGCGATGTGTGTGGCGGCGTCAACTCTAGATATTTCTCTCCCCCACAACCTCAACTCTCAAGTACCATTTTCCACGATGGAATTGTCTTCGACCAGCCATATCTCGCGCGCTATACGGCCAATTTCTCCAAAAAGTAGCGCAATCGGCATGGAAAAAAGGGATACAAGAATGCAAAAAGAGGTTTCGAACGCGTTGCCGCATTGTATGTTCCAAAGATTCAATACGAGCATTTTGAAGGTGCTAGCCCCAGGTACTTCTGGTAAAAGGCAAGAAATACATCTATGAACCAGACATCCGCTCGATATTACTTGGTGTTCTGAGCGATATTATGTATCGCACTTTTCGATGCACGAGTGCGGTAACTGATGTCGGTGGCCGCCACAATTGCTGCCGTCGGCCACACAGCCGGCTGCACCACCTTCCGGTATCTCAGTGCCCTTTTGGAGTATTTGAGCCTTGTTGCTGCATCTTTTTGGTGTTGTTGTTCTTGATTGCTATGCTCATCATCTCCCAACCTTCCCACTAATCCTCCGTCCCCTTTCCCTCCCCCAGAGTGCACACCCATCTCTCACCCAGTCTGCTCTCCATTCCCCCACCCAGTCTGCTCCGCCATATTCCCCAGAATCGACCTTTCTCAGCCACCAGCCTCCATCCCCTAATAGCATTCTTTCCCCAATAGTGTCCTCACTCGGACAGCACTTTGCCTCCCACAGTTTCCTCCCTCCCACCGTATCCTCTATCACGTGATATCCTCACTCCCACAACCTCCTCACTCCGAGTCTCCTCTCTCTCACAGCATCCTTTATCACACAAGGTCCGCTGTCCCACGACCTTGTCAGCCCTACAATGCAATCCCAACAATACCATCACTTCCATGACTTTCTCCCTACAGCAATCTTCCTCCCGCATCTCTCCTCTCTCCCGTATAATCCCCACGAGCTCCCCGGGCTCCACAAGGCTCACCCGCCACCTCGCCTTCTCTCCTGAAGAGATCCTGCATCTCAAAGATTTGAGGTTGCCTGAAGTGCTCGGATTTGATGCATGCTTAAAGATGATACTCGAAGCCGCCTCAGATGCCAGGATCAATGTATGGATAAGAGTCACACTCGAGGCCGCGCGTGCACATGGGTTGCACTGAGTCCACAGATCCTTTTCTTTCACAATTCCACTCCATCAGCACTGCAGTCATGGAGCCCTCCAGAGATGATCAGAAACCCTCTTTCTTCCACCCTTTTCCCACAATGTTCCTTGGAACACGCTTCGAGTGATGCAGATCTCACTATACTCACCTTGTGAGAATTTTAACATCAGAAGGCAACTCGCTGCGCTGAAGAGCTTCACTATGGCTCGAAGAGCCTAGGGTTGCCTCCATACTCACACCTGAGTTGAACTACGTTATGCGTCGACTATGACATGCATTCTCATTTGTTTCAAGAGTCAATTGGCTCAATCATCTTCTATTTCATCGAGCCTAACACCCAAATGACCTTTAAAGTCGGTCTTGTTCTAATATCTTGCTCTCTTACAGGATGATTCTGCCTACGCTACAACCTACAGCGATCACCACTTGCTCACCCGACATCCGCACCGCTGCACATATCATAGATATGCAGCCTCCCGTCAGATCACCAACCCAGCATCTCATTTGGCATACTTACATCTGCACCGCCATGAACCTGGGCCGCTGCATATTCAGCTTGCATTCTGTTGCTCTCTTCCGTTTGACACTGCCGCAAACCGTAATCACGATTGTATGAAGGGTGTCAGTGTTCGCTTCTAAGCTCATTTCAGGCGGACAACGATATCAGCAATTCGTGAGAACTGTATGGATCAGGGTTTGCTGGTCTTTTCCTGGTGGCGTGTTGACTGTTGAGGTCGATGGTATTTGGTATTGCATGGTTGGGTCGATGAGGAGGAGGATGTGGGCGGGAAAAGGGTTTTCGGGTACAAAGCTGGTCAGGAGTTGGACGAAAGTGACCTGTCAACGATTTCGAAGAGTCTGAGTGGGCTATCGTCTCCTCTTCTAAGAATGTGCTGCAAGATATGGATAATCACATCTTGTCAGAGACTAATCACGTGACTGCTTAGTCAGGCATCATGTGATCTGGAGCATATATTCCATCTCCGGCATTTGGCACTCCTAGACAGA
>ML977140.1:870388-1035440 GCA_010015705.1 Aulographum hederae CBS 113979 | reverse complement strand
AAGACTCCTGATACACGTCCCTCCGACCGTCAAACTGATGAAGCTGATGCTCCTCCCCACCTGCTCCGACGTGGTCTGAGCCCTGTGGGTCTCAATCGGTTCCCGGACCGACCAGATAACGGTAGATTTGGTCTGTCTGGCCGCTTTGATGAGGTTCCGTTCCGTCAACAACCCCGTCGTCGGCTCGCACCAGTCCCAGCTCTCTCTCTCAAGAACAAGAGCGTTTTTCCGCGGTGGGTTATGCTTGTCAACCAACACCTCCGCGAGTACTACAAGGACGCCGACGAGGAGGACCAAATCGACTTCGTCATCGGCTGCACCGAAGATGAGATCTTCACACGACTCAACCAGCGTAATCCTCTCAATCCCGCTGCACTTCTCGGTGCAATCCCGTTTCGCTCTCTCACAGAACTGCTAAGGGAGCTCAACGATGCATATGCTCCTAAGAATCAATCCGAAGTCGCATATACGGATTATCAACGTATGGTGCAGAGCTCGGGACAGTCCTTTGAGGACTTCTATACAGCACTCGATACAGCCCGGTCATTTGCTGGTGTCACTGACGATATGGTTCGTCTCGATCTCCTCAACAAACTCGATATCAGCCTGTGCAACGCACTACCTCGAGGAGCGCGGTACAACACGCTCCATGACCTAGTCGACACCATCCGCCGCGTCGAGATCGATAACAACCGCATCCGCGACCTCCGCGCCATACGAGGCACGCAAGACAACGCTCGGAGCTCCCGCCGAGGACGTTTTGAGCAGCGCCTCGATCGACGCGAGTCCAGCCCTCGCGGACCGTCCACACGCTCTGAGAACCTACGCTTCGCACCACGCAATTCCTCCGAACCTACCACACTGCCACTTTTCCCTCGACAACGGACAAAGGAGGCAATGAATGAATATTTCTCTAGAGTCTTCCCTCAGGGCCCCCCGCGATCCCTAGGTTCCGAAGAACGCGCTCGTCTATCGTCAGACACATGTGCCCGCTGCCGTTACTCAGGTCACCGCAAGAATGACGCCACCTTATGCCCGGTCAGCCAGCCAGAGTACGAGACCTGGCGTGCGTCCCGAGCCACAGCGCCCGTCAATCTCCGCCTCCGTGCCCTACAGCTTGAAGCTGACGATGACGACCGTGACCTCCGCAACCCGCACAACTTCGAAGATGAGGAGTTGGATGAGGACTTATATGGCGAGAGTTTCGGTGATACGCAGTCTCAAGATTCGGAAAAAGACAGTGTCCTGGGATAAGTCACACCCAGGGCCCGGAAACTAGTGCACCTTTACGGCTTTCATTGTGTTCACTCGAACATGATAAGGCCCCAGCTGATCGTTTCCTCCTCCCCGGCGCCGTCAATACAAAAAAGGGGGCGTACCAGACTGCAACCTTCCTCGACACCGGAGGCACTGCCCTTGCGTTCATGAAAGAGACATTTGCTTCCTTCTCAGGCGCGACTCTGATTCCGCTCGAGCAGCCGCGAACTCTGGGTCTCGCCGATGATAGTGCGAAGCGCGTGGCCATCACCCACATGGCCGAGATACAGCTAACCTTGGGAGGTCACACGGAGACTCTACTCGCCTTCGTCGTCCCTGGCCTAGCTTACGATGTAGTCCTCGGATACCCTTGGCACGTGCTACACGACGTCCGCCTACGGTTCGCCCAAGGTATCGTCAAGTTCAAGTCAGACTATTGCCAAGAGAAGTGCCTGCACCCAGCAGCCGGATCGGTGGCGATCAAGAATCTTAAGGCGTGGTTTCCTTCTAAGCCTTGCCGTGCTCCTCCAAAGCTGCCACCGGTACGGGAGTCCGTTCGAGAACCAAGCCTTTCCGTGCGTCTGTACTCCGCAGCAGCGTGCGCTCTTGCCCTAAAAAGGCCCAATACGGAAGCGATCTGTATCATGACGACGGATCTTGACGCTCTCGAGACGGCTACACCAGATGAGAATCTCCTCATGGTACGAGCCGACGATGTCGCGCATTACCTACGCGATACACCTCCGCTCTCGGAGAACCAGATCCTCGACAAATTGCCTCCTTACCTTCACGATCTACTCCAGTGTTTCTCAAAGGCTAACGCGGATGCTCTGCCTCCACACCGCGCCTGTGATCACAAGATCCATCTCCGCGAAGGGGTTTCTCTTCCCTACAAAAAAGCGTATCCTATGTCCCGGGACGAGCTCCTCGCCGTGAAGAAGTTCCTCGATGATAATCTACGAAATGGATTCATCCAGCCAAGCACCTCCTCCGTGGCCTCACCACTCATCCTCGTGAAGAAACCAGGAGGGGGTATCCGCGTATGTGTTGATTACCGAGCTCTTAACGCCATCACCATCAAGAACCGGTATCCGATACCCCTGATTCGGGAAACACTAGATCGTTTATGTCGATCGAAGTGGTTCACGAAGCTTGATGTGATAGCAGCATTCAACCGCATCCGGATGGATATCCAGTCGCAGTTCCTCACAGCCTTCAGTACTCGGTACGGCCTTTTCGAATCCACGGTGATGCCATTCGGGGTTTGTAATGGGCCTGGGACTTTTCAGGCCTTCATCAATGAGACTCTTCAGGCCTTTCTGGATGAATTCGCAACAGCTTACCTCGATGATGTGCTCATCTATAGTGAAACGCTCGATGCACATCACGCACACGTCCGACAAGTCTTACAGCGTCTACACAGTGTTGGCCTGTTTGTGGACATTAAAAAGTGCGAATTCGACGTGAAGGAGGTGAAGTACCTCGGCCTTATCGTCACAACGGAGGGCATTCGCATGGATCCTGAGAAAGTTGAGGTTATCCAGGACTGGCCAACGCCCCGGAACCTTAAAGACGTCCAAGCCTTCCTCGGCTTCGCCAATTTCTATCGTCGGTTCATCTACGCGTTCTCACGGATCGCGAAGCCCCTCACCAGCCTCTGCAAGAAGCAGTTCGAGAAATTCGTATGGACTCCAGACACGGATGAGGCTTTTCGGGCTCTCATCAAGGCGTTCCTCTCTGCCGATGTCCTTGTCCATTTCGATCCAAGTAAGGAGACCTGGGTGGAGACCGATGCTTCTGATTTCATAGTTGCCGGAGTTCTCTCCCAGATGGTTGACAACGTCCTACGCCCTATTGCATTCTTCTCCAAGAAAATGTCACCACAGGAATGCAATTACGAAATCTACGATAAGGAACTCCTAGCTATTGTCAAGGCTTTTGAGGAGTGGCGACCGGAATTAGCAGGAACGGACACCGATACACCCGTCAATGTGCTATCAGATCATAAGAATCTCGAGTACTTTATGACCACAAAAAGACTCAATCGCCGCCAAGCTCGCTGGGCCGAGTTCCTCGCTGAGTTCAATTTCAAGATCACCTACCGACCCGGGAAAGAGGGCACAAAGCCAGATAGTCTCACTCGTCGAAGTCAAGACCTCCCACACGATCGCCATGACGATCGCGCCGTTCATCAGGAGCAGCAGATCCTCCGGCCTCATCATCTATCTTCCGGCATGGGACCCGCCGCGACTCTCGCGCTCCATCTTATCAAGGAAGAGGAAGTTGACGAGGGACCACCCCCTGTTAGCGACGGTCAGGAGAGACTCGACGATCAGATTGATCGGCTCTACACCTCCGATATCGACCTCCAGCAGATTATCAAGCTCAAGCAATCAGGAGTCCGTGTTATGCCAAAGAACTTGATCAAAGCCGGTTACCGTTTCTCGCTCGCTACCTGTGAGGTCTATAAGAACCGCCTCTGGATCTCCGGCCGCCTCTGTCTACCAGTCGGTGCAGTACGGCTCCGCGTGATCCAGCTTGGTCATGATTCTTACCCCGCAGGACACGGGGGTCACCACAGCACTTACGGCCTGATTCGACCTCATTACTTCTGGCCAAGTATGGTGCAAGACATACGACGGTACGTCCGGAACTGCCACTGCTGTTTACGGGCAAAACCTTCCCGTCTGAAGAACCAGGGTCTTCTCAATCCACTCCCGCCTGCAGAACGCCCTTTCCGTTCCTTGTCAATGGACTTCATTGTGGGACTACCTAAATGCCGCAGGAATGGACAGACTTTCTCCAACATCCTCGTGGTAGTGGATAGGTTGACTAAGTATCGGAAGTTCATCCCGTTAGAAAGGATTACAGCAGACCACGTTGCCGTGGCCTACCGCGACGCTGTATGGCGTGATTGGGGTTTTCCAGACTTCATCGTTTCTGATCGAGGCCGCCAGTTCGTCTCTCATTTCTGGCAACGGCTTTGTGCTCGCACCGGGATCACGCCACAGCTTTCTACGGCTTTTCATCCTCAAACCGATGGACAGACCGAGAACGCCAACGGCTTTCTTGAGCAATATATTCGAGCATTCACAAATTACGCCCAAGACGACTGGGTGGACCTTCTCGCCCCGGCCCAGTTCTTCGCCAATAACAAGGATTCCGAAACTACGGGTGTCCCTCCGTTCTTCGCGATCTATGGATTCATGCCCAAGATGGGACTCGAACCTCGCCCAGATTCCATCCCGACATCGGTCAAGCAAAAAGCCGATTGGGCCATCGCTGACGCAACGGCGTCTCGATTCGAAAATCTATGGAGGCACCTCCGCGAGCAGACTCAGTGGGCTCAGGAGTTCCAACGGAAACACGCTGACGCTAAACGAGCACCGCACCCGGACTACAAGGTCGGCGATCAGGTTATGCTCGATGCTAGGAACATCCGCACGGAACGGGAAATGAAGAAGCTGGATCACAAGCGGATTGGCCCTTATCCAATAACTCGGATCATTGGCCAGGGCCGCGCTTACGAACTCGAACTGCCACCACGACTCCGGGACCGTCATATCCATCCGGTGTTCCATCCTTCTCTCTTGTCCTACGTGCCTAATGACCCCCTGCCTGGTCAGACTCAGGTACCCGTGCCGGAAGTGGCCCCGCTCGAACATGGGGACGACGAGATCGACGAGTTCGAAGTCCACGAGATTCTCGACTCCCAGTTCCACCAGGGAGCGAAGGGACGCCCTAAACTCGAGTACTTAGTCCAGCTGCAAGGAACCACGCCCCAAGAGGCAGAATGGAAAACGGGAGCACTCCTAAAAGGATGTGCAGCCGCTATTGCGGACTTTCACCATCGCTCTCCGGATAAACCGGGTCCGTTGAAGACCTTCCGGTGGCCACGGCGATGGGTACCTCCTCTCACCACAGACCAAAACCTTTGAGCAATAGCACGGTTCTAGCTGCGATACCTAGTTCTGTGCAGAGGAGCGGAGTCAGACGAGGAAATCAAGCGCAAGTTACTAATGGAGAGAATCGTTCTGAGAACCTCCTGCAGAGAACGGCCAGATCGACCTAACCTTACTTTCGTCTCCGCACATCTGGCAAGCAGTTTTTAATCGGAGCTTGCTAAGCACCCTATCGAATAAACTCTCGTGGCTGTAGCATCGCTTCCCAGCTCCGCGCCTTTGTAGCTTTGCTTCCCAAGGGCGCGAGGATAGACGTAGCTTTGCTTCTCGTCTAGATCCTTGAGGGACGTCTTTAGTTCACACCTCCCTTCTTTTCATTTGTTGATAATCTAGTAATTTATAATAGCGTCGACGGAGCTCCGCGGCTTTTTAGGGGGGGGCAACTGTCACGGGACCAACCCCTGACACCATAATCACGTGGCTAGGCACGTGATGACCTTACGTCATCACGCCAGGCCTACACCTCCACGCCCTCCAGCGTAGATAGAGCCTCGTCGTACATCTCATGTCAATACAACTCGATTGGTTCTAGCGCGCTCGCCCTGCTCCGTGACATTGGACGTTGTGAATGGCGAAGGAGATAATTATCGGGGTTGACTGCTGGAAATGGAGTATATATGGGTACACCAACCGGTACGCGCGTAGAAGCAGCACTATTAGTAATAAAAGCACTTTTCAAGTCAACTAGACAGGCTGTTTTGTTGTACTGCTGGCACTTTATGCCGTCCGCCTCTAAGCATACCCGAAAAGTTCGTTCCAACAACAACGTGTATTTTTCATAAGTTGGAGTAAAACTCCAGATGACGCAACCGGTGGGCGATAGGGCACAGTGGGTGCAAGAACTATTCAGATAGTAGACTAAAAGATGGATAAAACCTCAAATCTTCTTCCGGAAGTAAAGGGCCAATTTTCAATAGTCAAGAAGGGGAGAGACTCTTGAGTTACTCCCGGAGGTCTCCAGGAATTATCGCTTTAGGTGAATGGTGGAGAGCTGTTCTGGAAAACGCGGGTGTCTCGAGAATTATTACGACCCCTGTGTAGGATGCCAAATAACTCCTCAGAGGTCTCTTAGGGGGACGGAGAGTGATTTTCAGGGAGTGTTGGAGTGTTGAGCTGGCGGTGATCTGAAAATCTCTCAAAGTACATTTGGCCCGCATGATAGCTTTGGAGCAGAGAATAGGTGATACAAGGTCTTCATTGCGCCTAACTCGAATCACCCTAAAGGGGCTCGACGCTCGCTTGAATTACCAAAAGGCTCCGACTACTTGCACACCCCCCCGGGGCTAGGCGCACACCCCCTGCCAGCTACACGCACACCCCCCTCACGTGACAAGTCACGTGACCTGCGGAAGTCTCCGAAATCCTCAATACCAAGGCTCTGGAGCCGGTTTTTGATGAATAATCTGCCGCTTTCGGCCTAGCCCCATCACGTTGCGCATCACGTGACGTATAGAAGGTACAGAGAAGCTGTCACATCATGTACAGACATCGAGTCGCGTCCAATCTCACACCAAAATTGTACGATAATCCGGACGCAGGTCGATGATCGCAGTTTTAGCCATTATTTAAAGAAGCATCTGCAGAAACTACAGAATTTTGGCACCACCTCTAGCCACTTTTTAGCAAGCTGCGATTGCAGCTCTTTGCCCTGCCGATTTGCAAGCTTTCTGAGCTAGCTTTCTATTAGCTTCCTACTCCAATCTCTCTGCGCGCTGATCTCAATTGCCCTGTATCTGCCTGTCCTCCTGTACTAGAGCCTGAAAGCTCCAAACGTGCCTTCTGGCTGCTCATCTATGAACTCCTCTTCTTCTCGTCCGCGCCCTCGTCCTCGTCCTCGTGCCCGCTGGCCTCGATTGGCGTTCGCGCCGCGCTTCGGAGGGTGTTCGAGGAGCCGTGAAGCCTGACGCTTGTGGGTGTGTGGAGGCGGGGTAGGGTCGATCGTGAGGCTCTGCGAGCTTACTGGGTGGTTTCGAATTGGTAGAGATCGTGGTGGAGAGGTTAGATCAATACTATCGGCGGCTGTAATATCGATCTCTGTGTACTGCGCCAGCTGCTTCGTAAGGATTGTATCGATATCCACGAAGTCGTCATCATCGAGAACCTCAAAGGTGTTGTCTCCAAAGATATCCTCCTGCTCTTGCTGAACCTCCACAACCTTCTCCTGATGCCCTGCCAACAGCGCCGTTCGTGTCCTTAGAGCCTCGCGATCGCCCAATTGAAGGCTTGGTTGAGAAGCCGAGCTTCCTCGACCTGTACTGCGGCTACCGCGTGTACCGCGTGTACCGCGAGGTCGACCTGGCTCGTGTTGAGTAGCTAGTTCCCAATGAGATAGATCACGCCGGGTGGATGAGATTGGCAAATTGCGTGCTCTTGGTGGACGACCGCGAGGCTTCACAACCACAGGCTCTTGTACACGAAGGAGCGGGTCCTCTTCAATCCTTGATGGTGGTCGAAAAGCAGGTCGATGCCAGTACCAGTGTTCGTTAAAGTCAGAGATCGTAAGAGCTGCTTCGGGGTCGCGATCGCGGCGCGCCTTAAGGCTATAGCAGCAGATAATCCCCATAGTCCTTGTAAACGCGCCGGTGCAGTTGTCTTCATCGAAACCATCCTTCAAGCTCAGCTCTTCTTGGTGGAGAGCTAGCTTGATCGCGTGTGGTGTAACAACATCGGTAAGGGCGCGGGTGACGAGGGGATGGCGCTTAACCTGGTGAGGAGTTCGAGTCTTTGTAATTGCCAGTTGACCAAGGAAGTTGACCATATTGCCGCCCAGCATAGTGTCAACGTTCTCCACCACCGTGAGCAGATCACCTGTTGATACTTGGAGGTATTCTTTGAGGACCTTGTGTGCTCCCTCGGTTCTTGAGTTTGCACGCTCGCCGAAGTGCCTTGTGTACGAGGTCATATAGTATACAAGCTCATGGAAATAAGGGACCCATTCTTCGAGGATATAGCTGACGAGGGTGGGTTGATCGGCGTAATTAGTCTTGATGTTGGTGAGTGCTTCGTCGAGAGCTTCTGCGCTTCTTGCTTCTGTAATCTATAACTTCAGGTAAGCTTTCGTTATGGAGATAATTATTATATCGATAGCAACCTTTGCCCAAGCTCCCATGAATGAAGATCGTTTCTCTCGCATCTCTTCTTTCTCCTTATCTGAGGTTGTAAGCCTGGATCGGATTCTGATTTTAACCAGTTACGGCGAACGTCACGTGTTCTAAAAGCAATGAGATGATCGTTCTGGCTTAGGTAGATGAGGAAACTGCAGGTACGAGATAAATGGTACGCTTTTCCCTTCTGGCAAACATCGAGGGCAAAAAAAAGTGTTGGTATGAAGTAATAGAAAGGTTTCAGCACCGACGTCAGGGTGAGTGTGCTCCAAGTTCTGGATCTACTGGAGGATAGCTGTTCTTAGCGATTGTGCACTCTGGACTCGCAGCAATGTCTCGAATAGGTCATTCGCGTTCGTCGCTTGAGTGCTTCTGTACTAACAACTTGAGTAGTGCTTTCCTTCTGTTTTCGTTCTAGTCGGCGTGTTTGGGCTTAGCCTCCGAAGGTATTACCCGAATGGAGGAGTAATAGATCATCTTTCACACGCTTTGTTTGCATATGAGTTATCTCATGAATATTCGTTTCTCATTCGGGGGTATCTAAGTACAATGAAAGAAAGGCATGACAAAACAGGACCGAATGAGCATCAACATCGCCTGCAAAGATCAAACAGCTGGAGGACGAGCAACTTGACGCCACGGCTCCAGTTGTGGTGGAGCCCAAACTGGGCCATTAATACCTCCTTGAGGGGGTGGCCACGGATCTGGGTTTAAAACTCCCTGCGACGGCGGAATCGGAGCCGGAACCTCTCCCTGAGGACGTGACCGCTGATTTGGGTTGTAGACTCCATGCGGTGATGGCATAGGAGCATGAATCTCTCCCTGAGGACGTGGCAACGGATTCGAATTGGGAAATCCCTGCGCTAGTGGCATGGGAGCATAAATCCCTCCCTGAGGACGTGGCCGAGGATTCAAATTAGGATATCCCTGCACCGGTAGCATGGGAGCGGGAACTTCTCCCTGAGGACGTGGCCGCTGATTCGGGATAGACCCTCCCTGCGGAGGTAGTCCAGCCACAGGAGGGCGGACCCGTGGGCGTTGAAGAGGAGGAAGTTGCATAGGAGCTGGATACTCCTGTTGAATCGGCAGTCCATCATATGGAGGCGGCGGAGGCTCGGGTTCGGCAAGCGTAGGTGACTCGGATTCGCCTGGTGGAGGAGGACTCTCTCGCACTGGCGGGCCAGCAGGATGGAACTGCTGGATGGGAGACGACCCATAGAACATACGGAACCGGCATCGTGCTGTTCATAGTGCGCGCCATATTGCTCGTAGTGTAGATGCTCCGGGCTTCCTATAAGAACAATGTCGTAGACGGGACATGGTGGGCGGCCGTTCCTCATTTCTGGTTGGCCAGAGTCGATCCAGGAGAAATACGACGTCCTACCGTCCACAAGCTCTTCGGGACCTGGGTTCGTCTCGTCATAGCCCGGGCTTTCAGATGGCGCGTTGTATATCCTTTTCATCCTTTCGACGGGAGGTAGCAGACTTCCGAAGTCGGCGTTAATCTCGTTCACCACTCCCTTTAAAAAACTGTTGACCAGAGCTCCCGTGCATGGGACGCCGTTTATGCCGTCTCCGCACGGCCAACATTGCTCAAACAGCTTAGCGGCGAGATAGAGGCCTCCGTCGGGATTTTGTTTGGTCTTGAGCCCCGGGATCATGTTTGTGTCGCGGTAGAAGCCGAAGAACTCGGCCGTACCGTAGATTCCAGTTTTTGCGGTCGCGGAGAAACAGCGAGCTCTCTCAAAAGATCCTCCTGGTTTGCCATGCTCGTCCACGCCTTATATTCAGTCAGTTATAGTTCTTTGTTTCGCAAGATCAGAGATACTTGCCCGTCTTTTCGCCATACAGTGTGTCTAGCCTTGCCCAATCCATCCGCAACGAAAGCCCGATCATGAAGTCGGTTCCCGGTAGTCCAACATCGACTGCGACTTTGCTAATCAGAGCTACGTCGAAGTCCACATAGATCTCTCCTACGTGGATATCAGCTGGTAGATACTTTACCTGGCCTTTCCAGTTGATGTTATTTTCATCATTGAGGAGATCGACCTTGCACCGCTCCCCAGCTTTGAGGCTTAATTCTATTCCAGGAAGGGTGCTTTTAGTGTTAGTATGACCAAAGTAATTGATTGTTGTGCTATACATACACATCGACTTCGCCCCCAGCCATGCCTTTAATCCAGACGCCGAAAAGAGAGAACTCTGGAGTCTGCACTCGAAGGCCGTGCTTCTACCGTCAGGGTTAGCGTTAGATAATATCTGCTTAGCAGTGGGTTTGAAACGCACCTTGTGGCCAGCTTTGTCTGGTTTTGCTCTGGTTGGTCTCTGGAAGGACAATTTCCCAACGTCCACAAGTGGCGACCAGGAGAATCCGGTGCCAGGAGGATATAAAGGAAACGACATCGCAACGCCGACAGCTGCCTTTCCCTGAATCCTGTATTGCTGACGAATAGAAGTATCCGTGGTGGCATGTACTTCGAGCCATGCTTCCTGCAAGTTCTGCGAAAGATGGGATGCAATTTCCTCATCGGTGAGGAGATCATGGACTATCCCGTGCAAAGATATGTCGAGGACAAACGCAAAGCGAAAGGTTCCTTCGGTTTGGCAGTCCAGGCAAACCACATCAAGAGGCTTTGGCAAGAGGCCGAGGATGGTGTGCTTACTAGAAGTAATACGGGTTAATATATAAGGACAAAGCGTGTAACTGTATGGCAAGAAATATTGACTCTGAGCTCAATAAAGAATGTTCTCTCTACCATGTCGTGTCTGAAAGAGTATGCTCGGTGGATTCGGATTCAGAACCATAGCGTCCTCGTAGTAGATCGAGGAACTCTTCGAGGTCTTTGAAGAAGGAGCCGATGACGGGGATGTCTTTCGTTTTGCCCACGATCCAATCCAGCCCTTGATCGACTGCCCCCTTTGCCGTCCCCTTGATCTTGTCCCATAAACTCCGGCGCGTTCTTTTAAGCCTTTTGTTTTCCGACCTTTTCTGACGCGAACGCTTGGGCATTGTCAGATTCATTGCACTGGCCGGACCATATTCGATGCGGAGATGACTAGCCAAATCTCTGTGGCCCAACGTTTGTGGGGTCGCAGATATGATGATTGTACTGCTCCTTTCGTGGTAGTCAATGCTATCGGGTCTGTCTTTCTTAGCTTGTGTCGACGAAGGTGCAGAATAGGCGCGACGTACCTGAAGACAATATACTCGTCCTCGCTCTCAAAGCAGGATTTATCGGCCACAGCAAAGTGGAGTGCGAGTATGTCGTTCCACATTTCCTTTGCTTCTCGGAATGCCTGGGCATCGCGGAAGCTCAGCGTCAACATTATTCGGTTGTTAGAATCGGGAGGCCTGCAGATTGCTTCGCCTGAAACAAGAAGGTCTTTGATCTTGTTGAGATCGACGTATCCGCGCGTATTGTGGGTATATTTAAACGCCCAGCAGCCATCGATCCATGTTTCATCTGTTGTTGTATCGTTAGCTACGTTGTTCCAGCGAGGCGTGGGATAGACTTCAAAACGAACCGTCGCCATAATAGAACGGGATAGTCTCAGTCGCAGCGAGGCGGTCTCTGTAGGACAGACCCAGTGCTCGTGGAACCAGAGACCGTTCCGGTTGACGTTTTTCAAAGCGGACCAGCTTTCCGGCGATCGGCTGGACAGCCGGGAGAGCAACAAAAAGAACAAGCCAGTTGATGAAGGAAGGCATGTTTCCGCTTTTCGTGAGGAGGCAGTAGGGGGTGGTTGCATGTGTGGAGGATAATCCGTATCTCAAAGGGAAGAACGTAAGTGGTGGTTGGTGGGCAGATAGATAGTTCGTACCTCAGAGGGAGAATCGGGTTCTTGGGTTGAAGTAGGATAATCCGTATCTCAGAGGGAAGAACGTAGGTGGTGATTGGTGGGCAGATAGATAGTTCGTGCCTCAGAGGGAGAATCGGGTTCTTGGGTTGAAGTAGGATAATCCGTATCTCAGAGGGAAGAACGAAGGTGTTGGTTAGTGGGTCGATGGAGGACAGTCCGTACTCAAAGGGAGAATCGGGTTCTTGAGTTGAAGGAGGATAGTTCGTGTCTCAGACGGAAGAACGAAGGTGATATCGGCGGCTACTGTCCATCACTGTCTCAAGAGCCTTGGCTTCAACAAAACGAAACCGACGAGGAAGCCTGGACTGACGAAGAGGATGAAGCAAGAGCGTCTAGCTTGGTGTCTTGAGCATAAAGACTGGACCCTTGAGGACTGGAAAAACGTCATCTGGACGGACGAAACATCTGTTCTTCTCGGGCATCGAAGAGGTGGTTATTGGATCTGGCGTACTGCGGATGAAGCATTTGTTCGAAGTTGTATTCGAGAGCGGTGGACAGGATACTCAGAATTCATGTTCTGGGGCTGCTTTTCGTACGATCGTTAGGGACCTTGTCATATATGGTTACCTGAGACAGCAGCTGAACGCAAGCAATCCGAAGATATCCTTGAAGAACTTAACGATTTGCTTGAACCTGAAGCTCGAGTAATGTGGGAATTGAAGTCGGGAATGCAGCGGATAGGTCTTAGGGCAAAACGAGGCCCAAAACCTTCTTTTAAGTGGAATTCAAAGACGGAAAACTAGTGCGTCGAAAGGGAAACAGAATCGATTGGTATAGGTATCAGACAAAGGTTCTAATACCTAAACTACTTTCCTTTGCAAAGGAGTGTACTAAAAGCCGTCCGAATATGGTTGTTCAAGAGGATAAAGCTCCTGCTCATGCTCATCATGCCCAGGAAAGAGTTTATACTCTTCACCATACTCAACGTCTACTTTGGTGTGGTAACTCTCCGGATTTGAATGCAATCGAGCCTTGCTGGTTTTGGATGAAGAAGGAGACTACGAAGAAAGGTGCACCGAAGAGCCGTGTAGAAGCAACAAGAGCATGGGGCAATTGCTGGGATAAGGAGCTCGATCAGAAACGGATACAAGCATGGATTGAGCGGATCCCGAGGCATGTTCAAGAGATAATTAAGCTTGAGGGTGGGAATGGGTATAGAGAAGGACGGGAGCATGTACAGAGAGCACATGGGTGAATGAAGTGTGGCGTTATTAGCGTCTTGGCGTGGGCAAAGACTTTTGAAGGGCTTCTCCGAAGAGGAGAAGAAGTTTGGAACGACGAACTGCCACTACGCTCTTCTAGGCTACACTAGCCCGAACTAGCTAGCGGGCACGTTGCTTGTGGCCCTACCATCCGGATTTACTTAGGCCCGGAGTCCGGAGCTACATACGGACCGGAGGACGGGACAGGACAGACCGAATCCAAACCAACCTTATCAACAACTCATCCGTCTGATTTTGCATGAATCGCAGCTGTCTAATGTGCAAAAGATCTATCATGGAGACTAATCTCGTGACCCTACAGAAGGTCGGTCAGTAAGTTGGTACATCAGATTTGTTGTTCTGTATGCCCTAGTCCTCGTTGCCATTCAACGCCTGCCTCTCCTATTTCCTAAACGGATAGGTGTCTCGAGAACGGCTTCAGAACGCTTGACATCACATGTTGGATTAATGGAGTTCTTGGTAGCCCTACATAAGTAGGTAGCTACGTCCAGTCTGCAAAGTAGAAGAAATAAACCCCCTATTTCTTCCGCCAAACTTCATAATACCTTACTCTTCACCACTCTTACGCCCAGAGCAACGTACACACCATCTTCAACATGCTGTTTCAATCCAGAAAGCTCATAGCTCTATCAGCTGCCTTGTTCTCCCTCCTTGTTTCCAGTGTTGTAGCCGCTCCCATCCCCGCTCCCAACAGAATACCCACCGCAATCTCCACTGTCTCGACCGACACCGAACACACCAAAGCAAGCGCCGCAAAGGCACGGGAGCCCGCCATAATTGATAGACTGGAATCTGATAGATGCTGCAATTTACGCGAAAAGTCGACCGAGTCCTCCAGCCCTCGAGAACGAAAGTGTTCACGCCGCTCGTTCTGAGACGTTCGTACTGCCCGATGGAGTCGATGAGAACCTGATGTGGGGAGCGAATAAGAACCCGTGTACCTCTGGAATCATCATTTGCTTCAGGCACTATGCGAGGAAGCTCTCACGATCCTAACCCGCGACGTTGTTGACCCAGAAAACCCGAGGTCTTGCCTCCATGGACGGGAAATCTCAGCACGATTAGTAGACTCCGGACTGCGGATCTCTCCAGAGTTGATCGGGTCGACGACGGAAAGGCTCAATGCCGGTAGTTTCAAGAAGGTGGTGCTGCCATTTGGAGGTGATGGGGAGGATCTGGGTGAGATACAGACTGTGTGCCTCAGGCAAGGTCTTTTGCACTGGCCGACTATCTGGGATGGATTCGGAACTCCGAGGACTCCAAACAAACCGCCACGTGGGCTGGTAGTAATCATAATTGTTCAACACGACCCATCGACAACGACCTAGAATCTCTACAAGAAGTAGAACAAATACATTATCACCACGAAAAGGCATCAACCTCCAACTCAAAAGCAATGCCTCCACCATTACCCCTCCCCAGCCCAGCAACCCGCGCCCTAACCTCATCACACATCCCCCCCGGCCCACACACCACAACCCCAACCTTCCTATACCCCAACCCCGCCTCTTCCCTCAATAGCTCCTCCAAATTGACTCTCCCACCAACAACCACCTCCTTATCCGCCAGCTCGCTTAACGCCGTACTCATCTCCCTCACCAGCGCCTCCGCGCTCGCCTTGACGCTCCACGCGAGCTTGACGTTCGGGTGTGCATGGATCCAGGGAAGGACACCAGTGATGCCGATGCCGCCGGCGATAAGGAGGACGTGATCGCATTTCAGGATCACGGCGGACGGATTCTGCGGGTAGGGTCCGTCGAGTAGTGTTGGGAGGCTGGCGTGAGATCTTAGGAGACGAGTCAAGCCGGCGCTCTTCTTGATGACTAGAGTGACGCCTGCGGTTCCCTCAGTGCTTGTGGCTATTGCGGCGTGGTGAGGAAAGCTCGTTTCCTCGACTCTACCAGCGGGCTTCTCCACATCGAGCGGAGCCTCAGCCGAAGAAGAAGACTGCGTCGGCGATCCAGGCACGGGCGCGAGAGCGTGCTTGAAGCTGCGGAACTGCGCCGTCGAGTTGATGGAAAAAGGGTGGTTCTCCCAAGGCCGCAGAGGGTTAAGCGTGGGGAAATACGCATAAGCAACGTGTCCCGGCTTTGCGGCCCATCTCACGCCTTCGATGTCGACGCGAACATAGTCTGAGCCCACTTCTGTAACGATGGCCCTGCGGATACCGTTCTTGCCTACACGCAGCACGCGGAGTAGGCGGTCGAAGAACCAGACGGCGCAAGCGGCGTATAGCCAGTTGTCGTAGAAGTTGTAGCCCCATTTCAGGATTACGTGGTACCAGCAGCCCACGATGACGAGGACGGCAAGGACGATGTGGAGGAGGAGGAAGAACTCGTAGGCGAGGCGGCGGAAAAAGAGGTGGCTGAAGATGAGCATTGCGCAGGTCAGGACGGTTGCTACGATGCCCCACAGCCAGTAGGCCTCCTTAGACTCGGTTGGATAGCTGCCGGTGCCTTGGTAGGTGAGCAGTAGCGTGATACTATGGACAATCGCCTGGATGGCGAAGATGCGCGCTACCCAGCGATGGAGGACAATATAGGTTGAGTAGGGCCAGTTTGTGATCCAAAGGAGGAAGTTGTTGCGACCGGAAAAAAGAATGACAAGAGGCAAGAGGGCGTAGCCGATGTGGCCAGTGCGGTATCCTATATACGAGAGTATTTCTTCTTTTTTGTTGAATCCCCATGGATGCGGTTGCGAGCTCGTGTAGTTGACAGCGCTGAGGACGAGATTGAGGATGAAGAACATTGCCACATAAAGAGTCTGCCCCATGGTAGGGGAGTCCCCCAAGTACCATGGTAGAGGACGAACATTGTATGTTCCAAAGATGGACGGATAGATCAGGTAGGAATTGATCTTGTCCAAAAGGCCAGTCATGAAAGGCAGGCTGGCAAGGAGTGTGCAAAGGATCGGGGTGCCGAAACCAATGGTTACAAGGACGAAGCTGATATATGGTCAGTCGCCATTATCTAATTGGGGAGGGGTATGAGTAGATATTCTTTACCAATATTTCGCCTGGAGCATCTCAAGGTAGTCGAATTTGATGTTGAAGTTGTTCTGCATGTCGTAGTCTGCCTTGCTAACCAGGACGGTCTGGTCCAGGGTGTCGTGCGAGCTCGAGTTGAATTCCATTGTCGGCATATCCCTGACCTCCTCAAGCGTCCTCGAGTATGTCCATTTCGGGATAACTGTCTCATCACCCGTCATCTTGGTGGACCAGTACTGCTCCCTCTTCCAAACGGGAACTTCGATCGGGTCGCAATTCGATTCCATGCAGTATGCGACAGTTGTTAGGAACGCTGTGTCACTGGCCTGGCACGCAGCGTCAGGGGCCATGTGGGAATGTCCAGAGTCCATCGAGCTACAAGAGAGCATGGCGCTGGATATGGCGTTGAAACATGCGAAACCGCAGCTCGGTGCATACCAGCTAAACCCATAGCCGGGGAAGTAGGGGGACATGAGATGAGCGAAAGAGACATCGACGAAAGCGAGAAGAGCCAAGAGGGATACCAGCTCCATGGTGTCGTCTTTGAGGGAGCGTCTTGTGAATGATGGACAGAGTGGAGAGACCCTGATACTTATCCCGGATTTCTGTAAAGCCATGCATTCCTCCATTGATCGACTGCTGTGTGCATGCTGGCTTGCATTACTAGCACAGTTCCTCGTAGCATAGCTGACAACGGTGTTCTAGATGGTAGGAAGTAGGTCAGGACTTTTGGACTGTGAGAAAGTTTCCAGCTTGCCGACATGCTTACTCGAGGCCCGACCACTGCTGCTGATCATGAATTGATCAGTTGCAGTGAAAGTAGTTCTTGGGGCCTTGGGTCTACTAACACATCCCTTCCTTTCTGGCCGTGTAGCAACCGTGGACATCATGTAATTGGCTTTTCTCAGGTAGGTACGTTCTGAAGTTCTGATGTGAAAATGACAATTGTAGTGAAGCTGAGTGGACGGCTTGTTTCTCTTTGCCTGCAGTCAACATCCCAGACTTGGTTGACATGGCGCTAGTGAGGATACGTGCTTGGCTGAGCACATTTGCGGTGGATAATTCTGCAGCCGCAGGATGGGGTACTCCAGGTGCAGAATACATGGAGGCCAGAGCTTGCAAGGGTCAGTTGCAGGAAGCCACCTGTATATAGGTATTCTAGGTGAGGGAAGATGGGCCATGGACTACTCCCGCCACTTCCAAATAACCAAGATTCTGAGATGGAGAATGGGAGGCATGAAAACTTTTACCCCAATGCAGTCCTTTTGCTCCATGATCTTACGGCGTACGCTTCCATAATAAATGCAAAGATTATTTCTGGGACCGCAAGATTCTGAGCCTCGAGATAAAGACAATAAGAGATGTTGTTCTGTGAAGAACATGGATTAGCATCCTCCAAAGCAGCTAAATGGAGCTTGCAATCGCAAAGCTGCTTCCATACAAGCAAACACAAGGAACGTGATAGAGACATGGGATACACGACTGTTCTGGAAACTAAAAAGAGAAATTGTAATGGACAGAGCGCGCTTAGAACGGTATCGTAGAGCTTGGAAGGAAAGGCAAGACAACTGGGTAGGGTAAAGTGTATATTCAACATGATAGTGGAAATGTGATTGAAGTTTGAAATTTGACGATCCACGCTTGAATTGAATGAGGGGAGACACGATCAACTGCAATAGTTGAGATGTGACGAGCGAATTTGAAGAGAAAGAGAGGGCTTGGGCTTTGATCTACACCCTGACTTCCAACAGGTACTAGTACTAAGGTACCTCAGAGAGAATACGTTGGGACTTGAGAGGGTAGCAGAGTGATGGGACAGTAGGTAAATAGTAAGGATGCTCCGCAAAGTGGTTGACGATGAATGCATCTTGGGGTGGTGGTGTTAAAACCTCTGCCGGCAAACCCCCACGCTTGTCTCTTTCTTGGATAGACCGAGTCTTCCCCCACGACTCCGCCACGAGATGGAACGTCAGTGGCTGTGCATTTAGCCACCTCGATTGATCGTCCTTTGCATAAATCCTCCCTCCAACGCTCCACAAACAAGCAGAGTACCTAGACGATGGGAGCCGATGCTGAGTTTGACTTGATGATGTGCTTCAAAGCTCGAACATGAGTATGAATCTTAGTGTACAGTACTGGTCTTCGGCATGTCAGGTAGGTACAGGTAGGTATCCCTCAAATGGAAGCCATGCCATCCAGAAATCCAAGCTCCTCAAGTATACCTATATGCTCCCTATTCACCCCTTTCCAAAACTTGATCCTTTTTCCTGACCCGATCTATTGCCCAACTCGTTTAGAGTACACACCTACTCTCCTTTTCCAATCACCCAGTTGAAGCAACCTGAGCTCTACTTCTATCTTCCTTTCACGGTTCCCTTCCCTTTCTCCTCCTCTATAGTACCACCCTCTCCCATCTTAATTGCCACTGCCACTCTTCTCTTCACTCTCTGCGCTTTGCTCCTCTCCCGGCCCCCTTTCTTGCTCCTTTCCTCTCCTCTGGTCCCCTCCCTCTGCGTCCCCGCCCCTACTATTGTCTTCACTCGGCCCAGTAGTGATAGCTTCAGCCGCGTGATCGAACTCTCTTTATGCTGCTCTAGAAGCAGTCGACTGTGTCTGAGGGATGCTGGTGCTGTTGGCGAGGTATGAGTTGTTCACGCCTGGCATTTTGAGGTTGCAATAGTGTTGAGATGCGGAAAAGGAGTAAGTGTACGTTTGAGGACGACGGAGAGGAATTTATGTTCTTAGTTTAACGGAACGAGGTGAATGTTCAGATCATGAGATGTTTCTAGGAGTTTTTTTCTTTTTATGGTATTGCCGTTGATGATGTTTTCGGCGGTCGATCGAGTCTGGAAGTTGGGTGTTGAAGATGAGTAGATGCCACAACTTCTAGATTTGAAGACGAGATGAAGTAGTTTCGAGTGGTTGGTAATCCTTAATAGACAACGAATGTGTCCCCTTTATTCTTCCTCATATATACTCTATCCAAGTGTCTCACGTAGGACTCCATCCGCCTGGCATCTGAATAATGTCCATCAGGCCAGGCAAACCCTCAACCATCGCCCATCCCTGACCACAGCGAAAAGAAATACGAAAGCACCAATACCCCCCTTCCAAGATTACAAGTTTACAACCGCAGCCGAAAGTTCCCCTCCATCAATGCAGACAGCTACGAAAGCACCAATAACCCCATCGTCTCTCCACTGCCGACTCACAGCTGGAAACTCAAGGACGAGATCTAGGGGGCACGAAGTAAACGTCTGATGTCAGCCAGCCGCAAGATGAGCTACGGGCGTGCTTCCTCAGCTTTCGAGGCTGAGATGTTAGACGGGAGAAACGGAATTGGGGTTCAAGATGCGAAGGTACCTATCTCAGTAGGGTGGCGCGCGGATGGGGTGGCGCAGACGTGCATCTTTCACCGAGATAATTCAACATTGCGAGCGCACCAATTACCTCCTGGAAAATGAATATATTCAGGTTGAATTTAGTCTTGCAGCACTTGGGAGAAAAGCGTTTGGAAACGGCGGCTATGGGTAGGAGTTGATGCTTGATCTGATACCCCCAAGTCCAAGTTCCAACTCTCCGAATCGGGAGCTATTTGCGCCGAGACACCCGTCAAGAATGGGTCAGAATTATCAAAATGCTCACAGTTGGCCTTGCAGTTGAATCACTTCATTGTCTTCGAGGATACGTTGCGTGAACCTTTCCAACGATATACGGCCATGGCAGAAGGACTACTCTAAGGATAGGCATAATTCTAGTTTCTAAGATACAGCCTTTAATGTTCCACGTCATATCATTACATTTGTGTAGTAGCAAAACTCCGCCCAGCGCCTCGCTATCTGTAAAATCAAAGATGAAAAAGAGGAAATCTTCTAAAATCTCCTCATCTTGCATCTGCGGAAAGGAACCCACAATACTGTTTCATCGACCCTCCTCTTCCCGCAAAGATCACGCAGGAACCAACCCCGCATGCATAGTCTCATAGACCTCCCTACTCTTCTCCTCCGCCTCCCTCCTCTCAAGCGGCCTATGACTCTCCCTCGTAATCCCCTGCAACAACCTGCCAAGACTCTCCTGACTGACACTAAACAGTCCATCCTTCTTCTCCCTGGGCCACAAAAACTCATTCTCCTCACTCAGCAAATCCTCGACCGTCGGTCGCCGGTTCTGCTGCCAGCGTAGACACTGCTTCATAGCGTCGATGAGTTCGGGCGGCACGGCAACGCCGCCGATGCCGGTCTCTGGGTAGGCGATTTTGTAGCGCGGGTTTATGATTGCGAGGCATTTTTGCGCGATGCCTTCGATGTGGCCGAAGGGCGTCGTGTTGTAAACCATGAGGTAGAGTACGCAGCCCAGACTCCAAATGTCGGTTGGGCGGCCGAAGCGGATCAGCTTCCCTTTGAGGATGGGCGAGTTGACGTCCCGGAGCGCTTCGGGGGACATGTAGTTTGGGGTGCCGATTTGCTCGCTGCGGGTGATGTTGATGGTGTCGTCGTTGACGGCGCCGGCGATACCGAAGTCGATGAGTTTTAGTAGGCCGTTTGAGACGAGGAAGTTGGCGGGTTTGATGTCCGAGTGGACGATTCCTTGGCGGTGGATGTTGGCGACGGATTCGAGCATCTGCTTCCAGTAGCGACGGACGGTTTCGATGTTGAGTCTGGCGTTGGGTCTGTTGTTTTCTTTCTTGATCATCGAAAGAAGGTCGCTTTGGCCGCATTCCATGACCTAAAAGAGTATGATGGTTAGCCACGTGATCCATTTCGATTTTGATATTGCAAAGTGCAAGGGGAAGTCGTGACATACCATTGACAGAGTCTCCTTCTCCTCGTTCAACTCCCAGTCCGTAAGATGCACCACGCCATCGACCGAGTTGAGTTTCTGCAGGATATCGATCTCGCTTTTTATGCTGTTCAGGGTCGGTTTATCCATGTCGTGAAGATTGACCTGCTTCAGGGCGCACATCTTGTGCGACGGCGTCTCGACCCGGTACACTTTGGCGTTTCCACCTTTTCCTATCATCTCGAAGAGATCATATGAAGTGTCCTTGACCCGGATCTTCCGGGCGACCTGTCTCTCTCCCACGGCGGCCGCTCTCCTTGTCGCGGTTGCGACGAAAGCCATCTGTGACGAGCCAGTGGCCACGCAGAGGAGTTGTTCAAAGAGTGTTGAGGTTACTCCAACAAGTACTTCAACGACTTGCTGATGGTGTTTTGATAGATGGGAAAGTGTAGAATTGCGATAGAATGCCTGGATGTCAGATGGCGGCTCGGCAGGGAAAGCTCTTCAATGCAGGGCAGCAGTGAGTAGTCACGGTAGTGTAGGAAGGGAAAAGAGTGATTGCTGTGTGATATGCAGCAACAAAATCGGTCCTTCACAGCCTACCTATAAGCCTGCCCCTGCCAATCCGGCCGTTGACTCGTCGAGGGGGGCACGATCGTCATCCTCTCCGCTCCTCTTCCGCTTTCATGATGTTCCGAAACCTCAACCTCAGGGTCTGCCCGTCCACCAGCCAGACGCCAGAGTCGCGATTACGTCGCATTAGCTCCAGCGAGTGGCATTATCCAAAGCGTTCACACTGTTCGGCGTCAGTAGCCACCGGACGCAATCTCTCTGGTCGCTGCGGGTTTCATCGGCGCTATGCGGATAGGGAGAAGACACGTCCACAGCGAGATGGCCCATTTAGTGAGGCCTCCGGAGCACTGACTCTGCGTCTTTTTCCCGCCGTGAGAGCTTGATAGTCCGAAATAGAAACATTGGTGGGAGAGGGACGATGCTACGTCATTGCTGGGCCATGGATTTCTCTGATTTAAACCACGAGGCGTCGACGGACCTGAGAGCACTTGGAGTCGTGGCCGGACTTGTTCGCCACTGTTGCTTGATTTATCATGAGATGAGTGGCGATCTTGCGATTGAAAATTTAATACTTGTCTTTGCTCTCGTAATACGCTGCTGGGTGGATCATTGTTGTGTTTTGAAGAAGTAACAGTTTCATAAAAGGTTGGCAAGCGGATATGAACGTCAGGGTCCGCATCAGTCTCTACCTCCTCCTACACAGTATATACCTCCCTGGCACTCCTATATGTATGTCATAATGAGCGCCGAAAATGGCTGCTCCTCCACCTGCAGTAAGTAAATTCTGGTACTTTTTAATTGTTGAAACAGCAAGCAGGAGCTAAAGGTAGTTATTGAATATTGGCATAACATATTGGTCACGTGCTTCTCGTGATATAGGTTCCGAGCTATGTGACATCCCACGTCAACCCCAATGTAGAGTATCCCCTGATATCTATCATTCCCCTTATGCACCGTGCCGGCCCTTACGCATTCCCTTGAGCCTCCACAATCCCACGGTCAAGGTTGATCTTCTCCAAAATCTTCCCAGCGCCCAACTCCACCAGCACCCTCGCAACCTCCCTGCCAAACGCATCCGCATCTTCTCTCGTCTTCATCGTGGCTTTCTGCTCAGTCTCCACGGCCTCCTGCCCGTCGAGACTGATCACCATAGCCCTCATCAGCAGCTCCTCAGCCTCCACCACCTCTTCCCCCGAGCCATCACCCTTCGTCCGCTGCACCCACTCCGTCTCCACGCCAATCGGAACACTGCAACCACCTTCCAGCGTCCGCATCAAGCTCCGCTCCGCCAAACACGCCATAGTCGTCCGCTCACAACCCACCTTCTCCAACAGCTTCGCAACCTTCTCGTCGCCGCGTCGGATCTCCACCCCAATCGCCCCCTGGCCCACCGCGTACAGCATGCCTCCCTCGTTCTTGCTCAGGAACGCGGAAATCCTGTCCCCGTAGTCCAGCCGTATCAGCCCCGCCGCCGCCAGAATCAGCCCCGCGAACTGCGAGTCCTCGGCGTCCAGCTTGGACAGCCGCGTGCCAACATTGCCGCGCATGTCATCGAAGCGGAGGTGTGGGTATGTGCGCTTGAGCTGGGCGGTGCGGCGCAGCGACGACGTGCCGATGACCGAGCCTTCGGGGAGCTGCGAGAGCGAGTTGTACATGTGGGCGAGGGAGGACTTGATGACGAGGGCGTCGCGGGGGTCTTCGCGGGGGAAGATGGCGCCGAGGGTGAGGTTTGGCGGGAGTTGGGTTGGGACGTCTGAGTGTGGTTGGCTTCATGTTAGTCAATTGGTTCCACATGAGCCGCAAGAAACGCTTCAACTCCAGTCATGACCTGCTCTTGGGGAGAAGACCGCCCGCGCAACTCCTAGTGTATCATCTTTTTCACGGAAAGAACAGCGTGGACAAACCCTTCAAACTATGCACGATCAAATCCAGCTCCCCCGTCTCCAACAGCGCCTCCAACTCATGTGTCCAAAGACTCTTCGCATTAAAGCTATACAACGCCGTCACCTTATCCTTATCCGCCGTCGCGTCCATAGCATGCACCTCAAACTCCTTCCCGGGCCACGCCTTACGCAACGCCGCCTCGACAATGCTCGTCTGCTTGCGCGCCAGCAGACTCCGCCGCGTCCCCATGGCAATCGCGCTCTTGTCGCTCGAGAGACCGGCACTGACTTGGGCGCTCGAGGCACGTTGGGCGTCCGAGGAGAGTGATGCGCCGGCGCCGGCGGAGGACAAGACGGGCATTTCGGTCTGGGATGCCATGGCTTTGACGCGTGGAGTGCGGTGGTCGCGGTGGAAACGGTCGGGCTGGCGAGGGAGGCGATTCGTAAATAGGTACGCGCACGCGACCGTGTTTCCGAGGGCTTGGAGGAAGGGACAGATTGAATGGAAGCGGAAGTTCTTTTTTTGTGGGAGGGATACGTGGTATCCTGGCCTTAGGGTGGACTGGTATGGGGCGCTAGCAAGCAGAGGGGCATCCGGGGATCTTCTCCGAGAGGGGCAGTCCTTGGACAGCCACTTTTCTAGAATTCATGCGTGGTCACGTCAAACATGCGGAGAATTAATGCAGCGGGTCGCTACGAGAAGCGTTGGCGTGCTATAGCCCGGGACGTGTATAGCATTTAGAGCTTTAGAGCACCTGGGCCGAAGGCACCCTGACAACAATCTTGGTCGACAGGGTGACGTCTCTCTGCATCGATCAAGCTTGAACAACAACAGTCTGAGTGTCAAAATGACAAATTTGAATAGGGTCCACTGGCTCTTTCACCAAGGAAGCAATCTTCGAGCCCAAGACGGGGGCTACTGCTACTATACAACGGAGTATATCTCCCCATCCCTGGTATATATCCCCAGCGCATTCATTCCTCTAGTGAAATCCAACACCAACTCGCGAGATATTTTTAGGAAACGCCTAGATGAATGAATGGGAAATGAAAAGACCCTTTCCCAGTGTAAATGCTCATTAGCTTTCTCAGATGTCTCAATGCTAGAAGGCTGTCGTCTCATCTCGTCCGCTCGTGCTCCCATCCCGCCCTTGTTTTCGACAGCAACACCTTCCTAGCTAAATGGCAAAATTAAAGAAAAGGACCGTAGATACAAGTGAAGATGGCATGGGAAGTATCTTAGATAGCCTGGCCAATTGGCTCCCAAGTGCGTCGCTCGTCCATAGAGCGGTTGACTCGCCCGCCAGGGGTCAACGGAACTTGGATCCGACCCGGAGTGCGAGCTGCATTGTCGCTATCGCTGTCCTCATCGTACGCGTCGGATAGACGAGAGAAGTAGTCTGACAGACCTGTCGTTGGACTTGCAATGGAATCGTACTGCGGAGGAGGCGTCTCGAGGGGCGGTGGAGGCTCTTCTTCTGAGAAGGCTGGCGGATTGAAGGAAGGTGATCGGAGCAGATGGATTGGTCGCGAGACGTTTTGAGTGACAGGCCCTCCAATGTGAGCAGCTTGCGGCCTTGCGAGCCCCGCCGTGGTAATACGGTTCAGCCGGGGCGGAGACTCGGATGGTTGTTCTCTCGCGCTGTTCAGTGCATTCAAGGTGGGAACATATGAAGTAGGAGATGTCCGTCGGACGGGTGCACCGGGGCAGCCACACTCGTAAAGCCTAGTGTTCTCGCTTGCATTTTCCGGTGATGTGTAAGCGGGAAGCGCAGTGTTTGCTTGAGTTGCCTGACATGAGAGGATGTGGAAAGGAGAGTCGATGGAGATTTCAAAATGGCGGCGGCGGCCTGGATTTTCAGGATCGGGCTTTGAGAGACGTAACACAATCTAAAATCGTTAGTTATGTCGTGCTCCATCATGTGAGCTGGGGCGCATACCTTTATCCAGTGATGGACCTGAATATTTTGATATGTCGTGTCGAAATGTAGTTTTTGATTCTTCTCCTTATCTCGCATGTCGTTGCAGTTTGGCAATTGCACGTTGAATTCCATCTCTGTGGGGCCAACATTGACATTGCTCTCCAAGTTTCCGAGAAGATTTGTCGTATCAGGTGGGGCAATCTCCTCACCCCTTGCTGCAGCTGCGCGGAGGTCGTAAGGAATTCCACCTCCGGAGGTGATTCTCATGGTACTTCCTGGGAAAGTACTCGTCGCCGCACCATCTGCCCGTTTCTCGAATAACTGAACTTTCCTGGTCCCATCCATGCGGTGCACCCTCTTGTTGTTGCAGTAATATTCGATGTTCTCAGTCACAAAGACCTTGATGCGATGACATTGCACCTTGGCAAGGGGAGTAAGCTTGAAAGCGATCGGGACCTGGGCTCCAAGGGGAAACGACTTTCCAGAGATGACAATATCGTAGTGGAGTTGATCTTCCCAATTCCTGCTGATCGCAATCGGCTCGACCTGTTCCAACGATCCTTCGGAAGGCGCGCGGATCAGAGTAACTTCTTTCGTTCCCACAAGATTCGACTTGAAAGTGCCAGCGCGTTCTACAGTTGCCTCCAATTCATACTTGACAGAGCCCAACTCGACGTCGATGGTTTCCGGAAGGTGGCTATCCAGCGGCAACTCAAAGTTGTAGACATAATCGCCGGGAGCGAAAGAGAGATAGCCCTTTTGCGCCACCGTTTGGCCGTTATTGTCATTTTTGCCAAAACTCCTTGACTGGTTGACTTGCAACGACAACCGCTTTGCTTCCGACCGGCTCAAGTTCGTCGTTGATGCATTAGGCGACGGATATCGGATGGCCGAGATATCGAATGACGCCCGGTTTTTCGGCAAGCTCACGTCCGACATGCTAGGCGGGGAGCTCCTATGGAGTTCTACGTGATCGGCACCAGGTCCTGATTCGGCGGTTTGGAATTGAGCATTGAAAAATGGCCAAGTGTGGCTCATGATGGAATTGACTTCTTCGGTTTCCTGTTTCTTCGGTGGTATACCTATGCACATGTCAGAATAGTGTCCTGTGGCAAATGTCACTGCTACTCGCCTTCTGGCCATTTTGTGACGGCGCGACCCTTGAATTTCAGCGTCACTGCCTTGATTTTGGTGCATTTTGTAATGTTCAAATGTAGACTTCCTCGAAGCATTGCTGTACTCCTGTTTGAGGAATCATTCTGCTCGAACCCTTGGAGAAATAGCACAGGCTCCGCAAGCGCAACCGAGACATTGATCCCGTTGCCAGTTGCCAATGGCCTTTCGCTGGGTACCCGGACAGTGCTTGATGCTGATGTTGTTGTACTACTCGAGTGTGTTGAAGCTGTGCGTATGCTGTCGGCGAGATGCGGTCGCGAGGCCATGCCGGAGATGGGTCCGCCGATGGCCACGGAGGACCGCGAACCAGGCACCGTCAACATTTCTGGCGGAATTGTGGGTAGGTCGCTCGATTCTTCCACCCGCGAGGAGGCGGCTGAGCGCCGGGAGCCAACAGTGTCGGAGCGAGTGATCTGTGATTGCGGCTTGTCGAAGGCTGGGTTCTGGGAGGAGGCGATGATGGAGCGGAGGAAGCGTTTGGCGTTTTCTCGTGAGCCCGCCAGCTTTCCAATGAAGATGGCAGTTGAGGTTCGGAGTCTGGAAGGTTTGAGGATGTCTTCGCCGGCGACTCGTGAAATGTGGATGCGGTGGGGGCGGCGACTACGACCCTGGAAAACCCCAGATGATGGCGTCAGGGCAGCGGTGCTCGGTATGTCTGGGAGGTAGAAGAGTCGACCTCGCTCGGTATATACTTGTCGGTAACCTGTCATTGTTGGTGACTGCTGGTGAAGAACCTGAGCCGACATTTTCAGGTGCAAATGGAGGTGCAAGAGGAAGATGTTCGGGTTCGGACAAGAGAGAGAGTGAAAAGTGGTGAGGATCTGGGAGCAGCAACAAGGGGACGACAGCAGCGTTTCGTCTTGCTGATACCACCCATGCCAGATAAATTGCAATGCATGTAGCCGGCAACACAAACACGCCCAAGACAAACGTGAAATTCGAAAACACACAAGAGTCAGGCGGACAGGGACAGTGGAACAGAGCAACGGAGTCAGGACTCACCAGATGAGGCCCAGCGATGCAGGTTGATTGAGTATTCTAGGAAGCGCGCTCAAGCAAGCAAGACGGCGCATGCCACGCTGCTCTTCATTCCAGCGGTCAGAGAGGGATGATGGCGGAAGAGACGGACGAATCCCTGCGTAATACACGCAAGCAGAGGGCTCCTTGCTTGGGGCTTGGTTTGGCCTGCTTTAAGGGAGCGGACAGGGGAATCAAGTAATGATGACTATTGCAAGTCTGCCGTTTCGAGCCGGGGGCGAACACGATCTCTCCGAGCGTCTCAACCGGGAAAAGGGCGAGAGAAATGCAGCCGGGTTGCAGGTGGTCGCAGACGGGGGTTGGTGGGTGCGAGACGGCGAGTGGGCGAGGGGGGGAATCGGGGGAAGACTTGGGTGGTCTTGAAACGGACAACCTTGGAAGAAGCTTCGACGACAAAGGGCTAGCGATTGGCGCCGATGACGACGATCCCGCTGTCGGAAGGGGATCTGGGGAAGAAACAACAACAACAAACGGCCACTGAAAACACGCCTGGCTTCTCCGTGACGATCGGGGCTGGGTTGGATGGGCGCAGTTGCAGAGAAGCTTGTCTTTTGCTTGCAGAGAGGGGTCTGATGAGTGATGAGTGATGATGGGCACGCGGGCAGCAAGCTTGGAGGTCCCAGATGTCTCTAACCGCAGGCTTTGAGATGACATCAAAAGGAAATCATTGAGTATTGGGGACAAGTAGCAGCACTTGTGTACAAGTACAGGAACAGCCTCATAGCCCAACGCACACTTCTCCCAACGGGGCCACTCGGCAGACTTCGCAGCGCTGACCGTCGTGCCCTGAATGCTGAGTATGCCCAATTATACAGCGCGCTATTCCGCCAGATGCCGGGTCAACCGCCTGTCAACGTCGAATACCTCATTCTGGAATGTGACAAAACTTAAAGAGACCGCCGGCCACAACCCCTTTTCATCATCATTGCCTTCCTACTGTGTCTTGCTACGCAATAGCGCGTCCTTGATGGTGGAGTTTCCATAACTCTGTCGCCCTTCCTATCCGCCCATATCCACAGCTCACGGAACCATCTCGGAACCCTTCCAAATGGTACCGCAAACAACCCTCTTGTGCCTGCGCGACCGGCGGGGCTTCCTCGGGCACAGCCAGAGCTGCCAGACGCAGCTCATTGTCATGCGACGACGACGCCGTGGACGCAGTCATCCAGGGCTCAGGGTATTCCAACCGGCTGTGCCTTTCTCATGACGATCCAATGATCAAGCTTCTCCGCATCTGTCTTACATCTACGACTATGCTCAATGTGGCGATCGGCGCGAGGTGCCGTCGGTTCGAGCAGTCCTAGGCGCGGGGTGATACAAAGCTTTGGATGTGGGGCGCGACGCCTCGAAGCAGTGCCTCAGGCGATGTCGCCGTCCTCGTGAGCTGTTCCTTTGTCCCTATCTCTGCTCCCAGAACAAGTTTTTGTTATCCAAGTCGGCAAGTAAGGGTCAAGCGGGTGGGTGTCAACGTCTCGCGGTTATTTGAAACATCCATGATGGTCGCGTGCGGTGCTTCCTGGCTGTCGCTGGTCGTGGCAAAGTCTGCGAAGGTTCTGCATCTTAGGTAAGCGGCGATATCAAATAATTTTTCTCTCAAATACAATTGGAACGGAAGGCCGTCCAGAGGGGTAGAGGGCCAGGGGGAGATCATTGTAGAGAAGTGGCACGCTATAGTTGTAGGCGCATAGATTAGGTATAGAGATTTGCCCTGTCGTTCGGAGATGTCTCCACCCCTCGACCGTTGCGTCATTGGCGCTAGAGGAGAGTCACGTGAATGCGTGAGAATAGTCTTGGCGAAAACACGGGCAGCTCCACGCGATCGGAATCTTGGCGATCGCTCCCTTCTCGACACGAAATAGTGAACCACGCGCTGCAGTTGGACCACACTCTGAACAGAAAATCGAAACATGGATGGCCACGGTTTCGCGGATGGACGTATGTATCTCCCATCCTCTTCTCCATTCTCCTACTGACCAGATGACAGCTGTCAAGGAGAGGCCCCTTGCGGGTGTCATCCTCTGCTGCACCTCGATACCCCCCGATCGTCGCGTAAGTCTGCAGTCGACCCCCGAGTACAGCCAGTTGCTGACAGGACTAGAAATACCTTGCCGAACGGGCAGTGGATATGGGCGCAGTCCACAAATACGATCTTACCTCCGACGTTACCCATCTCATCATCGGCGACCTCGACACTCCGAAGTACAAATATGTTGCCAAGGAAAGACCTGATGTAAAGGTGGTGTCGCCCGGATTCATCGAGAAATTGCTCGAACAATGGACCGAAGACGTGCCTTGCGATGTCGCCCAGTTCGAGAGGCGGTACAGAGTGCCCACCTTTATGGGACTTCGGATATGTGTGACGGGATTTACAGACGGTAGGTCTCGAATAGTCCACACTGTTAGGCTTATGCTGACTCGTTTGTAGAGTCGGAGAGGAAAAAGATGCAAGAGTCCGTCACGAGACAAGGCGCCGAATACTCTGGAGACCTGACCAAGAGAGTCACACACCTCATCGCGGCTAAACCAGAAGGCGGAAAATACACACACGCATTGCAATGGAACATCAAAGTGGTCTCTATCGAATGGCTTCGGGACAGCACTGATCGCGGCATGGTCCTGGAGGAGGCGCTCTACAACCCGATATTGCCCCAAGAAGAGCGTGGAAAGGGTGCATGGAACCGCAATGCCTTAGCCAATGCAATCAACTTGAAGAGGGCCAGACAAGAGGATGGCCCTCCCGAACTCAACGAGAGACGAAAGCTGCGTCGAACAGCCAGTGCAAAATTGGGAAGTCAACAAGGAATGATCTTGGCACATATAACATCTGGTGGTGGTAGCAGTCGAGGTCAAGAATCACTACAGGATCATGGAGATCTCCGGACGGATCCCCAAAGACGTGAATCAAGCGCTTCTTCTGGGACACGCACTACGAGCAGAACTTCTTCGACTGTTTCTCAACTCGGTCGACCCCAAACTGTGTTTACAGCTGTAGAGCAGGCTTTACCTCTCATTGATCCTTCGAGCATATTCCACGGATGCCTCATTATGGCCCACGGGTTCCCCCCGGAAAAGGTATGTCACGCCTTCATAATGCTGAAGTAAAATGCTAATCGTCAACCAGACAAAGCTTCTGCATGAGCATCTCGCGTTAAACGGGGCGTCTTTACTCAGATCTCCCCAACACCTTGATGAATATGAAAACAGCGAGCTCGAGAACGGACTTTTGGTCGTACCACACGACATACCCGTGTCAAGCCTGCCACCATTACCCCAGTCTGCAGACGTAATGACAAAAGTGACGGAGTGGTGGGTTGAAAAGTGCTTGTTGCGGGAGTGTGTGGTTGATCCCTCTGCCGAGTTGCTGTGTAGACCATTGAAGTTGTTTGCTGTAGAAGGTTCGTTCATCCATCCTCAACCAAAGATGCAAGCACGTTTCTGACAAAAATAGGATTTACTGGTTTGGTCGTTTCCTCGACCTCCTTCCAGGATGTAGACCGCCTTCACATCCAAAAAGTGGTCAACTTAATGGGTATGCCCAGAGTACAATTTCACCGCGACGTCAAGTGCTAACAGGTATAGGCGGAACATATGACGAATATCTCCGGAAAACAACCTCTGTACTGGTGTGTGGTTCTGGTTCACCTCCCAAGCAGAAGCTCGAGTTTTCCCAAGAAAGTGGTGTACCCGCTGTGAGAGTATCCTGGCTTTGGGCCTGCATTGAGACCGGCAAAGTGCAACCATATGAGGATCACCTCATTCTTCCGATCGCATCCGTCCGAAGCGACACCGAAAGAATTGGACTGCGACAACATGTCACTGACGAGGATGTTAAACATGTCCGTAAGACGCAAGCGAGACCAGTCAGCCCTATGCGCCGGAAGGGTTCACTGAGTAAGCATGATAGTTCGAGGTCCCGGGCGAAGCTAAACCCTGACGCAAATCTCACTTTGACAGGGCTTGGAAGTGGTCTGACAGTTGCGCAAGCGACTATGGACCGTAAAGAGGAATTTGAACCAAGTGCAGGTGGTGACGTGGATCCGCTGCGAGAGACAGATGCCAACTCCCCCAAGAAACCTCCGCTTCAAACCGACGGGTGTGCCGATTCCACACCACGCGACACCAGTAGTGGACTCCAAAAACCCTTGAGCGGGGTCTCTGCAGTCACCGATGAGTCGTCGGACAATCTCACCAACTCGATTGCAGCGTTGCTCGCTCGTCAGCAGGCAGCACGTCCCGTATCTGCATCGGAGTCAAAGAAATCCAGACGGAAGCGAGATTTTATGGGGCGTGCTCAATCAAATGCCTCTACCAACTCTGCGCCTATCTCCCAAGATGGTGGTTTCGGCAGCATGGACATGATTGCGTCCCAGGGCCGTGAGCCCTTGCCCGCACGCGACTTTGACAACATGGATGTTTATGTTCCGACGCAAGCGCTGGTATATGAGGACCCGGGACTGCAGAAAGAGCGCGAGGGGTTAATTAGGAAGATTGGAGGTAAGGTCGAGGAGGGTGAGGGGCGGACCGTCCAGAGCATCGGGGCTGCGAAGGATGCAGGTTTTGCTGAGGAGGCTGGTGTCGGTCAAAGGGTCAAGCGAAGGAGTCGCCAGTGATGGCCTGCGGAAAAGGAGAAATGTTTTCATCAATGTTGCAGGAGGCACATGTGCATGGCGAGGACGCAGGTTGGAGCATAGCGAGGCTGTTATTTGAAATTTGTTGTGGAGTATGGACTCTCTTTGATAGTAAGACGTACTCGACTCCTCGTTGAAGCAGAGCGGTCATCTTCGAACCAATAAAGAGTCTAGATTTTGACATTCTCCTTATTTGACGTGCCCAAACGTATCGCCAGTGTCCTCTTGCGAAGACCATTCACGTGCCCACCTGCACGTGACCGGCTACTCTCATTCGGGTCCGTGCTCCACCTCACCTCACATCCAGCCGACACGCCTGCGAAACATCGGACGCGATCAACCTCATGTCAATACCCCTAATATTTAGACTTTCTCCCTTCGACGAGCTACTCCACCTCTGACTCTAACCCCGAATTCCCCCTTCACGCTCATCTCCAATTCCCTGTCAATCAATCCCTTCCTCCCCTCTCAAAATGACTTCCACAACCACAACAACATCAACAACAACATCCGCCTCCAGCGCCCTAGAAATCAAACCCCACACCTCCCCAATCTCAACCCTCAACTCAGATCTCGCGCGCTGGTACTCGCACCTGCATCATCCGCTTCTGCTCTCGCTGTTCTATCTGTCGTTCGAGGAGCTAGTCAAGGATCCGACGACCGCGCTGTTGAGTGGACTTGTGCCGTTGGGTGTGCTGCAGGTGGGTTATGTGGTTTTGTGTTTGCCGCCTGTTATGGGGGAGGGAGGGGATGGGAAGGGTGAGGGGAGGAAGAGCAGAGGGGGTGGGAAGGGGAATGGGGGGAGGAGCGGTGAGGCGGAGTCGATGGGTGGGAGGATTATTGTGAGTCTCAAGTCTATGTTCCCCCTTTACAGATGATTCACGCAAGGCACCCTTCATACTCCTCCTCCCCTCCCCAAATGCAATAATCCCCAAAACACCACCCCAAACCACCCCATCCCATCATCTCCCCAACCTCAAGCTCACCCCCCTCCCCTCCCAGCCAGCCCTCCTCTCCCTAACCCTAACCTCCATCCTCGCCACCCCGGTCCTCCTATGCCTCCTCATCCTCACCGGCGCCCCCCTCACAACCCACATCCCCCATACGACGCTGCTCGCCGCCCACATGGCGCACCTGCTCGCGCTGCCGCTCTTCTACTGCCACGGCGTCGATGCCCGCCGCTGGCGCGACGTCGCCAGTCTGTATTGCCCGTTTGACGATGTGTGGGGGGCTGCTGTGGGGGGGTTGCTGGGGGCGTGGGGTGGGGCTGTGCCGTTGCCGTTGGATTGGTGAGTTCTGCTTTTTTCCTTTCTTCATGGATGTAGTGACTGGTGGATGTGTTTTTAGGTTGCGTGGGCGTGTTGATGGCTGACTGGGACTAGGGATCGCGAGTGGCAGCGCTGGCCGGTCACGGTGGTTACGGGCGCCTATATTGGCGTTGCGGTTGGCAAATTCGTCGGTGGCATGCTGCTCAAGGGGAAGAGGATCGAGTTTGACTAGATGTGCTTCCCCTTGAAAGAAGCCGCTTACTTCATCGCTTCACAAAATTCAGCATGCTGCGGTGTTTCGGTTCAACAGATGTGTATATACCAAGGAGTCTCATTGCATGGTGGTGGGAATACATGTGGTGCTGAAGAATATCCATCCCTCCCAACAGCTCTTCTCCGTCAATCCTTTCTGCAATGATCATGGACCTGCTGACGCCAAGCAATGCATCAACGCTCCAGAATACGGCCAAGCTCATCCGTGATAGCCCTCCCATCCCATTCTCCCACTCAGCGTGTAAGCACGCCTGCCGCAAAGCCCATCATCTCCAAATCCCTCTCTACGAACCAAACTCCCCTCCCTACTCCACCTCCATAGCATCACCGCCACCCTTCCTCTTCTCCAATACCCACGTGATGAACTCATCCACGACAGCCGGCCACGCACTCTCAAGCTCGTTCCACCACCCCAACGACTCATCCTCGAGCGTCTTCTCCACGAGCGCGAAAGTCTGGTCCCACATATCCTTATTGACGGCCTTTTTCCAGTTGGTGGTGAGGAACTCGACGTAGTAGTCGAGCCAGGGGGTGCTGGGGGTGGACCAGTCGATCGAGGGGGCGGAGAGCAGGACGCGCCACATTTCGATTGCGACGTCCAGGTCTAGGGTGCGGGCCGAGGCGGGTCGGAGGAGGGTGTAGGTGTGCTTGTAAATCTTGCGCAGTTGGCCGCGGTATTGGGGTTTGGAGAGGTTGGAGCGGGTTTGTTGTAGGAAGGTTTGCTGCTGCTCCAAAAGAGCCATGCTGCGGGGATTGATTGGTTAGATTGTTTGAAGTTTGTGGAGAGAGTTGTTTTGGTGTGGGCCGGCTTACCCTGCTCCACTCCAGCCGGTGACGAAGCCGTTGCGCTCCATCTCGCCCATGCTGGGGCTTTGGACGAGTTCTGAGAGGATGAGGAAGGAGACGTCTTCTGGAGAGACGCCGACGTCGGTCATGTACTTTTGCATGCCATCCATGGAGATTGTGTCTGCGGACTTGGGGTCATCTGCCGGAGGAATCAGCTGTGCTCGGTTCCAGAAGTCAGATCAAATCTCACCGCGGTACTTGTCGAAGAGCTTTGACAAAGCAGCCTTGTGGGTGTTGTTTGAAGCTGAAGCATTGCTGCTGTAGAACCTGGTTGGCAAAATTAGCAGCCGGGCTGGAGATGCATCAATAAAGCTGAGCGATTGTAGAGTGCAAGAAGTGAGGTTATATGGCAGAAGATGTTGATATTGACGTATGGAAGCCATACGAGCGTGCTTTGGAAAGTGACCTGGGAGATATGGGTGCGGTCTCATGGCCGAATAAGTCAGCCCGAGTCCGCCTCGTGCTGTGTCCTCCCTTGTGGTAGCGGGGGCGTTTGGAGGGACGCTCTGCACCAGCCATGATCACTGAATCAGTGGGTGCTTGTTGTGGTAATGGATAGCAAAAGAGTTGAGAGAAGTAATGAGAGTTTCTGAGTTTTGAAAGAAGTGGGCGTATGTAAGATAGACAGGTGACGGCCAGTGGTATCAAAGCTTGTGCAAGTTGAGTGACGGAAAACGACTTCAAACGGGTGGTGCGCCGAGAGGTAGGACGATTCCAGTGTGTGGCAGCGGCTTCCAAAATCCACGTAGGGCAAAAGGCGTCGATTGCCGTGTAAATTGGTCGGGAAGACAGAATAATTTGGTCCTTTGACTTGTACCAAGAAAACAGCACCTACCCGTTGACGGCTTGTTCAAGATTCCAGTTGCTTTGCCTCAGGGCCTGTTGTCATTTCTCAGCCCTGTGCCTGTGATAGCGGTTGTTTCCAGAGATTACCTGGGTCGCTGCTGTTCTGCCGCTGTTGGTGAAGGCTACGAACTGGCCGATCATTTGCCTCTGGGCGGGCGTATGTGAAGCGGGAGGCATTTTGGTATGAGCGGGAACACGTGAAGGTGGACAAAAACTCGAAATATGTTGGACTGGCTTTGAAACGTCGACAAACAGACTTTTGAAGGAAAAATGGTGGACTGGGAGACGGCAAGACTCCAGAGGGAGTGACGGGTCAGGAGGCACGGGACTGCAGGTTAATACCGATAAGATAAGATCTATCATGTCACGTGGGTAGCTTGGCTGACGAAGATGACGATTGTCTAGAGCACGATTCGCAACTCCTCATCTCTTCACGACCCTCCATGTATCGAAGTTCTTACCGGCCGTTTGTTTGCTCAAATTGTCGACGTGATTTGGCCCGCGTCAAGCGCCAATGGAAGCCCAATAACCCTCGATACTCATCCTCGAATTCGACGATTCCTCATCCCCCGTCGTCTGGCCTCGCGAAACTCACCGGGCGTCGACTGCTCTCGCTTTCGGGCGTCGATGCTCCCAAATTCCTGCAGGGCCTGACTACGAACAATGTTGATCCACACAAGACGCGAGGCTGGTATACTGCATTTTTGAATGCTCAGGGAAGGGTCCTATGGGATGCCTTTGTCTATCCGGTGGGCTGGTCTCGGGAATGGAAAGAGTGGGAAGGCAATCAGCCTGAGGATGCAGGATATCTGATTGAAGTCGATTCGGAAGAGCTGGGAAGTGTGATGAAGCATTTGAAGAGACACAAATTGAGGAGCAAAGTCAAGATCAAACCCGTCGAGGAGGGAGACTGGCATGTATGGAGCGCATGGAAGGAAGATGTACGGTCAGGGCAGTCTGGGGAGGATATATCTGGAATAAGCCGTGCCTCTGAACCTCTCGACGATCCTCCGCCTTCATCCACGGACCCGGTCATTCTCCCGGACCCACGACTTTCTGGCTTTGGCGACCGTCTCATACTATTGAGCAAGACGTCTTCGCCGGGTTCATTGTCAAAATACGCAAACATCGACGAGACAACCTCATCATCTTATACCCTTAGGCGATATCTCCACGGCATAGCAGAGGGGCAGACTGAGATCATCAAAGAGCATGCTTTGCCTATGGAGAGCAACATAGACTTCATGTCAGGCATAGACTTTCGGAAGGGCTGCTATGTCGGACAGGAATTGACGATTCGTACACACCACACGGGGGTGATACGGAAGCGGATCCTGCCTGTGCAACTGTACGGCCCTGAAGAGCCCGAACCGACATCGTTACAGTATAAGCCGGATGATATGCTATCACCTCCTCCGCCTGGAAGCGACATCAAAAAGACACAAGGCAGAGGTCGGAGCGCTGGAAAATATTTGGCAGGAATTGGCAATATAGGACTGGGCTTGTGCAGGCTGGAAATGATGACGGATGTCAAAGTCACCGCGGAAGCGGGTGCAAGCAGCTATCAGGAAGGCATGGAGTTCCAACTAGCCTGGGAGAGGGGGGCAGAAAGCGAATCAGGGGAGAGCCTGGGACGAGAAGAGACTGTGAAGATCAAAGCGTTTGTCCCTGTGTGGCATAAGGGAAAGGAGAGGGTTAGGGGTCCTCAAAGAAGAGTGGAATAAGACCTGGTACATAGCTACACAGAGTATCTCCAGCATATCCTACTGTTTGTACATCATTTCACTAACCGTCAGCCGTCCTAAAACGGTGTAGACCCCTGGAAGGCGTGGTGATGCTGATGGTTGAAATTTCCCCACGTGGGTTAGCGCCAGCAGCCGTACCCCGGATTCTTCACATGCGGCCCTGCGTCATCCAACCCTTAATCCTTCAAAAGGTGCCCAGCTCACCTATCGCGTGTCAACATGGCTCCAGCGCCTCCAACTGTCAAACATCGCCGTTAGAAACCTGTCAACAACGGCTGCAACAGTTTTACCCCTATTCCCACTGCCCCAATGCCTAAAATGAACGACAATGACACCCCACCTCCGAGTCAACCTCCCTCCTCCCGCCCAACCTTCGCGTCCTCCCGCCCTACGCGCCCTCGCATGCACACTCGCCGTCCCACATACCCAATGGCAAATACAACGCGTCGAAAACCCCGCCGCTGGCCGCTCGTCCTCCGCGTCCACAAAGGCGCCGTACATCTCCAAATCCTGCCCACGATAATCCTCCACGCGCTCTTCACCGCGCTCATCGTGTTTCTGTCCCGCAACGTAAGAGATGGACACAAATTGGGGCTACCCGGGCAGATCGTGCCCTCCCTCTCCATCGTCGTAGGTCTGATGCTCGTCTTCCGCAACCAGACGAGCTATGATCGCTTTTGGACGGGCCGGAATTGCTTCGGGTCGTGCGTCACCAGCGTGCGCAACCTCACGCGGTCCTTCCTGACCGTGGCGTGCAAACCGGGGTTCGGCGGGCCCATGGACAAGGAGAGGTCGCCCGACGAGTCGGCGCGCGAGATCGCAGAGACGGAGAAGATTGTCAGGGTCTTGATTGCGATTCTCTACGCCGTGAAGAATAATTTAAGGCATGAGTGGACGGGGCAGCCGCCGACGCGGCCCGTGTCGAGGAATACGTCGTCGTTGAATCTGTTTGGGGCAGGGAATATCTTTTCGAGTTCGACGACGCCGACGAGCATGCATATTCCGCCCAGTGCGTATGAGAGCTTGACGAATTCGGCTTCGACTATTCAGCCCGAGTACTCGGCGCTGCTTCCCTCGAGCCTGAACGATTTCGAGGATAGGGGCCTCGGGCTCCCGCTGCAGCTTGCTGCGATTGTCGAGTCGTATATTTGGAAGTGTGCGAGGAGGGGTTGGGTACATGCGCCTGGTGGCAGTCAGCTGAATGTTCAGTTGAACAATCTCATAGATGCGTAAGTTGTCACGTCCAGAATCTTTGTAACTCCATAGAGGGTACCAGGACAGTGACTGTTTTACCCCTGAAGAACCCTGAAGAAGAGCTCGAACGCGGCTGACATGCAGCCAAAAAGCTACACGAAGATGGAAACCATCCGCAATACACCCATCCCCGTCGCCCATCTCATCCATGGAAAACAGGTACTCGCTCTATAGTAAGTCCTCAAGATTTCCCTCAACATGCCCTATCCCCATCCCACCTTTCTCCCCTCCACACTCTCAAATCAATCCCCAACACTCAACTCAACTCACCCCACCCGCAGCATCTGCGTCCTCCCCTTCGCCATGGTCGGCCAAGCCGACGACAGCATGGGCTGGTGGGCAGTCCCCATCGTCTGCCTGGTCGCCTTCACGCTCTACGGCATCGAGGGCATCGGCTTGCAGCTCGAAGACCCGTTTGGCTACGACCGCAACGATATCAAGATGGATGCTATTGTCGAGGATGCCAAGATGGAGGCGATGGTGCTGTTGGATGAGTGGAGGCGCGGGAAGATGGGGGTTAGGGGGTGTGGGGAGATGTTTGATTAGGGGGTTGGGGGAGGTGAGGTGGGTGAGGTGGGTGAGGTGAGGTAGGGTGAAGTGAAGCAGTGAGGAGGTTTGGATAGAAGGGAGAACTTCTTCATTCGCATTCACGGGATTTGGGGTAGAGGTCTATATTAGTATGACCTTTCTACGTGTAGCGTTTCTACGCATTATACCCAGGCTTTCTTTCAGCATTAGATCTGTATACCTCCTTTATGCGTCTCTCCACAGTTCCGTTTCATATCGGCATCCATGTGGTAAAGCTCAATATTAGACTTTAATGGTGTGCTCAGAAGTCCAAAAACGAGGTGAGAGCAAGACAGTACAAGCATGTCGGGAGTGACAATCGAACGGCCATCTCTAGGCCATTGAAAGAAGAGTAAGCCAAGGTGGTTCCTCCAGCTTGGATGCTTGGATTCGTCGCAACTTTGAGCGTCTCGTTGAATTTTTGCTTGTTAACTAGATGTCGCCATTTGAGTGTAAGGCTGGTGTCCGAATCCTGGATATGTGAGTCTAGATTTCCACTTTTTATACAGGTTTAGGACATACAACGTTGGTGGAGATGTGGATTCAGCGTTTATTGAGATGTTCAGAATTTGGTGGCTTTGACTCAGAACATGGATTTGATTCGTTTTGAGTATGGGTTCTCCTCAGCTAGGTTAGATAGATTCGACTTATCAGCCAGTCGTTCAGATCCCCAGCAATAAGCATGATCCATTCCGTAGCCACGTATTCTCATTCGCAATCTTGCTTTTGTTCCATACGGTCTTTCTTCCACCTCGCTAGGCTCAGTTCTTGTGTCTTTCAACCGCATCTTGCACCCTCCATCTACGTTTGCCTTCGTTCAGCCTTGTCGGAACCCATTTCACATGTGAAGTACCACAACGTACTCGGCCATACGTCTCAGTGGGGACAGCGCATCCGGGACGCAATACGAGCATGAACAATCCTCCGTTTCATAAGAAAGCGACGAATTCAAACACTCAGGGGTAGGTAGATTTGCCTCAGGTCTGCACCGCGGTTCCTTTCCACTCTTTTTAGAGGCCTCGCACGAAACGTCGATGACATGCCCGAGACTCAACCCTTTCGAATTGCTCACATGCACTTTGGTGAGCTCCGTCAAATTATCTTCAAGCTCCTCAGTGCGAAGCTTTTCCCGATATGCACTGTGACAGTTTTGATGGGTGGCTGCGGTAGAAGCATCTCTCTCCACGAGAATGAGCTTGAGACGTTTGTCTCCGATCGCTTTGGATCTGGAAAGACAGTGAGTCTAAACAAGAGAAAGTCGTCTGTAGAAGCCGAAATAACAAGATAGGGATCTTGCCACACGGTGGCGTTATCCTCGATAATGACCTTGGGTGAGCCTTCGAAGAAGAGAGGGTTGAGACGAGGTGTTCGTATCTCGTCGCCGCTTCCAGAGCTCTTTCCAATAAGACGCTGCTTCTTCGCATGGACGGGTCCCTCTTTCGTGTCATTGTCGGCAGTATCTCCCTCGATTGGCACGATGAACAGCTTCCGTTGGAGTTTGATTGAGCCCATGATCACATTCTTCCAAAACTTGTTGACGCGCAGACACTTGAGGACCTCCGCTTCGGGAAGGCTGATGAGGACGTGCTCGAGAAGCTCCACGATGGCGAATGCCTCACTGCATTTGGAGGGAGTTCCGTTGGCTGCGACGTCCATCGTGTGGACTGTGGACTGATGAAGCACCTGCTCGCGTCTGTCAGTACGTGATCGAGGAGTTATCTGGCACACTTACAGTGAGATTGAAGCCGTGGTTGCTGGTGGCTAGAGTGGAGATTTGGGAAGATTCTTGGAAGGTTCTTGGAAGGTTGGAAGTCAGAGACTGGAGGTGTTGAGGATGGACTGAATTGAGAAGGAGCGAAAATGTCACGTGCATGCCTTTACGCTGACCCAACCTAAAGGCATCAAGCCCCCGGCTGACCCACCAGTATAGCTCGATTCGCGATCATAACTAAAAAGATGATCCAAAAAAACACTAATACAGTTCGTTGACACCACGTCAAACACGTCTACGCCGAACAAATACATCCAGGGTTGACGAGTGTGTTCTTTAGGCTGCAAAGTGCGATTCCAAGGTCAATTCTGCGTTGAAAGCAAGCAAGACGCCTAGGCAGAATGAGCAGATCTTCGCTGAAGTTTTGAAATCCTTGGAACGAATAGTGTCGGATATTTCGGATACTTAAGCAGACCAAAAAATGCACATGTAATTGTGCGCACCCTTTTTCGCATTTGGTCTCTAACAAATAGCTTCTTTTCCCCCTTGGATATCAGCATCGAGCGGAAAGATAATTCGAGCCAGGAACTACAAAGGGGTCGCAGCACGCCAAGAAGAAGCCGAAGTGCTGCTGATGGAATCGATACATACAGGTTGTTCTCGTGAAGATTGCAGATGTTTCGGTTGTTGGAAGATGATGCCACTCGCAGACCTGACGTTGTCACCAAAGGCCTGCACGTGCTCCGCATTCGACGCTATGCTTCTTTTAGACATGCATCCATCCCCCTTTGGCCCTTTTCCACTCCATTCAACCTACCGTCCATGTAACCTCCATGTAACCTCCACACCCTTGCGTAGGTACCTAAGTAGCCCAGTGAGCCAACGAAGCCCGATTCAGCTTCCACTGTAATCTCGAAAACGGCCAAAGCGTTCTTTTTTGTCACGGTTACAAGGAAAAATGATATATATCTCTTCGGCTGGCCCTGATTTCCTTGTCCCAGTGTCATTTTTCTCATTGTCGGAGACCTGTCGAACACTTTCAATTCCTTCACTTTCGAACAACACGTTCTCAATTCTCATTGTCAAGTATCAAGAAGACCGACCTCACGAATTAGAGGAATTGTGCTGTACGGCTATTCCTGCAGCCCAGCAAATTCGAGTCCACATCGCAGGGACCTGTTTCCCAAAAGTCTAATATCGGATACCATTTTAAGCTGTTGGATTCCTTTGATTCGGAGAATCATAGACGTCCAAAAGATTACAGTGAACTCATCGAGCTGCAATCCTCTTTTTTGATCATGAATTGCAGCCAAGTTCTCTCGTTTTTGTCATCTTGACTTCGATAGCATCAAACCATCTCGCACCTCATCAGATGATATCTACCGCCAAACATCTCTGCATTTGCGACTAGGACTTTTACGAGGGAGACCGTGTCAGCAGATCTGCAGAACAGGTATTTAAAGTTCGCCACTCCGTCCAGTGTTTACGCTACATCAATGCAATTTCCAGTCATCCAATGTACCTTCCGACCATTCAACTATGCGCCCACCTCATACCAGGAGCGATCACTCTCTTCTAGAATGCAAGAAGGGACCTTTACCTCCATGGAGGTCCAAAGCTTCGAGCCGGAAGAGCGCGTTGGGTATTCGCCTTCAAATAACCCGGTCCCTTATGAGACTTCGAGTACTGTGATACTGTGGTACTAGGTGTCGCGCGAAAGACGCTTCGCCATTTAATACTCGCCAATAGCTGTCGACTCACTCGGCGGATGCCAAGTCAGAAACTATAATGAAGCTTCCGCTACTTGTAGGTCTCTTTCCAGCTTCCCAAAGCTCCTGTGCATCTTTCAACAAGATTCCTCCTCATAAGTCTGGACTTTTGGGGAAATCCAATTGACTTTCCTACCATAGACATCTCTGTTCGATATCGGATATCTGATGCTAAATGCCCCGACACAGGATGCGTCAAAAGCAAACAACCTTGTAGATAGGACGGAGACTGTATTCTGTTGGAAGTCTAACTAAGTTTCAGGCTTTCCTTCTTCTCCCTCTCCAGCGTCTAGAGAATTCTTGTCCTTATTCTGGTGCCATCTTCAGAATCCCACTCCTAACCTTGGAGCCTGTTACAATTGAGCATTCTCGTCGCCTTCAACTTCACGGCGGGGAGAGCACATACAAAGATCCCACCAAAATTGTCTAACCCAATAATGCCAATTGCCCTTTTTCAAGCCCGATCGAAGACTAAAGGAGGTTGGCTCAAAGCCAATATGAGTATATATTAGTACTGTACAAATCATGGTATCTACAAAGATACGTCCGCAAGAAAAAATAAAGGGGAAAACTGATACGGTTTGGGAGTCTCTTTTAAACCAACGACTGTGGCTCTAGGGTCCTCCCTTTGCCAAGTGCAAAGCTACCTGTCCACTGCCTTTTTCTCCACACCCACCTAACACCCTCCTTCGACTATCCACCGTCCTTCGGCTTGCCACTCTCCCTCGATCTATCAACTTCCTCAAGTTACCACCCTCCCTGACTTACCTCCCTCCCTTGATCTACCACCCGATCTTTCTACGTTACATCCACGAAATGGCTTCCGCTCTTTCAGAGCACTCCGTTCGCTCGAACCCCCTTGAGTCAGACAATGGACTTGGTGATGTGATCGAGTCGATCCACCGAGAGCTGCAAAACGGCAACGTGCAGGAGGCCCTTTCCATCCTCCTCAGCGGACTAGACGTCCCAATTCTCAAGCACCAGGGCGAATTCGGCAATTACATGGAGTTTGACGTCCAGCATTTACGCAACCGGGCTTTCCTGGTGCATAATATAAGAGACGATGAGGCGGCCTGCGACAAATGCCTCATCGACTCTGAACCCCGTTCGCGGAATCTGTCCATCACGGTCCTCTGTCAACAACCACGAACGATATTCGACCTCGCCGACGGCGACAGAGTTCTCATGGATCTTGTCGAACTCGTCCTGGCCCTCGAAGTTACTTTCCGCCCCTCGAGCTCTGAAATACTTTCCCGTCCTCCTCCCTCACGGCACAGCCTTTTCGATCAATTAGATCAAGAGGACGTCACATCACCGTTCTTCATGGAGGCTCTTGAAGACATCTCCCGGGGCGCTGCTCTGGACGCGGTACGAAACCTCCTACGAGCATTCAACATCCGCTCCACCCTCGACCATGAAGAATTTTTGCAGTCTTCCGCCGCCAGCCTTAGAAGGGAGATCAACATCCACTCGCAAGCCCTTCGCCGAGCAGCCATCAGACCAGCGGAAAGCGAAACGCGGTACTGTACCGCCCACCCACGCGAGCCCATCAGAACAACTGGCGTCGAGCTCCTCCTCTGGAACTCCAACAGCGACAGCGACCGAAGCCTCTCCTCGCCCGAATCAATGCACGTCAGCTTCGTCTCCAACATCCACCAAAGCCTCGCCCGTATCGCGCGCGCTATCCTAGCCATCAGAGATTCTCCGGACGCGCTCCCAGAGGTCATTCGGGACAGGCTCGCGAGGCTGGAAACTGGGGTTATGCCAAAAGCGTGCTCTGGAACGAATGAGCGGAGCTCATGCAGGCTGATGCTAGGAGGAGGAAGCAGTGGCAGGCGCTGCGAGAGTTGAGGAAGAGGACGCTTCAGAGGCTTTACTCGGACGATGTGTTGGCGGTTAGGTCGGCGGCGGGGTTTGTGCTTGGGGACGGGTGGGAGAGAGATGGGGATGAGGAGGGAGAGGATACTGTCAAACCTGATTGGTGTGTTGAAGGAGCTGAGCAGCACGTCTAATCCCTGCTCAGCTGAAGCGTGTACCTTGTACAGCTGAAACAACACCATTCTATTCCACTCCTGTTCTATGTGTATATAAACCTCCTCCATAGCCTCTGTCAATACTCAAGTCTCTCCTGAACTCCCTGACCGAGAGCTTCCCTGTGGTTGATTCGCATTTCCCCTTTCGCTGTCAGCACCTTTCACAAGGTTTGATAGATACTCAGGGGGAGGGTTGAGGAGGTGTAGTATATGGATTCCTTGTACATTTAGATCAGCTCCTATTTCATCAATGAATTTTTAGCTATGCCATCTTTTTAGAATGTCCTTGTTGCTTCGTTTCGACAGAGATATCCCGTATTCTGTTGCTAAGAACTCCCTAGAAGCACTGCTAGAGGCGATACACACGAAGCTGAAGCACCTGGAAAAGGGGAAGGTGCGCGAGGCTTGCTAAGTCACGGTCGGAGAAGAAGCTGTTAAAAGATGGAAAGGGGTATAGAGATACGACCGTGCAGCCTCTTAGAGAGGTGGGCAAAGGAACACCGAAGAAGTCCGTCCAAAGCTTTAGCCGACATGTGGAATCAGGGACGGATATGGAGATTGAGGACCTGCTGAATTTTGTATAATGGTGTGAATAAGAACCTGGCTCTACAGGACATTAGTTGGAGAATCTGCATGATTATACCCAGTCGTGCGTCTCCCCTTCAACCCTTATATGTGCCTAAGCTCATGGTTCCATTTCGACGGAGATATCCCAAGTTGGTCGACAATTTGTCTGCTCCTGAAAGGTTGTCGCCCCGACGAGCGCCTACCTCCTCCTCTTGGAGATTTGATGGCGATCCAAACCGATCTGAGCTGGCGTTGATTTATATCAGCTTCGATGACAACTATCTGTCAGCACAATAGGTGCTAGAATTTCTCGGACAGTAGATCCTTAATAAGTAGGGCCTGGACTCTTCCCACGCAATACTTCGCTATGGATATACGTGTTTTCCTTAATGGCGGATGTTGTGCAGGATCACGTGATAGCTTGGCACCCGTGTACATAAGCTCGCCTGCCCCCTAGATAGATCAATCCAATCGTCGACCACAACAGGTTATGAGCCCTCGCCGCTCACGCAAGCACGCATCAACATTCATCACCTCTGTATATATACGACCTCTTTCTATGTACAGCAAGACGATTCACCCCCAGGAGAGCTCCAACTGACCGAGCATTCGCGACCTCCGAAACCCGACCATTGGCCTACTCTTTCTTGAGTATCAGCCAACGCGCATCTGACCGCGCGAATCCAATCGAGCAACCACCAGGCTCATTCAGCCATGCCGCCCAAACGCCAGACCGCTTCATCATCCTCGGAAGATGGTACGCGTCGTACTGTTTTGAATCCAGAAGAGAACACAGCACAGGCCACCTCCGCTGAAAACGAAGAATTACGATCGCAGTTGCAGGTTTTGCGGGAGCAATTCGACAACCTTCGAGTGAGCATTGAACGTGTATCGAAGACACGGTCACCATCTCCTACTGCCGGCTCCACAGCTATGTTCCATTCTGCTGTTCCCTCACGGTTTCCGGCAATACAAATGGTTCCGGAGAAGCTGCAAGGAAAACTGGAGTACAAGAGTTGGGCCACGAACATCGAAGCAATTGCACAGTCTCTTGATCTATGGGGGATAATCGCAGAAGACGATGAGTCACCACCAGCACAGCATAAGCAATATGCGAGATCGTTGCTTGTTCTTAACGTGTCACCGTCTGTACAGATGGAACTCCAAGGCATGAATGCAGCCGAGATATGGCAGCACCTTGAGAGACAATACGGTTTGAACGGCTTCACAGAGCTGTCGCAAGCGATACGTACCCTTCGCCGTGTGAAAGTCACGGAATTCGACTCCGACCCGAACCTCTCGAAATTCTACCGCACATTCAAGGACGCCCAGGCTCTCTCACGCGAAATTGCCGGAGCTCCCATCCCCGACCTGACCATGACCGCTATCCTTCTCGACGTTATCTGGGAGACGCACGAAGACCTCGCTTTCCAGATCGACTCGCACATGAACAACCCAAATACGCCTACCTCACAGAAAACCTTTGAGTATGCATTCAGTCGCCTTCGCGCAGAATACACACGACAAAGAGCCAATCCCTACTGGAGTACGGCAGCAGTTGGAAGTGTACATAAGGACACATGGTGTGCTATCTGTTCTCGAAGACACGCTGACGGAGTATGTTGGATAAAAGAGCCACAATGGGCTCCACCACGCTTGCAGCAGGAATTCAGAAAGAAGCATGAGGAGTGGAGGAACAGGAATGAAAAGGATGGAGAAGGACGTAGGGAGAGAGTAACGCTTGATTGACTATCAGCTATCAACGAGCCAGCTTGGAGAACTACAAGCTGAGGGGGAGTGTTGTGCAGGATCACGTGATAGCTTGGCACCCGTGTACATAAGCTCGCCTGCCCCCTAGATAGATCAATCCAATCGTCGACCACAACAGCGGAGCTTTCCCATTTTGAACTAATTGGAATGTTCGAAAGATTGTGGTACTCCCGTAACAGGGCCTGGCTTGGACTGCGCGCCGTCTCTGCTGTTACGACTCGCCAAAGGCGATGCTGGAGGAGATTCGGTGAAGGGGTAAGAGGCTTAAGACAAAATTAATGCCGAAAACTTGCTCTGAACCCAATGAACGCATCTTGATACAAGCTTAAGCTAAAGGAAGCGCACTTTCAACTCGCATTGGTCGACTGTGAGAGGCTCTGATGGCGGGGGATCTAAGTTTATGAAATGTCTGATCGAACGTGCCTGAAAGGACAAGCTATAGATAGTAACGCTGGCGAGATACACGGAGGAAAGAGACAAATGGTAGACGTTTTCGGTTAACCATTGAAATCGTAAGATCGAGCTGGCCATACCATATCAGGGGCAATATCTCGCATGTGGGATAACAGGCGCCCGAATACTCAATTGAATCCCAATCGAAGCTGTTTCAGACGACTTGTTGCTTGATCGAGGCAATCCCAAGTCGATGGCAATGGTATTATGTTGCTCCGACGACATCCAGCGCTTAGCTTGAAGTCCCTGGGAAACCTCTGAGTTTCCTTGATTTTCTTCTCTCTGAGCCGATGGATCTCTTTTGCAGCTTTATTGTGGTGTTTCTGGATAGTTTTTGGTGGTTTGTGGTTGAGTTTTGTTTGGGGAGCAGAATATTGTATGTAGACCTTTGGGACTTCTGCTGATGTAGTCGAGCTCACTGTCGGTCAGCCGGTGTGGTAAATAGCTGCTGGGGTATACATGTATATTTGCCAGGCTCTTTTCATCCAGTGCACAGCACTTTGGAGACTCGGGGAAGTCAACCAATTGGCCAGAACGTGTGCTGATGGAGTCAGTCTTAGTATTACAAAATGAACAGAGATTCTGGTCTGTTCTCTCTTTCTTGTTCTATTACCACTTTGATCTTGTTAGGCAGAAATTGAGGGTTAAGTAGGTATCGTTAGTGGTGCTGATGGTAGGCTAGAAAGATAGAAATGAAGGTCGAGATATGGAGTAGTGCTTAGGAAGGCGTCGACGCGTGGTCACATGATATCAACTCTGTTCCAACCTCAACCCTTCCCTTAGCAGAGCCAGCAGAAAGCCAGACAGCATCATGGGCCTGCAAGATGGAGACTGCATATATCATCAATTACACCCTTTTCTTTTTGCAGTCTCTACTTCCGATCGACATGATAGAAGACTTTCTCGGCTCCGGCCATAGTCGGGGACGCTTTTTGGAAAGACCCTGGTGTTAATGGCAAGATGCTCTCCGATGAAGTCTTTTTTTGATCCGAATTATCTTGTTCCTTGGATCGAATTCTTGGTATGTTCTTGGTCTATATTCTTTTCGTCTTGCGTTGTTTGTATTAATCCGAGCCTGACTGCTTTACTGTCTCAACACATGTCTCCCAGACCCATTTGAACAGCGTCCATCTTTTTATCGTTCGGTACAAATGTTTATTTCAGCAAGAGCTCGGAGCACTGCGGACTTTTCGTCGCCGAGTGTTTGAAGATTCCGTCCTGCAAAATCAAAAGGCCGACCAGTAAGCCCCACGAGCCCACGAAGAAATCATCTGATGTGGACGACACATTATCGATCGACTTGCCAAGGACTCCTGAGTTGCAGTACTGTCAGTCAAAGAGTTTGGAGAAAGGATATCAGGAGTTTCCAAGATCTTTGCGGACCCGGCCAAAATTCACATTCCCAGACGAACTCCTGAGATGAAATTATCGCGAATTTCGTAGAGACAGGACCAGTGACTAGGAAATGATGCCTGGCCCAACGTTATTGTCCAAGCAGAGAAGGGTATTAACAGTCGATAGGGCTCGAACAAGTCCAACCGTTCGCGTAACCGTCGCCCCAAGCTCTTCCGAAAAGACCTCCCCAAGCGATGCACCACGGCAGCTACGAGCATTGTTTCATCGCCAAAATATGGTCCCGTGTTGTTGTTTCCGCGGTGCGAGGTCGGCATTTTTCGTTGTGTTCCGGTTTCGGCTCCCCACCCAAAACTCAACCACAAACCACCAAAAAGGATCTAGAAACACCAGAACAGAGGCAAAAAAGAATCAGAACTGCGTAGTCCGACAGGGGCTCGAACCCAGGACCTGAAGACGTTGTTAGCTTTAAATCCCATCAAAGATGGGGAAAGGAATATTTACCTTTCGCATGTGAAGCGAACGTCATACCACTAGACCATCGGACTCTGTCGAGAATATTATTCAATTTAACAATGTTATATTGCCAAGAGTCAGTGACCTACAGCTCTGGCAGGCGCTCTCTTTGCCTTTGGGGCACGCGTCGAAGGTTCCCCACACATCATTCCGAAGTGTCGCCCAGCCCAGAACCAACCAATCTCGAACCCTACCCCTCCCCCAGTTTCTCTTTTCCCCGCATACACACGCCATCTACAGCCACCCACTCCTCCCGCCACCTCCCGCGGGGCGGGACTGCATCCGCCTCCAGCAACGACGTCGGGCAGCATCGTCATGGCGAAGCATAGCCACTATCAGCTGCCTCTTTTTTCGAGGACCTGCCTGGTTCCTTCTGGCACACGATACGGCTCATCAGGCAAGAGTTTCTTCTTGAAAACGTGATGGGATGCGTGGCACAAGGGCCCTGTACAGCCCAATTTCGCCGATATATAGGCTGATGCCCCCTCACCCTCGGATACTGTGGGGTACGTACAACCGCACCATATCGCGTTACTGTCAGACCACTGCGAATTGTCCTTTTTCTTCTTTCTGTGAATCTACTCTGCTTCTTCAAATACTTCCAAAAAACCTACAATACAAGAATATCCTGCAAACCAAAACTACAACATGCCTGGAGAAAGTCTTCGTCGTCCATATTCCTCCGCTACAGCCTTACCCACCACACCATGGCAGTCGCGACCTTCCTCTTCGACTCAAGCCGCCAAAGTTGCAACTGCCGCGAGCAAAAGCAAAATCCCCGCCAAAGTGTGAGACCTCCGAAATCTCCCTTCAGCAGAAAACATACTAACCTCCCTCAAGTGTCGTTCCTGTAACCGCCGTCCTAGTTTTGGGTAAGACTTTTCCCGTGCAAACCCCACAAACTCTCCCGAAGAACATCCCGAACTAACAACCCCAGCAGGCGTCGCCGCGACTCAGACAATGTCCAGCTTCACCGGACCAAGAAAGGCCTCCGTCGACCCAATGCAAGAGCGCAACAATGCCCTCCTTGACGCCTACGGCGACGGCACCTCCCTCGAAGACCTCCAAAAGGCCATGGACTCGTACGAGAAGCGCTAGAGATTTCTCAAAGCTCCGGCACCGCGAATTGCGACGGTCACGGTGGGCCTGATCCTAAATTCGGTACGGTTCCATGTGGAGAGGTTCCCGCCCCTCGGCCAGGGGTTCGCGACGAGGGTTCCCCGGACGGGTCGAGATTCCTGCCGGGGAAGCGATATGAGAGGCCCTACAAGGGTCGCGATCGAGATGTGGCGAACATCGAGCCAAGGTGGGGTGATGTTGGAAAGGAACGGCAAGGGACATCCCAAGGATGGGAATAGGGTCGTCGCCCGTGGGAAGGAAAAGCGGGATGGGATATCCGGCGCCAAGCTGGGAACAACTCCACGCTTCTTGCTTGCTTACCTCGGATTCGAATACCCTCACGGCTCGATTTTTGGGACATGGAAAGATATGGGAAAAAGACCAAAATGTAAATTAAATACTGATTATCAACAATGTGAAACGGAATTCAGCATCAGCAGCACCCCGCGCTTCCGCATCGGCCGGAACATCTCAGGCCGACAGGACCGACGACCAATCCTCCATTTTCATATATTCCTCGATCGTCGTGACCGGGACATCAACACCAAGCTGTGCGACACGTCAGCAATCTAACGCATAATACAAACACGAAGACCATCAACACTTACATCCTTTGGCAAAACCACCGTCGGATCGCTCCCGTCGTAGCCGTAAAGGTCCATATATTTGAACATATCCTCCAACTCGGCTCCCATACCACCAGGCATGAGCTTGTCCATCTCGCCATACGGCATCTGCTCGTACTTGCACTCGACGCCAACAGTCTTTGCCCACAGCTGGGCCCACTCGGACCAGCTGAGGCTGCTGGCGACGCCGAGGAGATTCTTGCCTGGAGGGACCGAGACAAGAGCGTGGACAAAGTGGCCTGGATGACACTTAGTTCTGAAAAAATTTCTGTCAGATAAGGGATAAACTTACCGCAGTCCTTGCGAGGATGAACCATAGGGATCTTGCTGTCCGGACGGACTGGAATCTTCAGAAGATAAGTACCGTCGGCTTGCTATTGACACGTTAGACTTTCCATCGCAGTTTCTTTCAGCATCTTCCAACTTCAGCCTACGCCTTCGCCATCAAAAATTTGACCCACTGCCTTTCTCGCCATCCACCTCCTTCATCACCACGCGCAACAAACCCACCAAAAAGACTCAAAAAAACTTCCACATACCTTATTCGGCCTCATAGTCTTCCCACTCTGCCAATTCGTCGCAAACAGCGCAACCTGCAACAAACTCGTCTTCCCCCACAACTCGGGATACGTCTCCCTCACATACTCCACCGCCATCCACTTTGCATCAAAATGCAGATTAAACGTCACATCCCCCTTACTCCACTTCTTGGCCCAACTCAACGTACTCAACACGAAATACTCCAAACTATCCGTCGTCTTGCTCGCCGCATCCACGATATTCCTCCCCTGCTGCACTTCAATGTCATAGCAAATCTCATTAATCGTGCGGCCTTCTTTCGCGGCTTTGGCGTGGTTCGCGGGGTTGGACATGCCTTGCCAGAAATCGGTGACGCCGTAGATGACGGTGGCGCCCGCAAAGGCGGCGGTGAGGGCGGCGGCGTCGTCGAGGTCTGCGGCGACCATTTCGACGCCCTTGTCGCTCCAGGCTTTGCTGGAGGGTTTGGATGGGTCACGTGATATGCCGCGGACACGCCAGCCGGCGGCGAGGAAGACGTCGGCGACGGAGGCGCCCTGGAGGAAGAGTTGGTGGTTTGGGCTTGAGTTTGAAGGGGGGTTTGGTTTTGGGAGAGAGGAGATTTAAAAGTAGGAATGTCTTTTGGGATGTTTGATCTGGGCTGTGGGCTTTTCACAGAGTATACATACCTGGTTACCAGTGATACCGACGATTGCGATGAGTTTTGACATGATGAGTTTTGTCTGATCTGGACAATGGCACTAAATCAAGTATCTTTTGATTTTAAAAGTAGAAGTAGTTATAGCAATTGATGTAGAAGAAGTATCCGAAAGAAGGACAACCTGAAAAAGCTAAAAGTCCAAAAACTTGATACTGCTCTCCTCCATCTCCATCCCCACCGTCATCTCCCTTATATACCTTCCTGCCATCCCGCTATCGCCCTCGTTGGAGGCTATACTTATCTCCCTCGCGCAGCAGCTGAGCCAGCACCCGCATGATCCCCTCGTGTTCAGCACGCCCCTCGCTCCCCTCGCCAACACCAAATCGCCAACGTACCCTCGTCTGCCTAACCATCGGCGCCGAAAAATGGGGTCGAAATGCTGCCGTATATTCTTGTGATTGGATCGTTGGGACGATTAGCTGGTTCTTTCCTTGTCGTGTTTTTTGCAAGCTTGGTTTGTGTAAAAACCGGTCTGACGATGACTGAGTGGTTAGTCATGCGCTATGCTCAGTCAGCCGCTGGGTTGCCGAGACGGGGTTAGGCCTAAGAAATGGACGCGAGGGGAGATTGAGATAGGGCTGACGGTAGAATTAGGGATTTTTAATGATGCTCGTGGTTCGGGGGACGGAGGGGAGTGGGAGGCGAGACCGAGGGGTTTGAAATGCTCGTGGTATTGTGGATGGGATAGGAGAGTGGGAAAGGTGCAGGGGTGGCGAAGTTCGTCAGGGAGGGGGTGAAGTTCTAGCCGTAGAGAACTTTGAGAGTCCTCGTTCGAAATCACGAACAGCCTGAACGAAGCTTTTGGGAGAAGAAGTACGCTACAGCCTTCAAATGGGGGAGATTTCCCGGTTGTGTCGATTTTGGAACTTCTCCCTCGAAAGATTTTGTGAGATTACAGGTTCTCGAAGTAGTGAATCAGGACGAACAACAATAACCAGACTCCATTTTGAAGCAAAACTAGAATCGTTCATCTACCCAGCGATGCTGTACTACATTAAATAAACCCATATTAAAGCGAAAGTATCACTCATTATCCACCACCAACCCCCGAGGTGCGCCCATCCCAATGCCAACCAACTCTGTCACAGACGAGAGAATAATTACAAAAGTCGCTCCCCATGCGAAACCGAACTTTTCCCCAAACCACGTCGCTAAAAGGCCCCCTCTCCCAAGGCGATAATTACAAGTTCTCACCCCCTATTCCATCATATATCCTTCCCCCATCATCCCCTCCCCTCCAAAGAAAAAACCCTACAAATTCTCCAACAACAGCGCAACCTTCGCGCAATACCCCGTATCAATCCCCCTATCCGTAATAACATCCCACCAGCTCAACTCGACCCGATCGCCCACCTGACACACCAACCAACTACCCCAGCGATTATCCTCCCACACCAGCTCGCCGTACGCGATGCTCATGCGCGCCGTCCCGACGCTCTGCGTCTCGAAGCACGGCGACATTTCGTCGCCGTCCGTGTCGCGGTCCATGCTGAGGCCCGTGAAGTCGCAGTTGCCGTGATAGAAGGCGAGCGAGGAGGTTGAGGCGTCGTAGTAGCCTTGCGCGGCCGTGATGCGGTTGGAGAGGAGATGGGGGATGTGGGCGGGTGAGCCTGGGGGTGGTGTTAGCGTTTTTGAAAAGATGGAGGGGGAAGAGAGATACGCACCGTATGGGTTGGATTGGATGTAGAGGTTCTCGAAGCGAGGGTCGCCCAGCGTGACGTGCGTACGGAGGTAGAACAGCTTGCTTGGATGGTTCAAGACGCCACAGTCTGGCAGGACGGTCACGGGATTGGCGTAGCCCGTGGATGTTGGTCGGACGGTACGAGTGATGCTGCTTGGGGTCGACGTTGGAGACGACGTGATTGTAGATACTGACGTGGTGGAAGATTGCGTGGAAGTCTTTGTCGTGCTTGGAACGGACGTAGATGTCGAAGTGCTTGAAGATGTCGAAGTACTCGTAGACGTTGTGGCCGAAGACATCGACGTGCTGGAAGAGCTGCTCCTCGTAGACGAGGTCGAAGTTCCTCCACCCATTCCTATCAAACGGGCGCCCATCACATGCTCGTTCACACCCGCGACACCTGGAGAGTCCTTGAGGTAGCAAGGTCCAGCTGGCGAGCCAGGAACGAAGGAGGCGAGAATACAGCCCTGAGTATTGGCGCACAGCGTCAGGCAGCTCTCGTAGTTGTCCGTATACTGCATCATAAAGTTGTTGCCATAGGTATCCTTGAAGCATTGAATCTCGAATTGAGCGCCGCCGTCTGTCGTGAAGATCTTCCCATCATCGGCCGGGCAAGACTTGGCACCATTGAAAGGCGGGACTTGAGGTATAGTGACAAAGCTTTGAGTCGGTCCTGCAGAAGTGCTGGAGCTAGTCGTCTGGATGACTGTCGAGCTTCCAGTCCTGGTGGTGCTAGGGTACTGTCCAATGACGACAACATCAGGATTCCATCCAGAACCTGTGATGGTAGACGTGAAAGGATCTGGAACGCCAGGCTGGTTCGGATCGATGATGATGTAGCTTGTTGTCTGCCCAGCCCCGGTGCCGTACACTATAGTATCGTAAGGATCGTTCGCACCACCTGTCACTGTCGAGCTATAGACTCCAGTAGCAGAGCCATGACCCCAGACCGTGGAAGTAGTAAGTCTTGCCGCACTGCCAACCACAACGGTGTCGGGGTTGCTTCCAGAACCTGTGATCGTGGATGTGTACGGAGCAGTTCCCGTTCCTCGAAGATAGGCCGTGCTTGTCGTCTGACCCACACCAGTTCCAATGACCAGAACATCGTACGGATCGCTGGAGCCCCCAACAATCGTCGACGTATAAGCTGCGGTCGCTCCCGGCCCATGCTGGTATGCTGTCGATGTCGTGAGCATAGCCGCCCGTCCGAAGAGAAGGATTCTGTTGCCATTTGGACCTGTAGTCGTCGAAACAAAAGGTGCCGTTGCGCTTCCGCGAAGATAGATGACACTGGTTGTCACACCACTATCGGGTCCGATGACAATTGTATCATAAGGATCGTTGGCTCCCCCAGTGAAGGTCGAGGTGACCGTAGTCGTAGCCGAGCTCAAACCGTCCATTGTGAAAGTTGTAAGCTGAGCTGGCAGACCCATGACAAGAATATCAGGATCGGACCCTTGGCCGGTGATCGTCGAGGTATAAGGTGCCGTTGCAGAGCTTCCGTGGAGATAGATAGTGCTTGAAGAAACGCCAGCTGCTCTAACAATAACAAGAGTGTCGAAAGGATTGTTGGATGCGCCAGTGATCGTCGATGTATACGCTGCAGTGTTCGTGCCATGCCCGTAGATGGTGGTTCTTCTGTATTGAACAGGTGCACCAATGACTAGGATATCGGGGCGAGCTCCTTGGCCGATGATTGTGGAAGTGTAAGGAGCCGTTGCAGAGCCTCCTCGAAGATATGCCGTGCTGGTGGATACGCCAGCTCCCGTGCCAACGACCACAGTGTCGTACGGATCATTCATGCCTCCTCGGATGGTAGTCGTAAAAGCGGCAGTGTTCGTGCCGTGACCATAGAATGTGGAAGTTGTAGACTGCGCACCTGTTCCAATGACCAAGGTATCCGGAGCTCCACTCTGGCCTGCAAGTGTAGTTGTATAGGCTGCAGTATTGGCGCCACGAAGATAAACCGTGCTCTTCACTAGGCCATTGCCGGTCCCAATGACAACAGTATCGAAAGGATCATTTGGTCCTCCAGTGAAAGTAGTTGTGTAAACGTTAGTTGCTGTTCCAGTCCCAGTAGCCGTCGACGTGGTCAGTCTAGCTCCTGTGCCGAGAACCACAACATCTGATGCTCCATTCTGGCCGGTCATTGTCGAGGTATACGCCACAGTATTCGAGCCCCGGAGGTAAACCGTGCTTGTTGTTGTACCGACTCCGGTTCCAATCACGACTACATCGTAAGGATCGCTGGGACCTCCCCGAACTGTGGAAGTGTAGGCAGCCGTATTAGTGCCGTGTCCGTAAGACGTGGAAGTCATTGTCTGAGCACCTGTTCCAACAACGAGAACATCAGGATCGCCGTTATATCCTGTAATTGTGGAAGTGTAAGCTTGAGTCGCAGTGCCAGATCCTCGAAGGTAGACAGTGCTTGTGCTCATGCCGACAGCCTGGCCGATGACCACAGTATCAAAAGGATCGCTGCTTCCACCAGTTATTGTCGACGTGAATGGAGCAATATTCGTGCCATGTCCATAAGATGTGGAAGTAGTAGTCATCGCGCCTGTTCCAACAACGACGACATCAGGAGCCCCATTCTGTCCCGTGATTGTAGAGGTGTATGCTTGGGTTGCGGTACCGGATCCTCGAAGGTAAACAGTGCTGATACTCATACCCACACCTTGACCGATGACTATAGTATCAAATGGATTATCGCTGCCACCAGTAATTGTTGATGTGAATGGAGCAGTGTTCGTTCCGTGTCCATAAGTCGTAGATGTTGTCAGTTGAGCGCCAAGAGCAACCACAATGGTATCTGGCTGCGAGCCTTGGCCGGTGATTGTCGAAACATATGGCTGAGTCGCAGTTCCAGAGCCTCGCAGATAGTTGGTCTTGGTTGTGCGGCTGGCGGGTTGGCCAACAATGATGGTATCTGGCTGCTGTCCAACTCCTGTGATAGTAGTCGTGTACGGCGCTGTCGCAGTCCCAGAGCCACGGAGATAGTTCGTGCTCGTTGAAAGTCCTGCACCTGTCCCAACCACAATAATATCATATGGATCCGCAGTGCCACCGGTGACGGTAGATGTGTATGCCGCAGTATTCGTGCCATGTCCGTAGGAAGTGCTCGTGAATCTACCAGCAGCCACCATCCTCAGAACAGTTTGTTTGCCATTTGTTCCGGTGACTGTGGTCGTGTATGGATCAGTAGTCGCTCCGCGAAGGTATGCTGTAGAAGTTATGGTTTCGCCAGCAGGGGTGCCAAAGACAAGTGTGTCGGGCAAGCCGTTGTCGTTAGTAATGGTCGAGGTATAAAGCTGAGTGTCCGACCCTGACAGATAGGCGGTCGAGGTGATCGTAGGGCCAACTCCCGTGGCGACAACGACTGTATCACGTGCGGATCCTTGCCTAATGACGGTCGAGGTGTACGGCTGAGTAGCAGCACCGGAGCCGTGCAAGTAATTCGTCGAAGTAAACGTAGGACCCGCTCCGGTGCCATAGATCAACGTGTCAGGATTGCCATTCTGGCCAAGGATAGTTGATGTGAACGCGTCTGTTGCTGAGCCGTGGAGGTACGAGGTTGAAGTGACGGTGGGTCCAATTGCTGTGCCGACAACTATTACATCGGGAGCGCCGTTTTGACCTGAGATAGTAGACGTAAATGCCTGCGTTGAAGAGCCATGGAGATAGGACGTGGAGGTGATCGTTGGACCTGCTGGGGTTCCATAAACCACAGTATCGGGCGCTCCTCCTGATCCGAGAATTGTCGAGGTGAATGGTTGCGTTGAAGCACCCCAGAGATACGAGGTGGAGGTAAATGTCGGTCCTATGCCAGTGCCGATGACCAAAACATCAGGAGCTCCTGATTGTCCAGTCATCGTCGAGGTAAACGCTTGCGTTGCAGTTCCAGAGCCGTGCAAATACATGGTGGAAGTTGTGAAAGGAGCTGATCGCGTGCCGTAAACAACAGTATCAGGGGCACCATTCTGCCCCATGATTGTCGAAGTATACGCCCCCGTTGCCGTTCCGGAGAGATATGCCGTGGACGTGACCGTGGGGCCGATCGCAGTACCAATAACAAGTGTATCTGGTGCTCCAGACTGCCCTGTAATTGTCGAGGTAAACGCCTGTGTTGCAGTGCCAGACCCATGCAAGTATTGAGTCGAGACAACAGGTGCGCCCACTCCCGTGCCAATCACCAGCGTATCAGGGGCTCCTCCTTGTCCGAGGATTGTCGAGGTATATGCCTGCGTCGCAGCGCCAGAACCGCTTAAAACCTGCGTGGAAGTGACAGTTGGTCCAATGCCTGTGCCGACAATGATAATATCTGGCGTGCCAGATGCGCCACTGATTGTCGAAGTATATCCTTGCGTTGCAGTGCCAGAACCGTGCAAATACTGCGTCGAGGTGATGGTTGGGCCAGCAGGAGTACCCAAAACAAGAGTATCTGGTTGTCCTGGTGCTCCTGTGATTGTCGAGGTATATGGTGTTGTCGCAACACCTGCACCGTACAAGAAACTAGTAGAGGTTATAGTTGGGCCGATTCCTATACCGACAACCACTATATCTGGCGTCCCTGAAGCACCACTTATTGTTGAAGTGTAAGCTTGCGTTGCTGTTCCAGAGCCATGCAAATACTGAGTCGATGTGATGGTGGGACCAGCAGGAGTACCGACGACAAGTGTATCTGGATGTCCAGGTGCTCCAGTAATCGTCGAAGTATAGGGGGTTGTTGCGACTCCTGAGCCGTACAAGTAGTTGGTCGACGTTACTGTAGGACCAACACCTGTTCCAACGACGACAATATCTGGTGTTCCTGAAGCTCCACGGATGGTTGAGGTATAGGCTGCTGTTGCTGTTCCGGAGCCGTGTAGATACTGGGTTGATGTTATTGTGGGGCCAGCAGGCGTTCCATACACGAGCGTGTCAGGTTGTCCAGGAGCTCCAGTAATGGTCGAGGTATAAGGGGTCGTTGCAACCCCTGAGCCGTACAAATAATTTGTAGATGTCACGGTAGGACCAATGCCTGTGCCTACGACAATGATGTCTGGTGTCCCTGAAGCACCACTGATAGTCGAGGTGAATGGTTGCGTTGCTGTCCCTGAGCCGTGAAGATAGAGAGTGGAGGTGATAGTTGGACCTGCAGGAGTGCCAATTATCAAGGTATCCACTGCTCCTCCACGCCCAAGAACTGTAGACGTAAAAGGAACAGTTGACGATCCTGGGCCATAAAGATAGGATGTGGAAGTGTAAGTTGGACCTGCTGTAGTCCCTACTACAATAGTGTCTGGTGCACCCCCTTGTCCTGGGACGGTAGAGGTGTATGGTGTAGTGGCTGTGCCCGATCCGTGGAGATAATTGGTCGAGGTGATAGTTGGACCTGCGAGAGTTCCTACAACCAGGGTGTCTACAGCACCGTTCTGTCCCAAGATCGTCGACGTGAAAGGAATCGTCGAGGAGCCGTAGAGGTAAGACGTCGAAGTGAAAGTTGGTCCTGCTGCTGTCCCTACCACAATCGTATCTGGCATGCCGTTCTGGCCAGGAATTGTGGACGTATAGGGGACTGTAGCTGTACCTGAACCATGGAGATAATTGGTCGACGTGATAGTTGGCCCTGCAAGAGCTCCTACTACAAGGGTGTCCACGGCTCCACCTTGTCCCAAGATTGTAGACGTAAACGGCACTGCTGCTGATCCGAACAGGTACGAGGTAGATGTGAATGTTGGCCCTGCAGTGGTTCCGACGACAATGGTACTTGGAGCTCCATTCTGGCCTGGAATAGTAGAAGTGTAAGGGGCTGTCGCTGTCCCTGATCCGTGGAGGTAGTTTGTGGATGTAACAGTGGGTCCTGCAATTGACCCAATGATCAGCGTATCTACAGCACCACCTTGTCCTAGTACTGTGGAGGTAAACGGTACGGCCGCCGACCCAAACAGGAACGAGGTTGATGTAAAGGTCGGTCCTGCGGTGGTACCTACCACAATTGTGCTTGGGGCCCCGTTTTGACCTGCGATTGTTGAAGTGTATGGCATAGTTGCACTTCCTGTTCCATGAAGATAGGCTGTAGACGTAACGGTAGGTCCTGCAAGGGCTCCAACGACAAGCGTATCTACTGCACCATTTTGCCCGAGAATGGTGGATGTAAATGGCATGGTTGAAGATCCGAATAGATACGAAGTTGATGTAAAGGTTGGCCCTGCAGTGGTGCCAATTATAAGCGTGCTGGGTGCCCCATTCTGTCCTGCAATTGTGGATGTGTACGGCGCTGTCGCACTTCCTGATCCATGGAGGTAATTGGTAGACGTAATCGTAGGTCCTGCGGCAGTCCCAATTATCAAGGTATCTACAGCACCTCCCTGTCCCAGAATAGTGGATGTGAAAGGGACTGTTGAAGAGCCACCAAACAAGTAAGAAGTGGATGTAAAGGTTGGCCCTGCAGTAGTTCCCACTATAATTGTTGTCGGAGCACCTCCCTGTCCAGATATTGTAGAGGTATAAGGTGCTGTCGCAGCTCCAGTTCCGTGGAGATAATTGGTGGAGGTAACTGTTGGTCCTGCGGGAGTCCCAATTATCAAGGTATCTACAGCACCTCCCTGTCCCAGAATAGTGGACGTAAAGGGGATTGTTGAAGAACCTCCGAACAAATAAGAAGTGGATGTAAAGGTTGGCCCTGCAGTAGTTCCTACGATAATCGTTGTCGGAGCACCTCCCTGTCCAGAGATTGTAGAGGTATAGGGTGCTGTCGCAGCTCCAGTTCCGTGGAGGTAATTGGTGGAAGTGATTGTTGGTCCAGCAGGCGTGCCGATGATCAGAGTATCTACAGCGCCGCCCTGACCAAGAATGGTGGAGGTAAACGGTGTGGTTGAAGATCCTCCGAAGAGATACGATGTAGATGTGAAGGTTGGTCCAGCTGTGGTTCCCACCACAACAGTATTTGGTGCACCTCCCTGGCCTGAAATCGTCGACGTATATGGAGCAGTCGCAGATCCTGACCCGTGCAAATAATTGGTAGACGTGACAGTCGGTGCAGCAGGCGTGCCGATGATGAGTGTATCTACAGCTCCCCCTTGGCCGAGAATGGTGGACGTGAAAGGTGTGGTTGAAGACCCCCCATATAAAAATGAGGTAGATGTGAAGGTGGGTCCAGCTGTAGTTCCAATCACAACAGTATCTGGTGCACCTCCTTGACCTGAAATTGTCGACGTATAAGGAGCAGTTGCAGCAGATCCTGAGCCGTGCAAATAATTCGTCGACGTGACAGTCGCTCCCGCAGGCGTGCCGATAATGAGCGTGTCTACCGCGCCGCCTTGGCCCAAAATCGTGGAAGTAAACGGAGTAGTTGATGAACCACCATATAGGAACGACGTCGACGTGTATGTAGGACCTGCCGTTGTGCCCACAATGACTGTAGTCGGCGCACCACTCTGGCCAGACATTGTCGATGTGTAAGGAGCTGTTGCAGAACCGGAGCCATGAAGATAATTGGTGGATGTAACAGTTGGTCCAGCAGGCGTGCCAATCACCAGGGTATCTACAGCACCGTTTTGGCCCAGAATTGTGGACGTAAACGGAACAGTCGAAGAGCCACCGTAAAGGTATGACGTCGAGGTAAATGTAGGACCTGCTGTAGTGCCGATTATGAGGGTGTCTGGAGCGCCCGGCTGACTACCTGGGTCCGTCGAAGTGAAAGGTGCTGTAGCGGAGCCCGTTCCATGCAAATAGCTGGTGGAAGTGATGGTAGGTCCAGCAGGCGTGCCAATCACTAGAGTATCTACAGCCCCATTTTTGCCCAGAATTGTGGAAGTGAACGGGACAGTGGAAGAGCCACCGTACAGGTACGACGTAGAGGTCAATGTTGGACCTGCGGTCGTGCCGATGACCACAGTATCCGGGGCGCCCTGACCAGAGATGGTCGAGGTAAACGGAGCTGTTGCAGATCCAGTGCCGTGCAGATAGCTGGTAGACGTGATAGTTGGAGGTGCCGGTGTTCCTACGATCAAAGTATCTGGCCAACCATTGTTGTACGTTATTGTCGACGTGAAGGGCTGAGCGCCTGTAGAGCCGAAAATGTAAGACGTAGATGTGACTGTAGGGCCTGCCGTTGTGCCCATTATAATAGTAGTTGGCGATCCACTTTGACCAGTAATCGTCGAGGTAAATGGAGCTGTTGCAGCCCCCGACCCGTGCAAATAACTCGTCGAAGTAATTGTAGGACCTGCAGGCGTTCCAATAACTAAAGTATCTGGCCAGCCATTAGTCTGAGTGACCGTGGACGTGAAAGGCTGGGTGTTAGAGCCTGAGAGGTAAGTAGTCGACGTCACAGTTGGACCAACTCCTGTCCCGAACACTACTGTGGTTGCAGCACCTCCTGAGCCTGAGATTGTCGATGTAAAAGGAGCTGTCGCAGACCCAGAACCGTGGAGGTAAGTCGTGGAGGTTATGGTAGGGCCTGCAGGTGTTCCAATTACCAAGGTATCTGGCCATCCATTTGTCTGCGTGATTGTGGACGTGAAGGGCTGGGTACTCATAGGATCTGAGAGATAGGAGGTCGACGTAACGGTTGGTCCAATTCCTGTTCCGAGAACCACTGTATTTGGCATGCCCCCTGAGCCTGAGATTGTGGACGTGAAAGGGGCTGTTGCAGACCCGGAGCCGTGCAAATAGCTAGTGGACGTAACAGTAGGACCCGCCGGCGTGCCCACCAACACTGTATCTGGGGAGCCATTGTTATTGGTGATTGTCGATGTGTAGGCTTGCATGCCAGATGAGCCAACAAGATAAGTCGTGGAGGTAACAGTTGGCCCGATACCTGTACCAACAACCAGCGTATTGGGGCTGCCATTAGATCCTGAGATTGTGGAGGTATACGCTTGTGTGGCGCTTCCCGAACCGTGTAGGTAAGCCGTCGAGGTGATGGTTGGGCCTGCTGGGGTCCCAATTACGAGTACATCGGGGGATCCATTGTTGTTTGTGATCGTCGAGGTGTACGCTTGAGTGCCTGCCGAGCCAAACAGATAGCTTGTCGAGGTGATGGTGCCAAGTGCTGTTCCAACTACAAGAGTATCAGGAGCTCCATTAGTTCCTGGGATAGTGGATGTGTAGGCTTGGGTTGCAGTGCCCATACCGTGGAGATAAGCCGTCGAGGTGATAGTTGGGCCCGCGGGTGTGCCAATAAGGAGCGTATCAGGTGATCCATTATTGTTTGTAATCGTCGAGGTGTACGGCTGAGTGCCTGTAGAACCGAAAAGATAGGTAGTCGAGGTTACAGTGCCAAGTCCTGTTCCAACGACGAGAGTGTCAGGAGCTCCGCTGATCCCCGGAATCGTGGATGTGTAGGCTTGAGTCGCAGTGCCCATACCATGGAGATAAGCCGTCGAGGTAATGGTTGGGCCCGCGGGCGTGCCGATTAGGAGCGTATCAGGTGATCCATTATTGTTTGTAATCGTCGAGGTGTATGGCTGAGTACCTGTTGAGCCGAAAAGATAGGTAGTCGAGGTTACAGTGTCAAGTCCTGTTCCAACCACGAGTGTGTCAGGAGCTCCGTTGGTCCCCGGAATCGTGGACGTGTAGGCCTGAGTAACGCCTCCAGAGCCATGGAGATAGTTAGTAGACGTAATGGTAGGTCCTGCCGGAGTTCCAATCACAAGAGTATCAGGAGATCCATTGGACATCGTGATGGTGGAGGTGAAAACCTGCGTTCCCATAGAACCATACAAATAAGATGTAGACGTTACTGTAGGACCAATTGCAGTGCCGACCACGAGAGTGTCAGGAGCTCCATTGGTTCCCGGAATAGTAGTTATATAGGCCTGGGTAGCGCTTCCGGAGCCATGCAAATAACTAGTCGATGTGATCGTTGGCCCTGCTGGAGTGCCAATTACGAGCGTGTCAGGAAGCCCATTAGTATTTGTGATGGTCGAGGTAAAAGGCTGTGTTCCCATAGAACCATACAGATATGATGTGGAAGTTACTGTCGGGCCAATTCCAGTGCCTACCACAATGATGGCTGGGGTTCCGTTACTGGCAGCAATAGTCGACGTGTATGGCTGAGTAGCACTACCAGAGCCATGCAAATACGCAGTGGAAGTAATAGTAGGTCCTGCGGCTGCGCCAATAAGCAAAGTGTCTGGTGATCCGTTCGAATTCGTGATGGTCGAGGTAAAAGGCTGAGATGCTGCTGTTCCGTATAGATAAGTAGTAGATGTAATCGTCGGGCCAATTCCGGTGCCAACCACAATGATGGCCGGTGTACCATTACTAGCAGCTATGGTCGACGTGTAGGCCTGAGTTGCGGTGCCAGAGCCATGAAGATAAGCAGTAGAAGTGATAGTTGCGCCTGCTGGAGTGCCGATCAACAATGTATCTGGCGTTCCATCATTATTAGTGATCGTGGAAGTAAATGGCTGTGTTGCAGAAGATCCCATTAGATACGTAGTAGATGTAATTGTGGGGCCGACGCCCGTTCCCACCACAACGATATCTGGGCTGCCATTGGAACCAGAGACGGTGGAAGTATAGGCCTGAGTATTTGAGCCATGAAGGTACGCCGTTGACGTGATAGTTGGTCCGGCAGGAGTCCCAATTAGGAGCGTATCAGGATTTCCGTTATTATTTGTAATCGTGGAAGTAAAAGGCTGAGTACCAGTAGAACCGGACAAGTATGTTGTTGATGTGACTGTGGGTCCAATGCTTGTTCCAATCACAAGAGTATCTGGGCTGCCATTAGAGCCAGAAATCGTAGAGGTGTATGCCTGAGTAGCTGAGCCGTGAAGATATGCGGTCGAAGTCACTGTGGGTCCAGCAGGAGTTCCAATTACCAGCGTATCTGGATTTCCATTGTCGTTGGTGATCGTGGAGGTAAAAGGCTGCGTGCTAGTAGATCCATACAAATAAGTTGTCGAGGTGACTGTTGGGCCAACGCCGATTCCAATCACAAGAGTATCTGGAGTGCCACTGCTCCCTGATATTGTGGACGTGTAAGCTTGTGTATTTGAGCCGTGTAGGTAGGTAGTGGACGTCACAGCTGGTGGCGCAGGAGTTCCAATAATCAGAGTGTCTGCGCGGCCGTTGTTGTTCGTTATAGTCGCTGTGAATGGCTGTGTCGCTGTCCCTGATCCATACAAATAGCTGGTTGATGTGACAGTAGGTCCGACAGCAGTACCGATAACTACGGTATCGGGATTGCCACTGGTCCCATCCACCGTGCTTGTATAAGGCTGGGCGGAGGGTCCGTGGAGATAGTCGGTGGACGTCACAGTTGGTCCTGCAGGTGTTCCAAGTATCAAAGTGTCCGGATGGCCATCATCGTAGGTAATGGTAGACGTAAACGGCTGTGTGGCTGTTCCTGATCCATGGAGATAGGAGACAGATGTTACTGTAGGTCCAGCATTCGTGCCGAGAATCAGGGTATCGGGACTACCATTGTTATTTGTAACAGTGGAAGTGAACGGCTGGGTGGCCGTTCCGGACCCATGGAGGTAAGTCGTGGAAGACACTGTTGGTCCAGCATTTGTCCCGAGAATCAAGGTATCCGGAGAACCGTTGTCATTTGTGATTGTGGATGTGAAAGGCTGGGTGGTTACCCCTGATCCATGAAGATAGACTGTCGACGACACCGTTGGTCCAGCATCAGTTCCTAAAATTAGAGTGTCTGGCATGCCATTGTTCTTCGTGATAGTAGAAGTAAAAGGTTGAGTAGCTGCTCCCGATCCATGGAGATAAGAGGTAGATGTGATTGTGGGTCCAGCATTTGTTCCAATTACAACAGTATTGGGCATCCCACTGGCACCAGAGACTGTCGAAGTAAAGCCCTCAGTTGCAGAACCACTTCCATGGAGGAACGATGTTGACGTAATCGTAGCTCCAGCAGGTGTGCCCACAACAAGCGTATCCGGGCTGCCGTCATTGTGTGTCGTCGTCGAAGTGAAAGGCTGCGTCTCTGTTCCCGAGCCGTACAGATAGCTTGTCGAGGTAAAGGTGCCGACATTGGTACCGATAATGAGAGTGTTAGGCAATCCACTGCCCCCTGTGATTGTTGAAGTGTAGGCTTGGGTGGCCGATCCTGTTCCATGAAGGTATGCGGTTGATGTCACCGTAGATGGAGTTGGACTGCCGATCAGAAGGGTGTCCGGACTCCCATCCTCGTGGGTAATTGTAGACGTGTAAGGGATCAAGGCCGTCCCGGAGCCGCTGAGGGTTGCTGTCTGAGTGGTGGTGCCTGCATTTGTTCCAATAACCACGGTATCGGCTACGTAGTCTGGCCCGTCAATGGTTGAGGTGAACCCGACCGTGTTAGTACCATGAATGTAAGTAGTCGACGTGACTGCAGCCGGGGATGGAACCGCAATGACCAATATATCAGACCTTCCATTCTGTCCAGTTATCGTCGAAGTGGCCGAACTTGTGACTCCAGTCAAGTACAACGTCTCAGTAAGTGTACCAACATTTGTGCCCAGCACAATGGTATCTGGTGTCCCATTTGATCCTGTTATGGTGGACGTGAAAGGGGCGGTACCAGCGCCATGGAGGTAAGACGTAGACGTGACGGCAGGAGGTGTGGGAGTCCCGACTACAAGCGTGTCTAAAGCTCCGCTCTGTCCGGTGATTGTCGAGGTAAATGGAGTAACAGCAGTGCCGGATCCAGTGAGCCAGGTTGTGCTAGTCGTTGTACCCGCATTCAATCCAATCAGCAGTGTATCAGGCGCGCCAGGTCCTGTGCCGAAAATAGTCGACGTGAACTCGGTGGCAGTGGGGCCATGAATCCATGTCGTGGAAATTATAGCTGCGGGAGACGGAGTTCCGACAAGAAGAGTATCAGGGCTTCCACTATGTCCTGTAATTGTGGACGTGAATGGATCTGTAGCAGTGCCTGAACCGGTCAAGTACGTTGTCCGAGTAGTGGTGCCCGCATTCGTGCCAATTACGAGGACATCAGGAGCGCCGTTGGACCCAGTAATCGTAGAAGTGAAGCCAACAGTATCCGAGCCATGCAGGTACGAGGTAGACGTAGATACTCCGGCGTTAGTGCCAATAACGAGGGTATCAGGAGCTCCGTTCGTCCCTGTAATTGTGGAAGTAAAGGCGACAGTATCTGTTCCGTGGAGATAGGACGTGGATGTCGTAATGCCTGCATTCGAACCAATTACAAGAGTATCCGGAGCTCCATTTGTTCCAGTAATCGTCGAGGTAAACTCAACGGTGTTCGTGCCATGCAGATACTGGACGGAAGTGATGATACCAGCATTTGTCCCAATGACGAGCGTATCAGGGGCTCCGCTAACTCCCGTGACTGTAGATGTGAATCCCACAGTATCGCTTCCATGCAAGTATTGGGTAGAAGTTGTTAGTCCAGCATTTGTCCCGATGACCAGGGTATCAGGGGCCCCGCTGATCCCAGTAATGGTGGACGTGAAACCAACAGTATTCGTGCCGTGAAGATATTGCGTAGAAGTTGTGACACCAGCATTCGTTCCAATAACGAGGGTATCAGGGGCTCCGCTAATGCCAGTGATGGTAGATGTAAAGCCGACAGTATCTGTCCCGTGAAGGTACTGAGTGGAAGTGGTAACGCCAACATTGGTGCCTATGACGAGCGTATCAGGAGCTCCACCTGTTTCAGTAACCGTAGATGTGAACGGCAAAGCAGTTCCATGAAGATACTGGGTGGAAGTTGTGGTGCCAGCATTAGTCGCAATGACAAGTGTATCAAGGGCGCCATTCATCCCAGTAATGGTGCTCGTAGATCCAGTGCTAGTTCCGTGGAGATACACCATAGTCACAACGAGACCCGGATTCGTGCCGATGACAAGCGTGTTTTGAGCTCCACTCACGCCAACAATTGTAGATGTAAAGGGGATGTCTGATCCATGCAAATAGGTAGTAGACGTTGTCGTCCCCGGGTTCGTGGCTATGACAAGAGTGTCTGGAGCTCCACTCATTCCAGTGATCGTAGACGTGAAATCAGATGTGGTGCCTTGAAGATATTGCGTGGACGTGATGACTCCAGCGTTAATTCCAACAACTAGGGTGGCGGGTGTGCCGCTAACTCCAGGAATTGTAGAAGTAAAGCCTGTGGAAGTTCCATGGACGTACTGGGTCGACGATATAGTGCCAGCATTGCTTCCAATAAGGACTGTGTCTGGAGATCCATCCGCTCCGGTAATTGTGGATGTGAAACCTGTTGAAGTACCTGTAAGGTAAGTTTTGGACGTCATGTAGCCCAGGTTAGTAGCAATGACCAATGTGTCTGTACCTACAGTTCCCCTGTTCGTTGAGGTGATTCCTGTGGATGTTCCGTGGAGATACGAAGTGGATGTGGTCGTTACCACCTTCTGGCCGAAAATCAAAGTATCCAGACCAGCCGCACCCAGGACAGTTGACGTGTAAGCGGTATTTGCACCGCGTACGTAAGAAGTCGTGGTTGTCGTGCTCGCTGATATGCCTGAAATCAGGGTGTCCTCTCCAGCAGCACCAGTAACTGTGGACGTGAAGGCAGAAGCGGCAGATCCATGTCCGACGGTTGTTGATGTGATTGTTGTTGCTGGAATGCCAATAATCATGGTATCACGGCCTGATACACCTGTGATGACGGAAGTATATGCATATTGGCCTGGGCCATGTCCGTATACGGTTGTTGTTGTCGTAGTGGCCGATGTATAAATGAGCAATGTATCGAAGCCGCTGAGCCCAGTGACAGTGGACATGTAAGAACTGGTGGCGCTATCTCCGCGCAAGTACCTGGTAGATGTGGTTGAGCTTGCCGGAATTCCAAAAATCAACCTGTCAACGCCGGCCCCAAAGCTCGTCGACGTGTATGGGGTGGAGACTGCGCCACGGACATACGTAGTGGTTGTTATGGTCGTTGCTACTACGGTACCAATGATGACAGTGTCAAAGCCAGGATTCAAGATTGTAGAGGTGAAGGGGACATCAGTTCCATGCAACCATGATGTGGATGTGGATGTGGCACCTGGACTACCGATGACCAAGGTATCGGTTCCTGAAGGATCCCAGATGGTCGACGTAAACGGAGTGGAGCTTCCAGGAATGATCTGGGTGGATGTGGTCGTGATAGCTGACACGGCAAGAATGACGGTATCCTGACGGTTGCCGGCTGTTCCAAGAATTGTAGCGGTGTATAGAGGCATTCCAGCATGCGCGAATTGGGTAGAAGTTACAGTACTGTGCGCTGGCGACCCAAGGACCAGCGTATCAGGGTTGCTTCCTGTGCCAGTAATTGTCGACATGGAAAATGCAGCACCTGCAGTCAAAGTCATGGTTGACGTTGTTGTGGCAACAGGCGTTCCGAGCACGAGGACGTCAGGATCACTTCCGGTACCCGTCGAGGTGTACGTAAACGGAAGCACACCACCATGGGCGTAAGACGTTGAAGTGGACAAGGCAACCGGAGTCCCGATCACAATCGTATCCGCAGAACTTCCTACGCCAGTAATTGTAGACGTGATCAGCGCGCCGCCTGCTCCGTGTATAAAAGACGTCGAGGTCACCTTAGCCACCGGCACCCTAAGGACAAGAGTGTCCGGAGCACTCCCTGCCCCAACAACGGTGGATGTGAGATTAGTGAGACGGGCAACATGCTGCCATATGATGGACGTTGTCGTGCCAACAGGCTGCGAAATCACTATCGTGTCTGGATCACTCCCTATACCATACGCAGTAGACGTGACCGTGGCAGTAGCACCAACTCCACGGACATACACTGTTGATGTCGTAAGGATAGCTGGCACGCCCAGGAAGATGACATCTGGATCATATCCAATGCCGATCATGGTGGATGTAAAGGTAGCAGTAGCAGTTCCTGCCCCATGAACGTAATGAGTCGATGTGGAAGTGGATGCCGGCGTCTTGATGACAATAGTATCTGGATCAGCACCGCGTTCGGTGCGAGTTTGAGTGAAAACGGTCGAGCCGCTGACACCTCCATGGACCACAGACGTCGTAGTAACGAGCCCTGCAACCACTCCAACAATCACGGTGTCAGGATCATTGCCCGAACCCAGGGCGGTGGCCGTCATTCCGGTAGTTGCTGGTACGTGCACCCATGTGGTCGATGTTGTTGTCGAGGCCGGCGTGAGTATGTAGACAGTATCTGGGTCAGCACCGCCCTGTGTACTCGTGGATGTGGATACAGTGGTAGCTGCTCCTCCGTGAATGACAGAGGTCGAAGTCACGTAGCCCACCGGAACGCCGACGACCAATGTGTCTGGATTGAAACCCACGCCAGTTACGGTGAATGTCACAGACGTTGTAGTCGGGTCATGAAGGTATGTTGTTGAGGTTGTTGTAGCTGCAGGACTTGAGACGAAAACAGTATCCGGGTCGGCTCCATTTTGAAGGCGGGTCGAAGTGACAAGAGCTGTGCCGAATCCTCCATGCACTACGATTGTTGAAGTAACATAACCAGCCGGCTTCCCAAGCACGACGGTATCGGGATTGTTGCCGATACCAGTGACTGTAGATGTAGCCGTCGTAATAGCAGTTCCTCCATGGATATAAGACGTGGATGTTGTAAAAGACGCCGGTATAGAGACTATAACTGTGTCCGGGTCAGCGCCGACTTCCGTTTGAGTCGAAGTGAATCTAGCGGTTCCAGTTGTTCCGTGCATAACAAATGTTGAGGTGACATATCCTGCTGGACGCAAGACAATAACAGTATCAGGATTGATCCCCACACCTAGGGTGGTGGATGTGGCCGTAGTGGCGGGTTGCACGCCATGGAGGTATGATGTTGACGTTACGAGAGCGGCGGGCTGAGATATGACAACAACATCGTTATTGGCTCCCACTCCGAGCTGTGTTGATGTGACAATGGTAGTGCCTACTGCGCCGTGGACAAAGGCCGTCGATGTTATTTTTCCAGCTTGGTTTATGATTACAACCGTGTCTTGGGCATCAGAAACGCCGGTTACCGTCGAGGTTGCGACTGTCGTGCCTACACCGGGATGGACCCAAGATGTCGTTGTCGTGAAGCCCACCGGTGCTGATATAACAATTGTATCAGGGTCGGTTCCAGTACCCGTGATAGTTGATGTTACCAAGCTTGTCCCTGTTCCGCCATGGACATATGCTGTGGACGTGGTCCTGGCAGCAGGTCGAGTGATGAGGATAGTATCGGGATCACTTCCAGCTCCAATAACTGTCGAAGTTGCAGAAGAGACACCTCCATGGACGAGAATCGTGGATGTGATTTTTGCGACTGGCGTCACAACCACGAGAGTATCGTATTGAACAGTCGAGCCAAAAACATTGGTGGACGTTATGCCCGTCGAGGTTCCATGGACGTACGACGTTGACGTGGTCACAGATGCGGTCCTGATACTGTAGATGATCTTGGAAGGGGCACTTGTGGAAGTAGACAAGCGATTGGTTCCAGCGGTTCTGAAGTACAAGGTGCTAGTCACCGTTGTCGTTATCCCAGCAGCTCGATCAACATCAAGGGCACCCATGAACAGCGGATTGTAGAGTCCGCCAATCCCGTAGCTGTCCTTGAGAATGCAAAGCAGGCCGGGCAACTGGACGACAGCCCACACACAGCGGGAGTTAGCTGCGCACAAATCCATGCAGTCAGCCAAGCCGCCGGGAGTTACCGCGGTGTCGAGAACGTTTCCAAGATGATCGTAGTAACATTCGATTGTGTACGTCCTACCCGTAGAGGCGTCGGTGACTGTTTGGCCACTGTAACCACAATTGAAAGTGATCTGGCGTCGGTCGAATTCCGAAAGGTTCGTGCTGTTGCCGTTTGCAATGAGAGTTGAATCGGCATCGCCAAAGCTGTTTCTTGGCTCCAGCACCCTTGCGGTGGGAGAAAGAGTGACAGTAACACTATCGACAGCCGCTGTAGACGTAGAGACATTCCCATTCATGGCGGGAATTGAAGTTGCACCAGTTATCTCCAGGAGTGACTGGGGAGTCGAAGAGAGAGGAGGCAAGCAGTCCAGACTTGTGCCACCATGGAGGTGCCATTGACCCAAGCCGCCATAGCACAAGTCGCCATCGGGAGGTATGTCGCGATTCGAGAGTTTGAAAGGAGGGAGGATGGCAGTAGCTGATAAGTGCGGCTGGATAGAGCGGGCTCCGCTCGGGATCCTGGTCAAATTCGCTGACGGGGTCGGGGCATTGTGGCTGCACAGAAGGTTAGCAAATTCATGTCGTAGGACTCCTCCAGCACTATATGTATCGATAGCCCTGTAGCTATCAATCAGCGGAAATTACACACCTCGCGAGCCAGCCCCGAGCCAGGGCCACATAGGCGGCCATTGCCAAATCGAAACCCTTATATCAGGAGAAAGAGATGCCAGGAAAATGGCGAGGAGTAAACAATGGAGTTGAGCGCTCCACAAGTCGAGGCAAGCAGTCTCGCTGCCAGATGGACTTGGGAAATTCCGGTGCCAAAAGATGGAGAAGGGAACGCACTTGCGAGACAGAACGCGGGTATGGGCTGCCTGGGACTGTAATATGATTTGAATATCTGAACAAATACGTTGGAAGACGTTCGCCGCAACAGACGTTGGTCGAGTTTCGCACAACGAGCGGTATATAACGAAGAGGGTAAGTCTGTGTAGATGGAGGTTGAATATCTGTGAGTGAGCTGAGAGATGAGCAATGGCCTCGAACAAGATCTGGGTCAACGAAGATGAGCAAGAGAAAGTAACGTGCTATAGCCAGGTACGCCATGCGGTATTTTTCTAATGGTGGAGCAAAGACATGAGTTGTCTCATGGACCACGCACTGATAGGCTTCCACCATCTGAGGCAGTCCTGACATCCCATAGGAGCCAAGTGAACCCAGAGCGACTTTTCACCTATAGTAGCGCGTTGTCTGCTGCACTGAGTTCTTGATCAGCAACTATACTTGGTAAGCAATTGTAGAGCCGAATACTGCTACAGGCCAGCTGTAGCTGACAGAACCTTTTGCAACAGTTCTCGGTAATGCTTTGGGGATCGATATTCAAAGATGAAGCCGTGAATGGCGACCTGTGTTCGAGAGTGTTAACGGAGGCTCTCCAAAGCGCCCGCCAGGCAGAACTCCAGGCCTGACGGATGACAGCAACGTCTCCAACCGCCCCGTTTCAGGTGCAGGTAACGGCAAGGGAGCAGTCACATGACGCCGCATATCTGCGGCTGAACTTGCAAATGTCTCTGCTGCGATATGAGGGTAGAAACATTTTTCCCCCCTCGAAATGGAGGAGTATACTGATTCGTTGTGTCTGTTAGCCTTGATTCAGTGCGATTTCAGTCCAAGTTCCAAAGGAGGGCTTTAGAGAGATACTCACAAGCATTCAGCAAAGTCCATTGCAGCAGACCAGACGCCCGTTAGAAGTCATCCGAATGACACCTGTGACCGAATTAGGGTTGACGGTTCGATGACTAAGCGCAACGGGCATTCCACAGAGCCATACAAAAGGCCTCTTTTATGTTCGACTGCCGGCCCCACGTGTTTTGCCTCCCTTTTGAGTTTCGAGGCCCTCTTCCTCGCTGTGCGACGACCTTTGGGGCTTTGTCGATCTTTCAGTGAGAACCACGTGGAGTACATCTGCCTTGCCAGCCTCGACCGCCTCAACAAAAAAAAATTGGGCTTCCACAGGCTTCGTAAATGCACCGTCGTGCTGAACAAGAGAGGTTGAACTCTGATACTGATGGAGTCCTCAAGCTTTTCGTCATGGGGATGTAGCTTCGTTTGCTATACGTGGCCAGACGCTGCGCGGAACATGAAGGCCGTCGAACTATCGGTCCTGCTATGTCAGAAATGAGCTTGGTGTGCGAGTGCGGCGGCGGCCTCGATCCGATGCATATTGTCTTGGGAGAGTGCAAACCTCATCTCTCGTACTCACTTTATTTCTAGGCTCGGACGCCCAGTAGCCGTAAGTTGGCTTGAAATAAAAGGCCACGATCAGTCCTAGCCTTGAACGCAGACTGACTTCTTACACTGCGTATCTTCTTTAGTCGTCAACAAAGTCAGCCTTTCTCCTTCTTTTGCTGAAACACAGCTCTTGATCGCACACCTACACTTTCTCTCTTGCTCGAAAGGCAGCGCGTGATCCCATACCTACACTTTCTCTCTTGCTCCAACATAGCTCTTGATCCCATACCTACGCATTCTCTCTTCCTCAAACGCAGCTCTTGATCTCACACTTACACGTTTTCTCTTACTCAAACACAGCTCTTACTCCCACACCCACATTCCTCCCTCATGCTCCTCCCCCAATCTCCCCAGCTCTTGACCCTATCTTCTCACCCGCATCCTCCCACGCCATCAGCATTAACCCCATCCCATTTCCAACTCCACAAGCACCATCCCCACCTCTTCAGCCAGAAAACCCACCATGCACCAGCAATCCTAAAGAAAAAAAAAAGGACAAATCACAGCAATAACAATAAGGCCCAAAGGCTTCAATCAAACCTCTTTCCAATACCACCATCACTACGGACCTACCAAACGCTAAAGCCACAAAGGGTTCGGCGTTCCGGGGAAACGCCATTTACCACCGAGCAGTCTTCCGTCGCATTTGACCCCATTCTCATACCGCGACCCAAGACCAGATTAGACAAGCCCAAGGATTTGGTGAGGATTTTCTCAAGTGGTGGGACCGTCCTCTTGTTTCTTCCTTTCCGCGCATGTCATGCGTGCCCGTTCATATGTACCCGCCCTCGGCTGCTGACAAGAAAACGCCATGCCCATACCGTAGCATGCCATCAGGTCGAGCGAGGAGAGGGAAAAGGGGACGGAGGAAAGCGAGGGGGTAGAGGAAGAGACGCCGTTCAGAAAATGCAACAGAGATGACTAGTCGACTTCAAAATGAATGACGGTGATTCGCCATTCCGGAACAGCTATCCTTCGTTTCACGAAAGAGATTCTTCCTTCTCTTTCCTCCTCCTGACCGCATCTTCCAACGCCTCAAGCCTCCTCCTCGTAACCCCCAAGGCCTCCTCAACCTCCCTGTCTCCGACCACACCATCTTCCAGCTTCCTCGCCATGCCCCTTGCCTTCTTCTCCCTCATGTTTTCCGTCTTCTCTTGACCCACCCCAGTGAGCCCTCCACCGCTATCAACTCCGACTCTTTCATCCAACCACCTCCACAGCTCTCCCTCCTCTTGCCTCCAAATCTGCTCATACGCCGCCATCCTCGCCGGACTCAACTGGCCATATCTTCCGACCGTCGTATCCACAGCGGGTTGCTGCCGCCACCACAGCCAGGCCACCATAACCGCCAGCACGGCAATGACGACCTGGGCGGTGATGACGCCGCCGACGACATCCGCGATGGGACCAAACGTGCCGCGCAACGGCTCCAGCAATCCCCAATTCGGTTCTGCTTTCGCAGCCATAGGGGCGAAGTCGACTGCCGCAATAGGCGCATCGGCCACATCACCCTTCTTGCGGCGAGACTTACCTGTCTTGCCTTTCTGCTGAGCCTTGGAAAAGGGCGATTTCACAGTGACAGCGGCGCGAAGGGCGGTGACGATGTCGCGCGCGTACTGCGTTTGGCCATCATTTGCGCCTTTTTCGATTGGACCTGGAGTTCGAGGAAAGAAGTTAGGACATGATGCGGTATATGAGGTTGAAAACAGGAGAAAAGCTGGTGATGGTGAATAAGCAAAAGGGTCGCGGTTGTCCTCACCTTTGAGCCAACTTTTGCCTGACCACTCAACGGTACAGGTCATGATCAGTCGGGTTTGGTTGCCGGGCGCCCACATGAGACAGTATCTTGTCTTGACGACAAAGATGTTGCCGCTCGGCACGTCCGGATTCTGAGTTGCGCAGCTGACAGTGACGGCTTTTTCGAGGTCAAATTGCTCCAGAGTCTGATTGATGATGCATTTCGTCTGCTTCGGACCAATGCTCGCGTTCAAGGGTTTGATGAAGGAATAACTGTATGCCTTCTTCTCTTCACCGAGACCTTTTTTGTCATCTTCCATCTGGAGATCGATTGACTTTTGGTCTTCGATCAACCACTTGCGCATGAAGGCGCCGCTGGCTGGCCCGAACATCATACTGTAGATCTTCCCAAGTGGCGCTGGTATTGTTGTGTCTGTGAGTACTCTTTCGTGGTGACTGCTGTCATCGCCACATTCCGTGACGGTATGGGTCGGAGGGCCAGGGAAATCCGTTGAAGCCGAAGCTCCTGTCATGATGGTGTCTGTATTTTGAACCTCTTTGGCAGAGCCATCCTTGACCGCAGCACCAACGGCGCCTGAAGATACTTTTCTGCTGACAGAGGTGTCGATGGGCTCTCCATTTTCACTATTGATGGTGCTTGCTTCGCCGGCTTCAATGAAGCTGCCGTCGGCTTCTTCTTCGTCGTCATCCTCATCGTAGACCTCGTCATCAGTTCCTTCGACGGATTCATCATCTGTAGCTACCGAATCTGCCTTTTCAGTCTTGTCGCCGGTGCCGCCGTCATTGTTGAGGGTCACACCATTCAAAGAGCTCTTCAAGGTCGGATGGCTGATTTTCCAGATGCCAATCATGAGGTCGTAAGTAGTATCTCTGCTGACGAGACTGGCAAAAACATTCCTTGCATGGAGGGTCTGAATCACAATGGCATTGGGGAAGATGACTGCGGTGCTTTTCTTCTCGATGGAGATGATCTCATCGAAGCTGATGACGAGATTCGTGACCCAGCCAAGAATATTGCTCGAGAAACAGATGTGTCCTTCCGAGATATATATCCTACCTTGCAGAAGGATTTCCCGCTGCAAGGCTGCGCTGTAGTCTTCGATCAAGTAGTCGTCCTCTGGAACGCTTCGGAAAAGCTGATGAAAGTCCCTGTTGCGCTTTGGGTTGGCGACAGCAAAACCAGTAAGTCTGTGACCGCTCCCTATAATCGCAGTGTTAACTGTTCCATTGGCACTAAGACCGGATGCAAGGGTCTGTCCAGTAGCTGCAGAGCTACCTCGATGGCGTCGTCTACGACCACTTATGCGGCTGCGGACGCTTCCAGTTCTCTTCAGTCCTCCGCTGCCTGGGTCGGCGGCTGATTGCGATCTTGTAGGGGTATGGTCCCCGTTTGCGGATACAACAGACTGAGGTCGACCACTACTTGAAGGCTCGGGGAATGCAGAAGTCCCGTCCACGTTGGTGGTCTCATAAGCAGCTGACACAGCACGAGCAGCGGCATCATCCTCGGCCATTGCTGAAGCTTCGTCGTTTTGCATAGTCCGCGCCGTGGGAGCAAAATTGTCAGAGAGACTGGTCGTGGATTTCGAGTCGTCAACGATACCCAAATGGCTAAGGCTGAGGTTTCCTGTCCCAAGAGTATCTATCGCAAGTTGCCGCTTTTCCCCACTACCACTCTCAGAAACGTCTGTGTTGGAGACTGAGTGAGGCAGAATCACTTCTTCTCCTCCGGCTTCCCCAGTGTTGTCCGAGTCCGGGCCTGTGCCACTTCTGTTTCTTTGAGTAGTCGTCCCAGCGCCAATGCTGTTCGTCAGTTGATTGGCGGCGTTTTGTGCAGCTGTAAAGACAGACGAAAAGAAACCACCACCTGCCGGAGGGCTCGTCAGCGTGCCTCCAGGCGTCTTGACTTCCTCTATCGCAGGCGTCAAAGGTGCTGAAATGGCGTTCGACAACTTGCTGGGAGGGTTCGGTCCAAGCCTCATGCGCCGGTTCTGAATCTTGTTCGGTGGAGAGGATGTACCATTAGAAGGGGAGGTGTTGCTCGTGTCAGGATTGCTCGGTCGTTTGGAGGATTTGAAATCTGGTCTGTCTGGATCGGTGGGCGTGGGCGGCGTGACAAGAGTTTGTGGAGTGACGTTGCTCGGTGGAGTTGAGGGTGCGAACGAGGTGTTGATAGGCGCTGGGAGGGTTGCCGTGCTTGGTCGACTTGAGATTTCACGAGGCTCGTCAAACTGCCGTAAGTCTTCGAGAAAAGAGTTCCTCCGCGAGCCACCCGCCTCTTGCAAGCCTCCAACTTCCCCGCCCCCTCCGCCGTTGCTTGAAGGCTTGTTATTGTCGTTCTCGAGTGCAGCCTTGGTTGTGGATGATCTGCGCGATGGTGTAAAAGCCTCCTTTAGCTTGCCAACCGGAGACGATGCTCGCTTCTGGTTTGAGGAGGGTGCGGGTAGCGTCTGGGAGTGTTTTGGCGCCAGGGTGTCGTTGAGGGAGATGGCAGAGGGAGTTGAGGACTCAATGGCTTCGGCGGCGATCAATGGAGAGGAGAGAGTTAGGTATCCCGCATGGGAGTCGTGGGTAGCTAGATTAGGGCGACGAGCGGTAGGGTCCCTGTAGAAGGCGGTTAGCAGCTGGGATATTGAGTGCTAGGTACCTGGGTGTAGGTAGGTAGGTAGTGCTATGACGCGGACTAGACGACGCAGTCATGAGCGAGCGCCGCAGGGGGACAGAGACATACAATGCTGTACAGGTATAGTAGAGAAAGAATGAAAGCTATACACGAAGACTGGAGGAGAGGCGGCTGAGGTGTGGTGTGGGGGATGTGCAATCCATTGTTTGCAGTTGGAAGCTGAGACTGGGGCATCCAAGCAATGCATCGCCAAGACATGCAAGAAGTGCGGAGCGCCGCGTCTCCTCGCGCGCGAGACAACAACCGAGAAGGAATACACTGCGAAGTCCAAAGGACGAGACGGCTCACCTTTCACAGTCCGAGTCCTCCGTGACGAGACTACTCGCGATACTCCGTGGACGCAGCGAGTCGGTGCTGTCGACTGCCAGCCCGGTCTCGTGATCTGCTGCTGGGCTGAACGGATCGTCGATATCCAGGCTGTCAGGGCTCCCGACCTCGCTGGACTCCTTCTTCCTCCTCAACCTGCCGGGTATCTTGTTCTTGAGACGGTCCATGGCACCGTCCATCGAGGCGCGGACGCTGGGGGCAGAGGCAGAGGCATTGCTGCTCTGGCGCGAAAGGTTGGTTGTGGACGAGAGGGAGGTTGGCTTGCTCAGCGAACGGCGACGGATAGCCGTCGCCAGTCCCTTTCGGACGCCAGCAGTATCCGAATCTTCCATGGAGAGCGGAAGCGAAAGAGGGAGAGGGTGAGAAAGAGTGTAGTCGTGAGGTCAAACGGGATCAAAGAGGTTCGCGGGGATTTAGACGGGTGGAATGCGCCATCTGAGGTAGTACGAACTGATGGGCTGGGAGACGAGAAGGGAGAGTAGCTTGAGGTCTTCTCGGTGTGGGTTGTCGAGCAATTGCTGTCGGAGTGAGGGAGTACAAGTGGTTATTTTTGTGTGCTCTTAGGCCTACGTACAAGTGTTCGCTCCAGGACTAAATAATATGCCCGTCACTCTCCCATCTTTGAACGTTTGGAGGGTTAACGTGACCTCATTGGACCCTTCTCCACGCGTGCCCGTGATGTCTCCAGGAACCACTTCAGTCACCACTCTTCCATTGCACCTACGTTCCTCCACACCTGCTATTATGATACTCCGATACTCCGCTGCATACACCAGCTATGGAGAAAGGTCCGCTGACTCTTGTACGTATTCTCCCTCTACAGCCCGGCCTGTCGCTAACGTCGCAGGCACACAACCATGGCAAGGCGGCATCCCTTGAGACACAGAAAGGCAATATCTCGACCGCAAGCAGTGAGCACAACCTAGCTGCGGCCGAGTTCTCGAACGCTTTAAAGGGTACGGGAGACTTTGAGGTAGACCAAACACATACCTACCCGTACCAGCTGCTGACACCTCCAGGCAATCCGCGTCCTCCGACTACTCGAACTCGAACACATCCGTCTCGCAGAGCATATCAAAGCCACCTCACAGCCTGTCGCGCATGTCCTTTCAACCACCGAAGAACAAGAGGAAGAAGGAGACGACCCTACCACTACCGACACTCCTGCTTCAGCACCAAGAAGGACTGACAATGCGCCCCGCCGCCGCTCGCCCCCGCATGCCACGCCAGGCTCCACCTCCCCCGTCAGCTCGCGCAGACCTCCAAGAGATCTCTCTTCCTCCATAGCAAGCAATCTGGCGACCGCACGAGGTAGACCAACGCCTCAGTCAAGAAGAGGGCTCCCAGCCTCGCCGGAAGTGTCGGCTCACAATGCTGGAGGCCGTATGGTTGGTCTCCCTGACAGGCGGGTAAATACTCAGACAACAGATTCGCGACGGCAGCCTGGCATTCCAGCACCTGTACTTGGACCCACTCGGACAGATAAATTGCAGCAAACATCTAACGCGAGCAATCCTGCAGATGACAATTTCAACCGCTTCTTCTCCACCTTCGAAGGACTTTTCTCGAAGATATCAGCTCCACTCGCCTTTGCTGGGCTCCCTCTATACCCAGATAATTCCACTCAACCCGAACCTCCAACTAAAGCAAAAGAGCCTCCATCAAGAGGTTCCGCTCGTGCCCGTTCCAGGGCGCCAGACGATCCCGACCTAAACTTCCTCTACTCCCCAGCCGCTCTTCGCGCAATCAAAGACGATGTCGGCGCCTTTCCCGCCAACAGCGAAAGTTTTTACGTCGTCCCTCCCTCCGGCGGCACAATTTCATACGCCCACATGGCCGCCGGCCGCAACCAGGGCCCTACCTCCGTCGGTGACGACGGCCCTGCCCGCTCCCTCGAGGACGACGAATTCGTCGACGCCCGCGAAACCTTCGACCCGGACAGCCCCCGTGCCTCGCGTCACAGCAGGGACGGAAGTATGAACATGAAAGCATCGGCGCTGATAACTAACCGGCGGCTCCCATCCGGCCGTCAAGCCCCTCGTGGAACCGTCTCGCAACCTCGCCATTCTCCAAACCGCAAAACGAACGAGGAGCTCGAACTCGAAAACGAGCAGATGAAGAAATTGCTCGACATGCAGAGCAAGCGGCTCGCCATGTGGGAAGCCTCGAGCCAGTCGCAGAGTATGGCGCTCGCGCAGAGTATCCGCGCTGCCAACTCCGCCGCCGGGGGAAGTAGCGCGGGGACAGTGACAGGCAGACCTCCGAGACTCGAGCGCGAGGGCTCTTCGGGCGTCGGAGCGGGGAGGGTCATTCAAGACCCCCTCGCTACCACCGTCTCCGTTAGCGACGCCGCTGCCGCTGCGGCGGGTAAGCTGAAGAGGGATAGGGAGAGGAGGGCCATTCAAGCTGGTGCCGAGGCGGCCGATTTGGATTTCCCTGTTGCGGCTTTCGAGGATGCGGAGCCGGCAGATGGAGATGGCAGGAAGGAGCTGGAAAGGCAGATCCGAGAATTGAGAGACGAGAGGGAGAAGTTGGAGCTGGTTAGTCAAAAGCAGAAACGCACGATTGAGAGGTACAGGGAGCAGTGGGAGGTTCTGAAGAAGAGCGCGAGGGGCAAGATGGAGGAGAGGAAGGCTGGAGCTGCTGCTGGAGGTGGTGGAGGTGGGAATGGCGGACCCGGTGCTTCGGTTTCGGAGGGGAATGGGAGCGGAAATAGCGCTGAGACTAGTTCGACAAGCTCGGCGATGACTGGACGGTCGGATCAGACGGTTACTCCAGGACCAAGTTCTGGTGAGCGAAGGGCGAGTACTAAGAGTGTGTCTGAAGAAGGGAAGAAAGTCACGTGATATGCCTCTTCTCTGGGAGCTTCGAAGACACCGCACCTGTGTTGAATACCTATACATATGTAGTCGTCTTAGAATGAATCTTCGTGCACGAACAACCTATAAGAATCAGATGCTGAAAGCTCTAGGTATACTGTGATAGACTCCGAATTGCATCTGTCATATGCCCTAATTTAATATAGATATCTTTGATTCTACTACTTCGCTTGGAAAGCTTAATAGTATCGCCAACGGTAATTCGGCTTTAAATAAGTGATTTAAAATCACTCCGGCTTGCTATATGACTTTTCGTCAGCAGTAGGCTATAGCCCTTCACTTTACTTCATCTTACTGTCCTGCCTCCTTCCCTTCACCTAAATAATAGTAGTACACGTGATCTCTTTCAGGGACCTAGCTTCTGAAGGGTATAGGCCTAGGGACTTTAAACCTCCACCTCGCCTAAGAGACCTGGTTCGCCATAGCCGTAGCCATAGCCATAGATCAGATGCCCTGCCTAAACCCCCAATCTCACGAACCTCAACCTTGACCTCACCTCACCTCACCTCACCTCACCCGCGTATCCAACGCCAACCTCTCCACAACCCCCAACTCCACCACCCCCCTCAACTGCGCCTGCATCTGCAGCAGTTCCTTGGTGCCGCGGGTGACGAGTTCCGGCTTCGTGTTGTCGATTAGGCGAAGCGAGGTTTGGAGGATGTAGCTGCCTGTTTTTTCGAGCGGGGCGAGGGATGGGAGGGGTGGGAGGGGGGTTGTGAGGGGGTTGGTGGGAGTTGGAAGAGGGAGGATGCGGTAGAGGAGGAGGATTGTGTTGCCGGATATAAAGCGGTGGCCGGTGAGGATATAGGAGGAGATGTAGCTGAGAAGAGGGGGGGTTAGGGATGTTGGTTTGAATGTGATATAGATGACGATATTTGAAATAAAGACTAAAAGTACGAGTGAATATGGGATTTCACCGATTGACAGTTCGAATTTTGGTAGCTGGTGATAGGGAAAGTATGGAAATAAACGAGGTAAAAGAGAAACTCACCTGTAGCCATTGCTGCTCAGATACAGTTGCGGATCCCCATCCGCTAACTCAGTCCCCTGAACAAATCTCGAAAGCACCTCTTTCGCCCCCGCCAACGGCGTCCCCTGAAACTCAAACTTCCACGGCTTTTCCTTCTTCGACTCTCCTCCCGTGCTTCCATCCATCTTATCCCCCCCTTCCCCCTCTCCCTCTACAGCCCCAAAATCACTCTCCTCCAAATCCTGCACCAGCTGCGCGTAAAAGATATCCATATTCACCGAGCTCTGCTGAGAGCGCTTCTTGGGGTCCGCGATGGTCTGCGAGCCGCCGACGGATTTGGAGTTTCCTTTTGGGGCGGTGGGTTTGTAGATGATGTGGCGCTCGAGGACTGGATGTGGTTGCATGGCTGTGAGGCCCGTGAGGATTTGTAGGACCTGCGTCTGGCGGAAGGCTGGCACTTGGCCGTAGAGGAGTAGCTCGTGCATGTTCTGGAGATTCTTGAGGGCAATTGGATGGATTCAGTAGTCGAGATAGACGCTGTCACGTGGGGAGAAAGGAGCTGCCACGTGATGGTGAGAAAGTGAGCTGATCACGTGACTGGTCCCTCGCGCCCGTTTCGAGTACTTGAATGTCCGCGAAAGCTGTCCGCGATCGTCCGAGTTTTCAGAGGGTCCTCAGATCTTCCCCACGCCTTGGTGATGGAAAACCGGGATGCAGAGGTGGAGTCGCACTGTGGGAGGGTGTTCAGCCCTGCGCGAGCTGCTCGTCTTGGGCAAGGAAGGGCAAGGAAGGATGCACGCCCAAGCATGCCGCGAAAATCTTTCGGAGGGTCTGCGCAAATCAGCAATATCCAAGAAGCATTTTCTCGACCATTTTCACTCGCCTGCAGGGTCGTGAGAGAGAATCTCTTAATCCCTCTATCTTTTCGCGACGTCTGGCGTTGTTCAAGAAAGAAAATTGGTAAGCTTCGTGCCTGTCGCCAAAGCCACGAGGGAGCGCCTGGACCATCTTCGTCGTCGTGGCTTTCCAAGTCTGACGACAGAGAAGGACGGGGGAAGTTCCGCTCCGGCCACCCTTCGGACGAGGGCCCGGACTCGCCATATCACTCTTTTATCACCCCACACCTGTTCACTCTCCCCCTCGAGACCACGTACGAGAATACGTCCGTAAGCTGCAGGGAAGAAGTCTTTCAGCGTCTTTGATACAAATTGTAACGCTGCTCCCACAACTTCGCCAAATCTACACCAAAACCTTTACCTCGATCTCGAGCTTCCACATCCAGCCTGCTACCTCAAGCAACCCTCAATCGTCCGCCCAACCGACACAATGCAGGCCACACGATATCTCCTTCAGCACCGCCAGCCTATGATCAGGTTTCTCGGAAAGCGAACAGCTCCACCAAGTATGTTCACAGCTCCTACCCGCAAAATGGCACCTGCTAATCTGCCCCTCCAGAGCTCGACCACACCCCCAAAGCCCATCCAGCAAGCCCCACGCACTCCCTCCCCAACTCCTTCGCCGCATACCGCGAAAAGGCCCAGCAACACGGTCCTCTGAACCAGAAGATGGAATACTCAACCAGCGGTGCTATCGGTAGCCACTCTGGCTCCTCCCTCGGCCCAGTGGAGCCCGCCTCGGGCCAATATTTCGACCGCAGCGAGCTTCCCAAGCGCTTCAGGAGGACTCCTTGGACCCAGGCTGAGATTGACGCCATTGAGAGCGGCGGCGCGAGCATGTTCTAGACGACGGACACGGTTCCGAGATGGATCAAAATAGGCTGGATTGGGATGGTGGGCGATATTACCTGATCGCGAAGAGGACGCTGGCTGGCGCAGTCGTCGGGAAAATGGATACCGTAAAATGGGCTTCATGGTGCTTTCAATACCCTGTATTTCTTTTGTTTTGGTTGCCTTTTGAACGCTGTTGGCATTCGTCGTGGCTTACGGCTTGGGAGTTTGATGAGAGTTTGATGATTAGAAGACGGCATCTGTAAATATGGGTTAGCCGCGGAAACTGCGTTGTACCAAGAGGCAGCGTCCAGTCTGCAAATTAGAGAAGATACTGAAATACATTTTCATCTTGAGCAGCACTTTTGAACGAGAATGATCCGCGCGAGCACGTGATCGGGCGATATCGCGACTGCCAAACATCGTTTGCTCATGTCGCGTCCTGAACCATCAACCACAACCTCATATGCCAGGACGAGCCACAATTTGCTTCAGCTTTTCTCGCTGCAACACCACCCTCGCTTCCTCGGTGCGCACATGGCTAGTTGCTAGGAGACATTATTCCTCCAGCATGCCCGAAGCACATCCCCCGTCGTTGAAACGGCGGAATTCAGATGACGGTTCAATCTCCCCTCCGCCTGTAAAGAGAAAGCAGCAGTCAACGACAACCAGCAAAGCGGTGGCCAACTTCTTCACGCCTGTGTCGAAAAAGGCGCCTGAGAAGATCTCGTGGCGGGTTGTGAAGGATAGCCTTCTTATAGGGAAATATGATGACCCTAAAGATGGATCTGCCTCTGGTCCCACATCATCCAAGACGAAAGTAGCCGCTTTTGATTTTGTAAGGCAAACTCTAGATGTCATATCCAGGTATGAAATGCCAACTGATCATGATTTCAGGATTCGACTTTGATCAAGACAGCTTCTGGAAATCGCTTCGGCCGTGATGCAACTGACTGGCAATGGTGGCATGGCAGCATTCCACAGAAACTGCGCGCCATGTCTAAAGATGGGTAGGATTGCAAGACCTCTTGTATCTATGAAAAGTCCAGCAGCTGATTTGATACCACCACAGATACATCATCGCAATCATCAGCAACCAAGCCGGGATCAGTCTAAAACCCAACCCGAAATCCATCAAGTCAGACCAAAAGCGTCTTGCAGATTTCAAGACCAAAGTCTCTGCCGTCTTCACCCAATTGGATCTGCCTGTCAGTATATATGCAGCCACAACGCGAGACGAGTACCGCAAACCTCGTCCTGGGATGTGGAGAGAGTTCTTGGAAGATCAAGACCTTGAAATTGACGATCGACTGGATCTCTCTGAATCAATTTTTGTCGGAGATGCAGGTGGTCGTCCAGCTGAGGGAGGATCCGTGAAGGACTTCTCCTGCTCTGACAGGTTTGTCATCCCTCGACGGAATAGCCTAGAATGGATTATTCGTTGACTTGAGCAGAGATTTTGCGGCCAATGTTGGGTTGAAATATCATACGCCTGAAGAGTTCTTTCTTGGTGAAAGTCCAAAGCCATTCATAAGAGATTTCGACCCTTCCGAACACACAAGTACAGCCACTGCTCCTTTGGACAGCAGTAAGTCTCTTGGCCCTGCTCCGATTCGATTCGCTCACTGTGATTGCCATCAGATCCCTTGGTTTTTGCAAAAACGAACGATTTGGATATCGTCATGTTTTGCGGCAGCCCTGGAGCTGGAAAAAGTTCGTTTTACTGGAAGCATTTACAAGAACTTGGATATGAGAGGGTCAACCAAGATCTACTTAAAACAGTGAGTGCTGTGTAATACCTTACTGCGTGATTTACCCAAGCTGAAATAGCGTAACAGCGCGACAAATGTATCAAAGCGGCCACACGATTCCTCGAACAAGGCGTTCCCGTCGTCATCGGTTAGTTGAGCTGTTCCTACGACCAGCTTACACGACATAGATGTACTGATATGAAGAACAGACAACACAAATGCCGAGCCCGAAATTAGAGCTGTCTGGATCCAACTCGCAAGGAAGTTCGACATTCCGATCCGCTGCGTCCACTTCACCGCAAGCGCAAAGCTATGTGAGCACAACGATGCTGTTCGCTCCTTGAATGTATCTTCCGTAAGTCAGAGTTGTGTTTATCATCATCTTTTTAGCTCTGTTGGGACGGGCTGAGAACGGGGGAGCATCCCCACCCTTTCGCCCTCCCCTTCCTTCCGATCCCCTACCTGGTCGACTAGGCAGGCCTTTGGCCGTCGGTACCTGCATCGGAAGCAGGCCCGACATGTGGGCATCAGCACTCGCTGACATGCCGATTCACAACAGATGAACCCAGAGAAACGCACTATGCTCCCGAAGGTGGCATTCACGAGCTTTACGTCACGGTACAAGGAACCGGCGCTAACGGAAGGGTTTGAGGATATTGTTAAAGTGGATTTTATCGTAAGTCCTTACCCACTTTCCGAAAAGCTGAGTATGCAAGTTCTGACAATATTCCCCGAAATATAGTTTGAGGGGACTCCCGATCAGAAAGACATTTGGTGCAAGTATTGGATATGAGGAGGATAAGAGGAAACTCAAACACATCTCAGGTACCTTCGCTAGCAGAGTGGTTCTTGCAAAGTGTGGCTACCAAGGTTCATGCCGGGCAGCTCCACTTCTAGTATGCTGAAGCATTCTAAGTTCTCCGCCCCTCCGATTTCTACCATGGAACAACCCTGTTTCCTATAGGTACCTACTCCTGCCAACCAACAAATCAGAAAACCTTGCCCTCCGCCAATCCCGGGGCCCCAGAATTTCGAATGCTCACAGGACAGGCATGTACATGTGCCTAGGCCTGCGAACTCTTTGAAGAGATTTTGTTTCAAACTCTTTCTGACCCACTATTCTGCATGACTGGGGAACTCGACTTGCGGAGGCATTTCTAGAACTGGAGTCTACCTAATCAAGCAAGCTGTCATATGTTTTCTCTTACTTGTTGTGATGACCACGGGAATTCAAAAAAGCTCGTTCGGATATTTCCCGGATGATTCGTATGTTATCCGCCATTGTGAAACGGACCGATGTCTCGGTCGTTTCTTGTTTCTTGATGTCTCGTTTACGGTTTCTCATGTCGTGTCGAGTTTCACAATTCTGCACGGTTTGATACGATACAGTCAAAACTTACTCGATCGAGAAACAAACTATCCTTTTTTATTTTTCTTCATTCTCAATTCTGCGATTGGATAGATTTTTCGCTGAAATGTTTACTACTTCCGAGCTTTGGCAGTAGAACGGTTTCGGAAGATGTACCTAATGAGTAGGTACCTTGGAGCCTGAGGCAAGCTCTACCTGTTGCTACTTTACTCCGGATTTTTGGTCTCGGTCGCAGTCGTTGGCAGACAGTGGGTTAGTGTGAAACTAAACTGTTGGACCAGTGAACAGGTTTTCCCTTGGATTAGAGAGGAAGTCTATCTGCCCACGCGATTCATGTTGTTGTCCGGACCAATTACAAGGACCACTTTTGACAAATTATGTTCTGTCGGAGTTGTATCCGTCTCGTCGTGTTGCTGTTGGACGTGTTCTCTCCCCAGGCCTAGAGTTCGGGAATAACGAAATCAGCCAACGCTGGCAGCAGCAGCGGTTTGTTGTGAACGTTATCGGTCCTTTTTGCAGCTTTTCGCTGTCGTCAGCATTTCAGCACAAGAATGAGATCCACTGAAAAACCTGGCTTAGAACCCAGTGTTCGAAAGAGGAAGGCGAAGAAAGACTTTGCATTTTGTTTCTTCGAAAAAGTTTGTCGCTATCATCAAACATGGTCAACAGCTGCCAGCAATGGTCACCTGATATACATACTCCCAGACTGGCTTGCCAAAAAGGCCGACACGGCTGTGCATGAACAATTGCTCATCATGCTGTTGACTCGCATGAACAAAATCAACAAAGGCGCAGAAATCCGGTTCGGCGGTGGGTGTGCTGGCTGGCTGTGACTTGCTGACTCTGTTCTGTGCAGCAGCAGCAGGGGCAAGCTCGGATGGGCGGCCTCACACATGGCTTGCCGTGCTTTTGCATATTTGCCATGCGGTTTTCTGGGGGCCGGCTTTTTTGTTGTGACTTTGCGGTTTCTGGCCTTCTAAGGTTTTTTGCCTTTAACTTTGTTTTGGAGGGGAAAAAGAACGCTACTGTGGCTTTACGGCCTTTACTGTAAGTTTCCTTGCCTGCCAGGGCTGGAGCTGCACGTCGCCGAACCGTTGATGTGCTGTGCGCTCAGCGGCGAGCGCCTGTGTTGTGTGTTTTCTTTTCTTTTCTGGTGGTCGCACCAAAGTCGCAGTTTCTGGAATCTGGGGGGTAAGTTGGTAACGTAGCTAACGTTAAGGCTGCGTTTTGGCTCTTCCAGCCACTTTGTTTTGTTTTCTTGTCTCCGCCTTCTTGTCTCTCCCTGCGTCGACTGTAAACAGACTAGAGAGGGCTGATCTGTCGCAATTGTAAGTTGAAACGAGACTGAGCTCTTGAGGTGTGGAGAGATCTTGGGAGCCTTCAGGTTGTAGGCTCGGCCCGTCCGCCAGAGGCCCGCAGCGAGTCGAGAGCTTGTTGGGGGATGGGGATCCCACGAGCGTGCTGTAGCCTGTGGACCGTGGGTTGGGGCGAAGTCTTTCTTTTGGTCTGGATGGCAGAAAAAGTTGGCAGTAGGAGAAACGACGGGGGAGAGAAGACGGGACGGGATGGGAAAGAAGAGGAGAATGGAGGGGACTCCTACCCAGGCGATACGTAGGACCTACAGGACGGTACAGCACCTCCAGACTCTCCAGAGGACGGAGGCCCACGCAAAACAGAAAATCCGGTGGCTGGGGAGTTCTCGAGTTGATGAGGGTTCCATCATCCATGATGCGGTCTCGCAGAGGTCTAAAAAGTATCGCATGCCGGCCAGCAGCTAGAGATTCAGCAACCCATGATGGAAACCAGGAACGGAGGCAAGGTTTGGGCATTGCATCTCTAGGTCCCAGCACTTGCCAGAGGTTTTGCGCCTGGCCATGCTGGCTTTTCGAGCTGCTCCACGGCTCCGAACGGGCCGCCGCACAGAAGCACAACAGAAGGATGGGGGAGCAAGGCGAAGTTCTGTGTCCTGACCAACCTTGCATCACGGCCACAACCACGGCCACAACCACGACCACGACCATCCACCTTGTGTCCTTCTCCCTAGGTCCTGACTCCTCAGCACCCCCCGTGCCCCCATATCCCCAGCCCCAGGTACCCCCGAAAACCAGGAGCATGCACTTGAAGCCGCTGTCCACGGGAAATGGCTTTTGTACCGCCTAGAAAGTTACGCACCTGACTAAGACCTGGACACCTTTCGTCGGCACACGGCCGCGCTGCACGGCGCTGGGCTGCGTTGCGCTGCCCCGGCCGGCCGCTACATACTCTAGTTCGTCGACGAAGCTCCCGACGCTCCATCCCGGCCGTAGGTGTAAAACCGTGCTCGCCTCCTCCTGCTGGCCGTGTGCTCGCCTGCCCTCCGCTCTCCTGCTCTCCATTTCCAATCCCAGGGCCCCTACCCACCGTTGTGCGCGACGTTTCCCGTTGGCAACCGCCTCTCAAAAACGGCTTCACGGCTTCACCGTCCTTTGCGACTCGGAGAGTTGACGTTTGAGCCCAGCGAATCCCCGGCCCTTTGATTGGACCGCGCGAGCGACAACACACTTTTCGACCGGGACCGCATAACGTACTTCTACGTGGATATCAGACACGCCGCCCACCACCAACCACCAACCACCAGTCCACTACCGACCTCCTAGCCATACGTATCAGGCCCGTCCCACCCCGTCCGAGACAGGTATATTATACATCCGAGACGAGCGCCCCAGCAATTGCCCAGCGCAGCCCACGTCGGCCCACGCGACCATCCTGACGGCCTGCCCTGCCTATGGATCATCGGCTTGCCATACCTGTATCGACTCAACATGCGACCGCTCATACTCCCCCGACTGGTCGCATCCGGCTTAAGCGTCGACACGGCCGACAGCCTCAAGTCGTCGAATCAGTCGTCGTCGACCATTTCGTCCGACTGCACCACGCCCGCGACGCCCATCTCCACCGCGCGATCGCCGTCGCAACAACTGAAGAACTCCAGCTCCACCTCCTCGTTGACTTCGACGCCGACTTGCAATGACGCCTCCCCAGAGATGACCAGCTCCAAGTCGAAACTGACAAAGCTGGCCGAAGAGCCCGTCGAGCTCGACGATGAGGACATTGCTGTGGACGGGCAGGAACAACCTTGTAATTGTGCGTATATCAAAGCCCATATCCCCCACATCACAAGGCTTATCTCGACAGGCAACGCAGACTGGAGCGAGCCCGAGCGCTGGCAGCAGCACCACTCTGATGTCCACGCCGTGAGGTCACGAGAGAGCGACTTGGATCTTGCTGACAGCTTTTTCGCCGACGATGCGGGCCTTGCGTCCCGGCGCTCGTCCAAGAGGCGACGCTCCACCGTCCTTCGGGGCGATATCACCACCCGACTCGGTAGGCGCTTCCCCTCTCTATCGCACCGCTGGCGGGACAAGACGGACTCTCTCGTCAGCGGTCCGGGCTTGCAGAGCTCAACTACTTCGTTTGCGCCGTCGAGCCGGTCCTCTTCGTTGACGTCTGCTGTCTACGGTCTTGATACCGCCGACGCGTATCCGCCAGTTCCTTCAGTGAACACTTCCACGACCTCGCACGAGATGGGACCGTCTTCGCCAAACGACACGGTGACGACCGAGTTGACAACGGATCCAATTGACCGGGAACAGCTCAATTCCACGCCTCTTCTGCCACCCTTGATGATGAACTTTCCCAGGACGAAGGACAACACGCCCGCTCAATCGCCGTTGCAATCCCCAAGCGTTGCGGAGACGAGCTCGAATTTCTCCCCCGTATACGCTTCATCAGTCCTCCCCACCCCACCACTGTCGACGCAACCCTCCATCTCCTCCTTCCACCGCACCATGACGGGCCAAGCGACCAGCAGCTCCGACATTCCCCCCCTCATCATCAGCGACCCCAACGACAAATGGTCCATCGCCCTCGGCCACGCCAACTTCACCATTTTCCCCGAGCCGTACCTGCCCGCCTACTGCGACGTGCCCGCCTGCCGCACCCTCTTCTCCGACTGGGAGCTCGCCCGCAACAACTACACAAAGCACCAAGTGCGCACCGGCGAGCACTACGGCACCACGTCCAAGACGTACGCCCTCACGGAGCAGAAATGGCGCGAGGTCGACGCGCGATGGAAAGCAAACCACGAACTCGCGCTGAAGGAGCGCGCGCGCCTAAGCCATGACGCCGCGCCCATCACGCCCATGGAGCCCGCGCCCCTCAGCAAGATGCCGAGTCTGGATGATCCGGCGGGCGAGGGCAAGTTCCCGAAGCGCGGCGATGAAGATATCGTCGGGCCCATGGTGCAGATCGCCGCGCAGATTCAGCCCAGGCGGTCGAGACGCACGAGCTTTCTTAGGATTCTGAAGGACGTCAAGTTCCCCGGCGCGCTGCTCGGACGGCCTGCGGCGGCCGCGACGGGGATTCGCGTGCGGCGGTAATACTTCTCCTCCTTGGTGCTGGACTGGACGTGGAAACACATCTCTTTTTTTTTGTTCGATTACATACCCCAACAGCTGGCCGCGCGAGATGGCGAGGAATTTTTCTTTTACGACCGCAAATGAAGTATATGGCACATGTATCACGACCCGCATTCACCAAGGCCATCAACAATATTCAGATTCCCACGGACACTCCATCGCCGCTTGGATCCCCTCCACTCCTTTTTTCACGCGAACACGCAACACGAATTTCCTCTGTCTCGAGGGTCTTTTCATACAGTACGGCGTCCACCATAGCTCCATCGGCAGGCCCACCAAAAAGCCGGAAATGTTCACCAGGGCGCTTTGCGCGGAATATATATAGAAAGGGGCAATTTCCTTGACCGGGACGTGCGAAAAGCAAAATTGTCACATATAGTAGATAGCTCGCTCCTAACTTCTAAATCATAAATACCTAGCTCTAATATTGGGAATGGGAAAGAGAAGGAAAGGGCAGGCAGGGACGGTGCAAAAACAGGAAGGAAATGTGGGCGCATAGCATAGCATAGCATCAAGGAAAGAGGGGAATTCTTTCCTTCGTTCAAATGTTTTCGGGAAATTGGTACTGGCAATCTAATCCATAGGGACAGGGAATTCTGGAGCTGGAGCTGGAGGCTTTGCTAAGGCGGCTATACCCCCGATTTTTTCTTCTCTTTTTTCTTGGTCGCTTCTAGATGCGCGAATTAGCTGGCTGGCTGAGCGAGGTATAGCATTGTAAGAGAGATGTGGCAGGGCGGAGGGAGGTGTGGTAAGACAAGTGGTAGTGAGGTGAGGTGAGGTGAGGTGAGGTTGCTAGCTCGCTGTAGGGCTGTGAAAGGAGGTTAGGTTGAGGGGAAGGACGTCGCAGAGGACATACTAGGATCGGAACTAGCTTTGTAGCTGGACTTGTGTGTCTTGCAGTATTGCTGAATACAGAAATTGAAACAAACTATGGTTTTGGGCTGTGATCTTGTCCGTGGGGCTGTGAGTTGTGTGCCTTGAGACTGAGTGGCAAGATGGTTGGTGAGGAAGAGTTTGCTCCGAAGACTGTAGGGATATGGAGAGACGGTTCGATTCAGGAGGGGAACGTCGCATATGAAGCAGAATCAGAACTAGCTTCGTAGCTGGACTGGTATGTCTTGCAGTATTGCTTGATACAGGAACTGAAAAACAAAATCTGGTTTTGGGCTGTGACTCGTACGTAGTATGCATTTGTACTTCCTGAGTCTAAGGCTGAGTGAGGTGGAGTTGGTTCCGAAGGCTGTAGGGCTGTGCAAAGACGGTTAGATTGTGGGTGTGGACGTTGCAGGTGGGATGGAATCGAACTAGCTGTGGTAGCTAGTCCTCGTTGTCTTCTTTCCACATCCTGGCTGTGGCTTTTGTGCTTGGTGTTGCCATGTTCAGTGGCCTTTTTGATGGGTTGTGGAGTTTAGTCCGCATATTGGTTGTACAGGTGGGCGTGAGGGGAAGAGGATAGACTATGATACTCAGCCTTGTTTCTCCGATTTGTGTTGCAAGACTCGGTTTTTTTGGGATAGGCGATGCGGGATGGTGGGTGGTGGGACGGATACCAGACGGGAAGGGGATTAAAGGGAGGGGAAAGGACTGAAAGTAAAACTAAAATATCAAGATAACTGGGTTGAACTTGAAGAATTCGTGATAGCCGATAGCGGATCTGACATCGGATGTTGGAGGGGGTGGAGCCTGGGAGTCGTCCAGGATTGGTACGAGGGGATGGAGGTCTGAAAAGGGATTTGTCTTCGAAAATATTATATACTAGAGTCCTTGGATGCCTGGGTTCTGATCATTTTGAAGGAAACAACAGTAACAAAAGTGAAGAGAAAGCTTGAGTTGAGATGGAATAAGAATGGAAAGGAGCTCTGCAAGATGAGGTGGGTGAGGTGATGCACTTTCGAGGTTGTCTTCCAAGCACGTGCGGATATCGGGTGCTTGCGTACCTAGGTAGATAGGAAAAGGCCTCGATGAGACTCGAGCAGAGGTCTCGATACTTCGTGGAAGATGGGAACTGACTGTCGAAGCACGCGACCGTAGTCATTGAAGAAAGAAAGGGCCATTGCTGATGCAGGTGAGGTTTGCGGATTGATAATGCGATTCGAAGAGGATGGATATTCTTGGAAGCGCATGCCGCTGCCCGTCAGTGAGGTGATGATGCCGCCTTCCCGCCTTTCAAGTCCCACTCCCCAAACGTCACCAAACAAGCGTCCAGCCACCGCTATCCACCGCGACCGTAGCCGTCGCCGTTGCCAACGCTCGTCCGCTCCACCATCACTCTGTGATTGTTTGCTGGCACATCACCCGCACGACATCTCCTTTCTTTCTATTCTACTGTATCATATCTTTCCTCACGATTACTCTCATTTGAGCACGCGCTGCCTGGGTTTCACTCTGCACTCCGAAACTACCCAGTGACGTGAATCACCGCAAACATCTCGATATCAGCAGCCGTCTGCTCGAGCCAAACCATCAGCCCTCCAGCGTTTGCGACCCATCCATATAATCCCCGGGGACAACAAAGAAAGACGCAAGCAGCCATGCAGAACAACGACCCCACCGCGACCGAGGTCGACCTCGAGGCTTATCCCCCAAACGACGACATTCCCGAAGAGTCAGAAGTGATGAACGTGTCGAACGATACTGAGCAACTCTGGGCTACTCCGCCAGCGCGTATAGCCGCGCGATTTTACAAACAGTCCAGCGGCAGGCGAAAGTCCTCTGCCGCTTCGTCGAGACGCAACTCCATCTCGTCCACACACTCCCACCAGTCGAACCGCTCTTTCCGCGGCGCCGGCTGCCAGAGCAACCACATCGCCCAGCACCTCCGCCGCACCTCCATAATCGAAAGTCGAAAAGCCAGACTGGCCGATCGCGCTGCCCACGCCGAGCAGGTTCGGCTCCGCGCTGCCCTCGCCAAAGCAACTCCAAGATCGTCCAACAGCGAAGAGAGGGCGCTAGCCGCACAACAGGCACGGGAGAAGCATCTGGAGAGGGTTGCGGCAGCATGCGCTGAAGAAGTCAGGCGGGCCAAGAAGGTGGCCGAAGATCAGAAGGAGCGGAAGGCTGCGGAGGAGAAAAAGACGCGCATGGAGATGGAGGAGAGGCTTGCGGACGCCGAGAAGAGGCGGTTGGAGTATAAAGCACGCAACCAAAGACGCCCACGCACGGCGAGCGTACCAGCGAGCGATGTCAAGAAACCCTCGACTCCCGCTCCGCCAGTCCTCGATCAGGAAACTGCTGCCAGACGTATTCAAGCGTCATGGAGGCTCCGAAAGAGGAAGCAAATCCTCCAAGCATTTTACACTCTAGATTTGACGATTGAGCGTGTCTCCCAGGCGGATTTCAAAGAGGTCAGTGTGCTGCTCAGTGACAAGAGTGTCCTGGAGACAACCACCAGCTTGCTACAAATGCTTGGACTTCAAACAAGCGACGACAAGCCTCTTCATACTGGGACGAGGAACTTTCTTAGCTCGTATCTCATTCTCGGCCGACCAGCGGAGATTTTGAGCAGCAAAGATGGCGAAATGGAGCGGCATCTGATCAACAAGGCCAAAGACCTCATGATTGGGTTTGACTCGACTATGGCCAAGGCTTTGGCTTCCCCCCAGTCTAGCGCTGACCCGACCGAACTGGAGACGCTGGCCATGGCTCATACTGCTTTTCTCAAAGCCTTTGCGGACTGGAAAGCGCAGGACTCATCTACTCTGGTTGAAGGCATGGTCGCTGCTTTCGTGAATTTGGATGCCATCTATCAGTCTGTCAAGGACGATACAGACGGCGAGGCCGCGAGAGATTATAGCGAAGGCATTCGGGAGAACCAGATCATGCTGTTGAGCAAGATTAGGAAACTTGCTGGGCCTGAACGCGCGAGCAATCTCATCAAGAAGGCAATTCGAGAGAGTCGTAAACAGCAGAAGACTCGGCGAAAGCCAGTCGGGGATCTCCGCCCCAGACTGGTCGAGCAGGAGTCCATGGCTGAAGCAAGCGCAGCTGCGTCCACAGGTGATATCCAGACTACAACAGAAGTCACCTCTCAGATACAGCCGGAGAAGTCCATCGAGGGCAATGACCAGACCCAGGCGCTTAGGAAACTGTTCTCTCCTATCCCGACGAACCGAGAGCTCGTCCACGAGCTTTCGATTGACAAGGAATACCGAATCGATACCATCCCGCAGCCCGCTCTTCGCGACCACATCAACCGTCAGATAGTGGAGAGCATGCGCGCAGGATTCAAGCGTGGGGATGGAAACAACTGGACGATTGCCATGGCGCACAATATCCGGAGTAAGCTTCTCGGCTTGCTCAAACCGGGGAATTCGATGCACAAGGCCATCTCTGAGGCGTTGGATCCGGAGCATATCAACGCGCAATGCAGCCAGGGAGTCTTTTCATATGAGAAGTTTTTCAACTGGATCGCGTCCATCCTGCCGCAGCTTTGTGCGCCCTACCGCGACGAGGAAGTGAAAGCACTGGCCGGAAAACTGAAGCACTTTGGTGATCTCGATGATATGGTCGACAAGCTTTTCGAGCTACTTCATGTCATTGATCTGCTCTCCCTCGACTATTCAAATTTCCTCTTGATGTCTGCTGCACCAAGGCTCATTCAGGAAGCCCCTGGGTATGAGCAGCGCATGTTTGCACAGGATCTCCAGAACGGCGCCATCACTCTGCAGCAAACCAAGCGATGGTGGAGGAATGCCAGCGTCAACATGCTGACCGAGCTGCATCAATACAACCCCATCCAAGGCCCCACCGCGCAGAAGATATATGCATGGGCACTGGTAGACCTAGCAATCTCCCCCGCTCCTCTGCAAGAGAAAGAAGTCCCAGAGACCCTCTCCCTCGACTCGGCGCGCATCAGCCGCATGCGCAGCGAAGCAGTCCGAATCGCCACTGTCGGCGCCATGCTCCTCACAGCAAAAAACATGCTCAAACGCGACACGCGCTCCCAATGGAAAGCAGAAGCAAACCGCATGTGGGAGCTCCTCAAAGACGGCTACAAAACCGACGACGACGACAGTAGCAGCAGCATGCCCGCCAAAATGCTCTCAGTAGTCGAATCCTCCCACGCCATGCCCGCCACCACCAAAACCGCCCTCTCAGGCACCTACACGCGCCTCCTCGCCCAAGCATCCACAGGCCGCCTCACAGACCCAACACTCAAAGTCCTCTTCCAGCGGCTCCGCGGCCAGATCATGAACCGCGTCTCAGCGTCGAGTTCAAAGGAGAGGGTCAATGCCGCCAGCACCATCACCGACGCGCTCGCCAATAACGGCATTCCAGAATTTGTGAATCAGGTTGGCGCGATTGTGGATCAGCTGGCTAGGATTAGCGAGGTTGATCGGAAGGCGCATGGAGTTTGGTATGAGGAGGTGGCAAGGGAGGTGGAGGATATGGGGGATGAGGATGCTACGTCGTCTTCGTCGGCGTCGGGGGCTTCGTCGTCGGTTTGATGCTGGGATTTTCGTTTAGGGTCATGGAGGTTTGAGTTTGAAATTTGCTGCGTTTGCTGATGATGACTGACTGGGCTTGCATGATGCACATATGGGGGATGGCGGAGCGGCGTTTTTGGGTTCCTTGAGGGTTTCGTTGGCTTTTGGCTATGAGGAGTTTTTTCCCAGGACGATCACGTGATGACTGGGATTTTCTATGGGAGTTTGGCTTTGGGCTGGCCGCTTTGCATGATGATGCTTTTAGTAGTACTTTGTAGTATTCGCCAATTTAGGCTTATCGCGGCGGCTTTTGCTCGCTTGCTCGTGGGCTTTGCGTATCTTGATGTGTTGGGTCTTTGATGAGAGAGGGGAAAAGTGCGTGATCGTGATGAGCGTGCTGAGTTCCCGGATGGTCACGTGCTGACGTGACATTTGGGGTTTGGCTTCGAGCTGGCGCCATCCATGATGCTTCAAACTTGCAGTGTGGTCATCAATCGAGGCTTGACTCCAGTCTACACTTGATTTTTTGGATTGTCCATACTTTTTACCCGATTGACTAGAATTTGACTGAAGATTCGCCGAAGATCGACGACTTCTCGATATCCAAGGCTAGTATTGAATCTGAGTTTAGATATGCGATTTTTCAGGATATTGAGAGTCTAAGCTTTGAATTCTTGCATATATATTGGACCTTTAGGAGGTTTTTAGGAGGTTTTAACTAGCTAAACTTACTTTTTTCCCGGCGAGTTTTAACGTTACTAAAAACAACTTCCTTTCTAGGTGCATATATCAGGCTGGGCTTGACGATTGGGTAGAATTGACTAGTATAGACTGGAAGTCGAGGCTCGGTTGAGAAAGATTGGCGACCTAGTCGAGAGAGTCGGTTTACTAGAGAGGGCTCGAGGCTCGATTGATGGATATACTATATATACTGCTTCAAAATAGTAGGAGCAGTAGTAGTATCTTCCAACTGGAGACTCATCGCGACCCTTACTTAGTTGCTCGTAGGTTCCACGTATCACGAACAGACAAATCTTCTTTGAAGAAAGAAACGCACGTGGTAAGCGAGAGTATATTTGGAAGATATATCGCGCCACCGCCCCAAGTCGTCCCAGAATAAAAGCCAAACCGCCGGTCCCATTCATAACTAGGGAGCCGGTAAACACCGTGATATGCGAGTTAGACTAGTGAGAGGGAAAGAAAAGAAATCCAACAGGAACGATGAAGGAGACATTGTACCTATACTACACCCTGATGATTACCTCCCCTCTTCTCTCCTTTCTCCAGTCTCCGTTATCAGAAGGCTTAAATACCATCTACGCCCTCCCCCTCCGTCCCCTACCCCTAGACTTATGCCCTCCCCCACTCCCCCCAGGCACATCCTCAACCTCAAGCGCCCCCCAAGTATCGCTATACTCGGGCTCATTATGACAATCCCTCGTATCGAGCACATTCCGCGTCTTCCCCGCGCAGTTGCCCTGCGTCGGAATGCGCTTGTCGCGGCAGATGGCGTAGTGGTCCCCCGGTATGTATGGACGGGCTTGTTGGAGCAGATCCGGCGATTCGATTATCGTGGCGACCATGCCGGCGGCGACGTGCCATTCCATGTGGCAGTGGACTTCAGGGGGGTTTGGGTGGTTAGTTATGAGTCTGAGAGTTCAGGGGGTGAGGAAAAGGTGAAGAAAAAGGGGTTGGGGAGGATTAGAGAGGACAGGGGCAAAACTCACAAAGCCACGCCCCCGGATTATCAGCCGTAAACCTAATGACCAAATGCCCCCCCGGAATCGTAGTAACAGTATCTCGCTTCATCGGCGTTTCCGGAAACTGACTCTCATCACCATTCCAATCGCCCGGCCCGCGTGCAAGCACTTGGAACACGTGACCGTGCAGATGCATCGGGTGCGCGAATTCGTCCTTGTTGTTTACGATGATGTCGACGGTTTCACCCGAGCGGATGACGGACGGGTTGACGGCGCTGCCGTAGACGATGGGGTTTAGGGCGGCGTTGCCGGTGGTGAGGGCGGTGTAGAGGGTCGGGACGTCGGCTTTTAGATAGGTGTCGTTGCCGAGGTAGATGCTTGGGTTGGAGTTAGTTGGGTGGTGTGAGAGGGTGGGAGGGAAATTGCTGCGTACCGTCGCATGTTGCCGGGCAGGTCGCGGTAAGTGACGTCCATTGTGATTTTATGGTCTGAAGGAGGCAGCCGCTTCTGGCCGTCCTTGGGGGTGATGGACATGTCGTCGAGGAGCACGATGGGGTCGGGCAGACCTCCTGGCGCGGCGTTTCGCGGGTTGTAGCTCAGGACGCCCGTGTTGGAGAAGCGGGTGCCCATCAGTTTGGAGTGGATGGCGTAGTTGCGGTTGGTGCTGCGCTTGGTTTGGATTACCACGTCGTAGCGCTGGCCTGGGGCGATGATGAGACTGTCGACGGTTTTGGGGTTGCAGGGGACGCCGTCGAGGGCGGTGATTGTCATGTCGTGGCCGTCTGGAGGAGTGGTCAGATGTCGTTGTGAAATTGCACGTAGACGTTCGTACCGATTTTGATGCTGTGGGCGAGGAACGCCGAGATACTCAGAAAGCGGAACAGGTACTTCTTTCCGGGCTGAACCTGGAAGGTGTCACTCTGCTTGTCGTTCATGAGACTGGCGTCGACCTCTGGTGGTGGTCCGCCAGAGTTGGTGAGCAGCTTGTGGACGATCCAAGGATCCTGTTCATGATACCTGGGATTGTCAGTCCCTGCACATATTCTTCCATGCCGAATCATCTTACCAGTCAGACACGGTCATGACGAATTGCTTCGCGACTCCGAGAGGTCCTTCGTATGAGCGGTCGTGGACAATCATTGGCGCACGAATTCCATCCGGGTACTGTGCCTCGGCGTGAGAATGCCACCAGTGCGTCCCTGATTGAGCTGCCGTGTATTTGTATGTGAAAGACTCTCCGTCTGGGATGGGACATTGGGCGACCTGAGGAGTCCCGTCCATGTGTGGAGTTCCCTTTTGCCACTGGCCGTGCCAATGAAGGCCCGTCGACTGATTCCCCAGCGAATTCTTGACATTGACAATGATCTCGTCCCCGACGTTGGCCTCCAGAGTCGGGCATGGCCACTGGTTGTTGACGCCAATTACCGGACGCGTGTAGCCATCTGGAGCCGCGTTCACCCAGGTGATATCCCAATTAAACGTCTTGGTGTCGGCGATGACACTGCTGGCCGCGGCCAAAAGAACAAGAAAGCGCGACATGACAGCCGCGTGAAGAAAAGTGAAAAGAGAGAACGAATGTACGAAGACAAAAGTGGTGGGACTGCTGCAGGAGAATATCTAGGTACCCGTCCAAGCTGCTATATAACCAAAAGTCGTCATGCCGCCAGCGCCATGGTACATGGGAATCTTCCGACTGCCGAAGCAAAAAAAGCCACAAATATCAAGTGCTCGGGGGAGCTATCTGGCCCAGCACGGGGATCAGCGGGCACCAACATGCCAGATTCTTTCGCGGCTGCAGTTCAGGCAAGGTGGAACGGGGGCACGAATTGTGCAACCCCATGGCGGTGGCGGCCAGAGAGCACCCCTCCCGATCTCGATTCAAGATTTTGTTGGCTCAGGGGAGAGACAAGCCTTTGCAAGAAGCTTGGTCAAGGCTTGTCTCTGAATCAGTGGCTGATATTGAGACGCGCGCAGGTCAACGGTCAAGGATTTGGAGGTCGGTGAATCGGCTATTGAAGAACGAAGAGTTGATGACAAGACGAGATGCTGCAGGGCAGGCAGGAACAGCAGGGCCAGGAACCCAGGTGGATATCTTGCTTCCTGAAGATGCAGAAACGGGACTAGCCAAGAGATTGAAAGATGAGAATTGCACGCTACGGGAGAAGTTGATGCCAATCAGACTGCGAGGACTTGCAAAGAGAGACGAAGGAGAGCAAAAGAAGGTTGGCCAGATTAGGCACATGTTGTATCGGGCTTTGATCGACAGAGATCTTGTCAAGCTTTCAAGCTACAAGCCACCTCCTCGGCGGCTGTCAAGCAGCGGGTTGTAGCCACCCCCACGACTGGCCCTGGCGTTCTGTGCAAGTAAGTTGGCTGAACGCGCTCGACATGTTACCTATTTTGCACCTGTCTCGAGCTTGCTTTGAGCTTCGTGGAAAGAAGCATGAAGCCTGCTCCCGGAGTGTCTGCAAGTGGCAAACCTGCTAGGCCTGTACATTACAGCGGAGCTTGACAGGCGACATCCAGGTTCCAGCGTCGAAGGGCGACCGAGAGAGTCTGCCGCTGGCCGTCACACCGCGTCGAGGACTTGTCAACGTTGTCGTCGGTTTAGAGCTGTCGGAGGAGACTCCATCAGCCATCAGCCACCAAGATCCAAGCCATGGCGCGAAAAATGCCGATCTCGTTCAAAGCAGAAATGAGCGATGATAGCGCGGCGGCAGATGCTAGGCGGAGCCTTTTTGGAAGCGTCATGTCCAACTCGGCTCAGCTAGCCATAGCCTTCAACGGGCCATATTGACGCTGATGCTAAGTTTTACCAAGTAAAATCAAAGTCGATCTCTTGCTGCTCTGGGCTGGGGCTTGCTTGATTGACGATTGACCAAGAAAGGGGAAGTGGGCCGGGAGCGGGAGGTTGTCAACGGCCGCGAGAGGCGTTGGCGTCTCCGTTCGGCGTTGAGAGAACCGTCACTGATGAGCCAGAGCCTTGAAGAGCAACAAAGAACGAGTCGGATGCATTTTCGTACTCCTGTTTGGCGACGTGGATCAGGGTTCGAGGGTTGCGCGCCGTGTGGTGTTGACGTTGTGGGTGGTGGACGTGGTGGGCGTGGAGTTGGCGAGGAGCATTGTTGTTTCGGGTCCCCACGGACCGGCGAGAGAGACAGGCATAGACTAGGTTAGTACTGTAGGACTACGACGGGGTACAAGATCACCTGCAGGGACTGGGAACAATCATCATGGTGCAACGCCAGCGTAGAATGAATATCCACATGCATTCGCCCTCGGAGGAACGAGACAGGTTGTCTGTAGAGCCTCTGCCATCAGTGCCATGCGAGCAGACTGCAGCCTCTCGTCGCCGCCGGAGCACCTCTCAACCAAACAGGAATTCGTTGCTCCTGTCAGGAAAAAGTGACACTGACAGCAGACAGCTTCATTCAAGGTACCCGCCGACTCATAGGTATGATAGGTATCCAACCAAGCCAGCCACTCGGGATGAATCATAACCCCAAGCCTCGACACAGGCACAATGGACACAATGGCGGTTGACTCGACTCTTGATGGGACTCTTGAGTCTTGACTTGTCTTGCCTCTGCTCTCCAAGCCCCTCCAAGACTCCAGTCAAGAAAGTCTTTGCATCACTCGGCTCTGCTGTGCCACAGTAGTCAAAGCGAAGACGGCCCTTTACAGCGCCCGATCAGCGACCTCCTCTCTGGCCTTTGATCGAGTCCCCACAGCGGAGCCATTCCAATCTTCAGTTGAGTTTACACTGCCACAGAGAAGACTGCCGGGAGAGACTGGTGGAATCTTCCGTATCACTTTCTGAACAAGGCGGGTTGGTGCAGACGGCAAGCATCGCCGGCACCGCGGTTTGGGATGGCTCGTGAGTCGTGAGGGAGGTATAATCTCCATCTCGTTCAAAGAATATCTCTTTCGCCTCTCTCTGTTTCAATGCCTCTTGGCCGCCCAAGGGGCCAAGACCATCTGGTGTCAGGTGTTGCTCTCCACCTCTTTCTCATGTTTGTAGTCATTTCCGGCACCCAGTTGTGCTGCACGGTCGAGCAATCTTTCGCGGTGAGGTTGATTGTGTACTCTGTGCAGTGCTCATATTCCCCAATCACGTGACCACATCAGACCACCTCCAGGCTCCACCACCATCACCACCACGTGCTTGGGACAAACCCAGTCCCAACAAGTGAGTGCTCGCACCATAGGCCATGTTCCAGCAGTCCCAGCGCAGAGGTGTGGTCGCACAGTACACAACCCCGGCATCATAATCCCCATGCCCAAGCTCTCCGTTACGTTACACGAGGGAGAGAAAAAAGCCTCCGATCACTCACCTCGCACGCCCCAACACCATGACATGCAGCGTGCAGGCAGATCCGAACCCCGGGGCTCATATCGGAGGCCTCGATAAGCGCCGCATCGGGACGCGAGCGCGAGAACAGGGGTACGAGGGAGTATAGGTAGGTGGAGACGGGGTTTGTGGCAGCGAGACGGGGTATTGTACAGGAGAGGGGTTAACTATGTACCATTATTGACTTTTCTCAATGGCGCCAGACGGCCTCGGCGAGTTTCGAGAGCGGAAGAGGTTGTTTGGATCACCTCCATACGTTGATTGTGCGATCGAGTTGCTCTTTGGAGAACCTATGACGCGAATCGCTACCACACGAGTACAGGAGGGGCCATCTTGATGGAAGAGGCGACTTCTCATGCCGTCTGTACAATGGAGGAGTTCAATCCGAGAAGTTATAGACGAGAATGATGCTCACGACTCCTCCGCCTTCAACTGAAGACAGGTACAGTACGAGAGTACTGATCTTGAACACCATCTCGATCAAAGAAGTCACATCTCACGATCCCAGCCTCTGCTCACAAATTGCATCACTAATGTCACAGACACACCCTTTTGGAGCTTTAACAGTGGATTATCAACTCCATAGCAGGAATCTCCCCTTTGTCCCATACCCACGTGACGCAACCAGAAGGCCCTCCCTATGTTTCGCTAAATGCAACCACAACGCTTTCAAGTATGCACGAATGACCACCACCACCATCACTACCACTTTTGAAGAAAAGATCGCCCAAATGCATCAGCCCACGTGGACTCGCGGAGCAGCGAGGGAGTAAAGTCAACCTCTCTGCATCATACCCTCCACATTTTCACCCCCGATCCGCTTTCAAATCGCACGACATATCCGCATCCCATTTTCTTTTTCCTTTGTTTGTTCGAATTTCCATAATCTCGTCATCTCATCTCCATTTTCTCCTATTTCGTGCTGCAGGCCCTTTTCTTCCTTTCCACAACACTTTCCAGTCTTTCAATGACGTCTCTCCTCCTCTCCCACTTGAGACACTCCCCTCAGAAGCCACTCAGAACCCCCTCCCTACCCCAGCACCACCGGGCAAATCCATCTCCCCACCATCATCGCCGTTCTGATCCACCGTAAACCGCACCATGGTATCGACGGTCCAATCGACGATCCGCTCTGCGCGATCGAGGAAGCTTTCGCGGTGGGGGTTGTAGGCTCGTGGTTTCCTCTCTGCACCTCCACCTCCGTTTCCCCTTCCATTCGCCGTGCCATTCTCATTCCCATTCCCATACCCAGAATTCCGCCGACCAAACATCCCAGCAATAGGCGAACGCGGGAATCTTGCGTCGAGCGGCGTCTGCGCTTCTTCGTCGAAGTTTTCGCGGGAGGTGTAGGGGTGGTGATACGCTGGTTGGGAGGAGAGCGAGGAGCTGGAGGAGTGCGATGAGGAGGTTGGGGAGGAGAAGGAAACGTAGGGACGGCGGGGTGTGAGATTAGTTTGGGGAGTTTGGTGCGGGGGGATGAGGAAGGGGTTTAATGGGCTGAGGGGAGTGGGGTTGTAAGGGTGGGAGATGGTACTGGAGATGTGATTAGTTTTCTTTCTCGTATTGGAGGGTTTTGAGGAGAGAGGTTAGGAGAAGAAGAGACGCACTTTCGACCTGTCCTCTTCGTCTTGCTCTTCGGCGTCTGCAGCGCTGAACTCTCTCCATCTCCACTCCCATTTCCATCTCCGTGCACGCTCCACCTCGTCCTCCGACCCATCTCCTGCAGCGGGAAATAGCTATTCCCAGAACTATACCCAACAGCCGCACCTCCATTCACATTCCCACCCGCCCTCTCCCGTCCTCCCCTCCCAACCTCATCCAACCTCACATACCCACTCCCCCTCTCATCCTCTCCCAAAGCCGTCTTTTCAATCCATCCCCAGCCCCTCCCAATCCACATCTTCATCCACACGAAAACGCGACATCCCCACCACTCCTCCCACTCTTTCGGCGGGAAAACGATCATGACGATTAGGCCTGTGAGAGCGAGACCGAGGAGGGTGAGAGCGAAGAAGAGAGCGAGGAGGTAGGGGGAGGGGGGTGGGAGGTCTGGGAAATGGGTTGTGGTGGGATTGAGGGGGGGTGCGAGGGAGTTTGGCTGGGGAGATTGGGGTTGGGTGGGAATGAGGGTGAGAGCGGTGGTCGGGACGGTGGAGGAGACTTCCTCGTGGGTGGTCGGGAGAGACGTAGCCACGCCATCGATAGAGACGGAGACGGAGGAGACGGAGTAGAGGGCGTCTGGTCGTTGGATCTGAAGTCGGTTTTCCTTCCGCTCTTGGTTTTGAACAACCCGTTCTGGTCCCATAAACACGTCGTCATGCCTGATTCCCGCCGTCATCGAAACAACATCATCATCAACATCGTAAATCCGTCCACTCTTCTCCGTCTTCTCCTCTTCTTGCTCTATCTCTTCCTCCACAACCCCACCTTCCACCGTCGCCTTAGCGTTCATCTCCCTCCTCCTCTCCAACGCCTCCGCCAAAATTTGCCTGTCCATCAAGCGTTCTTGATCCGTCCTCATTCTTGGAACAGGCGCGCGAGCATTCTCAAAACTGTCTCTTGAGCTGCCGAAGGGACGGGCGATCTTTTGAGGTCCTTGTGGAGGTGGTTGGGGGGCGTGCCAGGGGGGGATGGACGGGTGGATGGAAGGGTGTGGTGGTGGTGGCGGCGGAGGAGGAGGTTGGCCGTGGATGTGAGGCGTCGTTACCATGGCATTTTGGCTTGAAGATTGCGGTGGTGAGGCAGGACCGTGGATGTGAGAAGTAGCAACTTCAGATAGAGGAGCTGGACCGTTGATATGAGAAGTGGTAACCTCAGCCCTCCAACTTTCAACCTGAGCTGCTCCGAGTCCAGAAGGCCCGTGGATATGAGATGTCGTAACCACGGCATTTTGGCTTTGAGCTTGAGATGGTGAAGCAGGACCATGGATATGAGATGTCTTAACCCCGGCATTTTGGCTTGAAGCTTGAGGCGTGGGAGCAGGACCGTGGATATGAGAAGTTGTATGAGGCGTCGGAACAACGGGATGGTTATGGCTGTCCACGTCGAGATATGGATCTTTTGTAAGGACCGCTGAGTCTTTTTTCTTCTCTGTTGCCACGGCGCCGGTGACTTTTGAGGCTGTTGGAAGGTTGGTGGGAGTGAGATGGTAAGATTCCACGATCAGTGGATCTTGAATCTGATCTTGAATCTGATCTTGAATCTGGTCGTGGTTTTGGTTTTGGTTTTGGCTTTGATTTTGATCCTCGTCATCAAATACTTCTTCCATCAACTCCTCCATTTCTTCTGGTGAAGTTGGGGGGTGGTGGATGCGTCTCGGAGCCATTGCTGTGGGTGGTTGGTGGGTTGTGGGTTGTTCGTGGTGATCAGAGGGCAGAGGTCAGGGAGGAGAGGAGGGAAGAGGGAAGAGAAAGAAGAGAGAAGAGCAGCCGAGGATTGAGGCGTGAGGGCGTGAGGTAGGCAAGAAACCTGATTCCAAAACCCCAGCGGTGGTGAAAAGGATTTTCCAATACCAGTAAGATACCTGAGAACGAGGAAGAGCCACCGCAAAGTAAGAGCAAGGCTGACGGAGAAAGCGGAGTTTTTTCTCTCACAGGCGTGGTTCAAGTGCGGAGAGAGCAGAGCAGAGCAGAGCAGAGCACCAAGCACCGGGGCAGAGATATACGCAGATGTTGTGAAGAGACAATAAGGTGATTGTTTAGCTTCTCGGCGACCGGGCTCGGCGCCTGTGTGAGAAGAGTGCTTAACATTACTACTAGGTACCTAATGGATGTGACTATAATAGGGAATGGACAATGGGGTGGAGTTGACTGGACTGGCCGTCGGGCTGAGACAGAGGTTGTGACTCAGGGAGAGACTGGATTGCATTTGTTCATTGTGCGATTGTTGTGATTGTACCAAGTCATTGAGAAGATACTAGCGAGCTTCAGGAGGTTGGATCATTCATTGTCACTCTGGCAAACGAAGATGTGTGACGACAACGACAACGACATCAACAGGTAAGTAGGTGGTGTCTTGTCACAAAACACTCGTGCCTTACCTTTACTCCAACTTGAAAAAGAAAAGAAAAAGTGCAGAACTGGCAGTCCCTACCTAGACAACGTCAACCCACTTCTCTTGTAAAAAGCGCAATAAAGAGCCAGAAATCACCTCTCAGATAACGCTACCTAGATAAGCAAGAAATTCAGAGTCGACGATATCCGAACCCATGAGTTTGTTTGACGGTGCCAGAGATGAGTCGGAAATCTACTTACGTAAGATTCGCTTGAACCTCCAGGCTTGGATATCGCCATTCGCCTTAAATTCGCTCGTCTGACCTCCAGACTTCCAAGCCATTCGAGCTCCGGGGATACGTCCGACGGCGGTCTGTCTGAGGTGTCTTAAAAATTGATCTTGGATCTAGAACGTCCTCTGGGGCGTTCTGAGGGGAGGCATTCCAAGACCCGGGCTTCTGAGGCTGGGTATAAAGTCATCAAGTAATAATTAGCTCGTCTTACCTACCTGATAGCACTTACTTTTCTTGTGGCTATATCAAGTGAAGTCCCGTCCACTCGTTTCGCCCTAAGTCCATTCTTGTAATTCAAACTTAAGGTTGTCCAAACCTTAATGCAACCTCCTCTTAGGCAGACTGCCTTGAAACCTTAAAATAACCTCCGGTCAAACTCAACTGCAAGTCCACGGGTGCCTCAGAACTCTAAAAGTCCCAACTCCGCTCCATCTCCTGAAGCTTCGCTTCGCTTCATATCAGTATCCAGCTTCTTTGCCAGCCTGGTGGATCGAGTTCCGAATTCCACCAAATGAAGTGAGAAGTAGCAAAGTGAGAGTAAGAAACCGTACTCACCCAGACTCATCTCATTTCCTCAGTCGACTCCATCCGTCCGGCTGTCTCTTCTCAACATCCAGCTTAACCTCAAGATCCCTCCCGACGTCCAGCCAAGAATCTCCTGTCAACAATAGATATCGCCAAAAGCCTCCTTCTCCTTGATTGCGAAGGTTCATCTGCGGATAAACAAGCTGCAAAGCCATCTTCATCATTAGAGTAATTCAAATTATGATACTACCTTCTAAAAATTACCGTCTCGTTCCCATTGATCCGTGAATTTTGAGAATTGCGCCTGGTTTAGTCTTACACAAACGCTCGCGGCGAACTATCCAAATCGCGACCGCAATGCGATTTCCCGTCTTTCCTACAATCTTTCCCGGCCTTGGAAACGTGCGCCGCCATTTCTCCTTTCTTTTTTGGTGTTTTCACCGCTTGTTGAAGTTCAAGAACCTGGCCTGTCTATACGTTAGCAGCCGTCTCAACCTGAAGAGCACCGTCGGACACCGTCGGATGGCCAAAGAACAAGACTTACCGCAGTAAAAAGGATAATCAGATTACTCGCGATAAACGCCGCGAAGATCCCCAGATCTCTCCAGCGATTATCAAACGAATACCCCAACGGACCGTAAAACTCATCACCAACGCTATACGCGCAATACTCGCAATTACTCGTCGCATTATTCGTCAAATACCCGGGTCCACCATTCGCGAAAAAGTCGGCCATGTAGCTCCCGCAGTCCTGGCCCTCGGGCGCCGTGAAGCGATTCAGCTCGCCAGCCGTACACGTGACGGCGCGCTCGTGAAGCTCCGTGACGACCATACCGCCGATGAGCCGCGTAAACGGATCGAGCTGGTACAGCCAGGCGCGCCAGAAGCCCGGGATCTGCGGCTGCGGGACCGTGACGCCGCAGAAGAGGGCGAAGACGATGATGATGAAGGGGTTGAGCAGGCTGGCCATGAAGGGGGTGGGCGTGAGCGCGGCGACCATCTGTCCGAGCGTCACGGAGAAGAACTCGGTGATGAGCACCATGAAGAATTGGTAGCCGGCGCGCGAGGAGGCGGGCTGCAGGTCGGGGATGTAGTAGATGGGGAGGAAGAAGCCGACGGCGCAGATGATGCTGTAGGGGACTTCGGCGAGGACCATGCTTAGGGCGAAGGGGAATGTCTTGTAGGCCTTGGAGGCTTGCTCGCGGAAAGCGATTGTGCGGGCGATGGCGTATTTGGGCTCGACTTGGGCGAGGATGAGCGCCGGCAGCACCGTCACTTGGAAGATGATGAAGACGCGGTATTGGAGCGAGGCGCGCGAGTTGTTGAGTTGGAGGTACATGAGACCGGTTAGGAGGGCGATGATGACGTGGTTGAAGAGGCGGGTCATGCCGTAGTTGGGCGAGCGCCAGAAAGAAAGTTGCATGCGCCAGTTGACGAGCTTGATCTGAGTCCACATGGGAGTCGCGTATTCTTTTTGGTCGGTTGGTGGTGTTGAGCCGACTTCCTTGATACGCTCCTCCTTCATCTTCACAATCCTGGACTTGATCTCTGCGAGCTCCTCCGAGTCTTGCCAGATGTCCGCCCAGTCCCTATCACCAATTCGAGGGCTCTGGCCCGCTCCTATGGCGTCCAACATCCATTCAGCAGGGTTGGCATTTGGGGGGCAGTGTGCTCCATGCTTCCGGAAGTACTCGATGAGGACGTGTGCATCTTTTCCGATGTCTCCAAAGTAGACACACTGACCTCCACGCTGAAGCAGAAGCAGCCTGTCGAAATTTTCGAAAAGAGCAGAGTTGGGCTGATGGATCGTGCAGAGAATCGCTTGACCAGCGGCAGCGAGCTTCCTTAAGAACCGAACGATGTTGAAGGCGCTCTGCGAGTCTAAACCCGAAGTCGGCTCGTCGAGGAAAAGTAGAAGTTCAGGTTTTGCGGCAAGCTCAACTCCAATCGTCACTCGCTTCCGTTGCTCGACCGCAAGGCCGCTTTCTGGCTCTCCGATGATGGCGTCGGCAATGTCCTCCATCTCGAGAAGTGCAATGACCTCCTCAACATACGCATACTTCTCTGATTGCGGGACATCAACGCTCTGCCTGAGATCGGCAGAGAAACGCAAAGCCTCTCGAACAGTCTGAGCAGGTTCGTGAACATCCAGTTGTTCAGCGTAAGACGTTCCCCTCTGGAACGCGATACCAGGAGCCACGCCATCGACGAGCTTCTCGCCTGTAATGACACCAATGTTCTTTCTCGAAGCCAGCACATCTAGCAAGGTCGTCTTTCCTGCGCCGGACGCTCCCATCAGGGCAGTAAGCTCGCCAGGCTTGACATATCCGAAGATATCCTTGAGCAACCTGAGCTGGCCGGAGGGGACTGGGACATCGTAGTTCAGAGCCTCCCAGGTGAGAACAGACTTGCTCTCCATCTTGAGGCCTTCGCCTTCATCGCCAGCATCGCCAGCATCCTCCTTACGTTGGCGCTTGTCTCGTTTTTGTAGCAGGGCTTCGTTCAATGCCTTCCTCTCCTTGTTCTCCTTCTGGAAGAAGGTGACTGTCCTACCTCCCGCTCCCCACTTGACGTATTCTCCCAACGTCGCATTGGCAATCAGGAATGCAACAATCAGCACAATGATGATACCCCAGTTTCGCCAGAGATCGCCCGGGAAATACGAAAAGCCTGTCTCAATGTATGCAGACCCAGCGACTGTCAGTGTTCCCGGGATGCTTCCCTGCAACGTGCAAGTCTGGTGGTTGAGATCCGTGTATTGAGACCCGTAAAGTGTGGACGGAACCAGGCTCTCCGCTGTGCATGTCAGGTCAATCCTCTTGAACTCGTTCATCATGAGAGCGCTGAAGCCAAGTCCAAGAGCATTGATGTAGAAGATCCAGCGGAGCCAGACCTGCTCCGATTGCCATTGAATGAGGTAGCCGGAAGTGAGCACGAAGAAGGTGATGATTGTGGCGGCGAGACGGATTGCTACGTCAAAGTCCGGACACAAGCATCCGACCGTCCTGAAGAATAAAGTCATCGCAAGGTATCCACTGATGATCATGAGGTAGAAGGTGAAGAACGCGCCTGCATCCCGGACAAGACCGCACATGAAGTAGACCATGATCGAGAAAACCATGATTTGGACGGCCGAGAATGCCATGTCCACCATGATCTGACCGATCCATAGTGCAGAGGGACGATGGAATGTATAAGCGCGATGCTTGTTGACAATGGGACGTCCAATCATAGTTGAAGCCAACTCTGAGAACGCCTGGAAAGCGTTGAAGAGCAGGGCAATAAACAACACACCACCTCGAGTGAAAGCACCGGCGCTGGTTTGCGGGATATCTAGCCAGACTGTTCCGACAATGATGGCAATGACGATCGAGGTAATCCAGGAGACGATGAGAGAGAAGCGATCTTGCCACTTGAGGATAAACTGGCGCTTCATCAAAGCCCATGTTTGCAGGTAGAATGGGATGCTGTAAACAGACTTGGATGAAGTCTTGCGCTTTTGTTCCTTGACGGCAGTCTGGAAATCGTCGTAGACTTGCTTTTCGGTGTCCATCTGCTGGCGATAGACCTTCATCTCGTCATCGAGCTTGCCGGAGTACGTCGACTTGCTGTACGCCTCAACCAAGGCATCTGGAGTACTGGGAACGTCATTCTCGCTTCGACCATGCTTGTATTCTCGCTCGAAAGGATCAGTGCAGCCTGTAAGGTAGTCCGGAGTGGTTTGACGGGGCTTTTCGAGGTAACCAAGCCCCTCGAAGTAGGCCCGGGCCTCCTTTGCTGGACCCAAAAAGACCTGACGGCCTTCGTCGATCACCATGACCTTGTCAAACAGGTTGTAGATGTTTTCACTGGCTTGATAGAGGGAAACAAATGTCGTCGTCTTGTAGATGTCGGTCATGATACGGAGCGATTTTGTGAAATCGAGGGCAGTAGAAGCGTCGAGCCCGCGCGTACTATTGTCCCAGGAACAGACGCTGGCTCCAGTGATCATCATCTCGGCAATCGACACACGCTTACGCTCGCCTCCACTGATACCACGGACGAAAGGATTGCCAACGATGGTGTTCTTGGTGTGCTCAATGTTGAACATCTTCAAGAGCATCTCCGTGACTCGTTCTTTAAATTCCTTCCTGGAAAGAGAGGCAGGTCGCTTTCCAGGCACTTTCGTCTCGAGGGCAAAGTCCAGAGTCTGGCCAACGGTCAGGGTTGGGTGGTGGATGTCGTCCTCGTCATTGTAGGCAGCCTCGCCTCGGTAGCGCTTCTCGAAGAAATTGCTGTCGAAGGGGCCATACAGCACTTCACCATCAACTTTGGTATAACCATAGCGCTGATTGGATATCACCTTTAGAAATGTAGTGCAACCTGAGCCGGGTCGTCCAAGCACAAGGACCATTTCTCCTGGTTTGACGACACCGCGGAAATTCCTGAGAATGTCAAACTCGCGGCCCTTTTTGCCCAAGCCCAGCAGGCCTGTGATGGTCTTGAAAAAATTGAAGGAATCCGGAAACGTCTGAACAAAATTCTTGACTCCGCCAATGCCGCTCACAGTCAGCTTGTCAAAAATGACGCCGATTTTCTTGGACTTGATGCCGGCGGCTTCTTCCTCGCTCTTGTTTCCTCGCAGAGTAGATTCCAGGTCAAATGGTTCCCCTTCGGACGAGTTCTCCGACGAATTGGCTTTCTCAACATCATGTGGACCGTTCTTCGTCCTGCTCTGCTGCCTCGACATGCGCCTGGAGTGCTGGGATGCTCTGGAGAGTTCCTTTGAGAGCTCTGCGAACTCGGCCTCGGCCCTCGCGATGTTGACACCATATTCCTTTTCATTGTAGCTGTGTGAGCTGGTTCCTGCGGTTGGCCGAGACTGTTTCTCATGAGGGGCAATCAACGGGGCAATTTTGGTGCTCCATTCATGCGACTTGCCCCCTTCGCTCTCGGCCTCGAGGTCGGCGAGGTTGTCGCCATGAGAATGGGCATCTGCTGGTGTTGGATGGTTGACTGTTTCCTGAGGAAGATGGCCGGCATGCTGCGCCGAGTCGACAATGTTTGCTCTCGCGGGATCACTCGCGTGCTCCATGACGCCGATTGCAGGCGTTTGTCAGCTTCTGGGGATATGCAGCTAAGGCTGTGGCACCCGCAAATGCGGAGAAATGCTCAACGACGCCTGTGAGGTCACCAACGGAAGGCCAAAACGAAGAAAAGAAGGGGATAAAGAAAACACAGAGGGAGCGTGACAGTGGAGAGTAGAAAGGTGTATAGGAAGAGAAGGATGTAGGAGAGAGGTCGGATTGGAAAAGGCGCCGGGGCCGGCAAGCAGTAAATAACCTTAGAGCGTTGGAGTTTCCATGACATGCACGCCGAGAGACTAACTACTGGCTTTTCGGCAAACTGGAAGCGGACACCGTTCGGTGTTGGGCAGGAAGGAGAGCGGCAGTAGCCTAGTGCCATTGATATCTAGCGGTGATTGGGTGTGATATGAGATATCTGGGGAGTCACGGGCACGGGGGTGCAGTTTGGAATCTTCTCGGATGGAAACTTCGTCCGGGCAGGCCTGACCACCACAAAATCCGCCCACTCCGCCCTTGGAAGCTGGGAAGCCGCTCATCATCTGAGAGGTTCTGACAGTTCATCCTCTACCTGGGTAATCTTTTCATCCTACAGTCTGCCACAAAGATGCGGTGTGGTCCTCAATGGTGAGAAAGTAGCGGCTCCACCTCACCTTGTTTGGCATCAGGATTAGTTCCCGTCCTGAGGCTGGAAGAATATGCACAGATGCAAAATGATAATTTGACACGAGTCGTTGTACCGAAAACATTCCTAGATGTCTCTCCGAACATGACTCATGATGGCATCGTTTCACTCCTATTGTAACTCCGCCCTGTCCATGTGTAGCACTGTACTTGGTACACCATTCTCGCGGCTGTTCCTGCTTGCCATATCTTCTCCTGGAGAGGAGGTAGAGAGACACCACCACGGTTTGCAACTCTAGTATCTACTCTGGACTCTCCCGTCACGTACCTATGTCTTGTCCCGCAAGACCATCGTCCTGACTCCTCGCCCTACCGCCTCCTCTCGGCTCCGGTGTCAACGAAGCGGCGAAGGTCGCTGCGAATTTGTAAACATTTCTCTTGGTCCTTGGATCTGCTCCACTTTACTCTGTGATTCGTGTTTTCTACCCTGCAAGCTGAGGCGCATCGCTGGGCAAGATATGCTGACCTATTCCCTTTCGGACATCGGAATCGGTGCTACCCGAGCAGCATCTAGCTCCCTGCAGATACTTTGAAGGACTTCAAGGTGGAGAAACTCGAAAGAAAACTTGAGATAGGTAAGGTAGGTCACAGGTGAAAAGGTTCGGTTTCAGGCCGGCTGGAATTCCCGAGTTGCACCCGAGTCGCACGCTGCCCGCGGACTCCGACCTGTCAACCTCAACGATGAAACCAATCCTTGATTTCATTTACTCTGAGATGCCGTTGTGCCGTTGCACGTGGTCATTTGACCCATCTGCCATCGCACATCTTCCGAAATGCTTCTGATTGGACCTGGCAGGAAACACGAAATGAAACATCAGTCCACTTTGCGCAACTCTAAGTCTCTAACCGTCTAACCTCGAAACATGATTCAATTACTGCATCGGGGAAATACTCAGAAGTGAAACGGATCGCATCCGAGATGTCTAGATCGTCGGGGTCCTGCGTCTGCGGCTAAGGAAAACTAGGTACTGTGTCGAGCAGATGCCGTCTTCTAGAAAGTCTTAAGATGGTCTATGGTATCAAGAACAAGTAGGGGGTACTAATTATGTACTAATTAAGTACCGAGCTTCAACGCCAGTAATCTATCTGCAGCTCTTCACAGCATTCCTCTACCTCATGGATTTGATGTTTGCGGCATCTTCCACAAACGGTGCGTCGATTAATCTAATCCTCCCTTGTCCACCATGCCGAAGATACCGTGGATACCTACCGACTGCGTCAACGTCGCGGGTGCCAGCTCCAAAAGCACGTGTGTGCGTGAACCTCTCATGTAAATAGTACGGAAGATAGCCCGGGATCTAGGCTACGTAAGATTTGAGCTCCTCTCACATCTGTGCTATCTAGCATTTCCTCAGACCCTCTCACATCTCTGCCATCCAGCAAAAGGCCATAGAGCAAGAGCTTCTGGGGAGCAACTAGCCCAATATCCTGCAGTCGATCCTGTTGTTGGATATCAGCAATCGCTAGAAGCGGTGATGTCCAGCAGTCGATCCTGTTGTTGGATATCAGGAATTGCTAGAAGCGGCGATGTCCAGCAGTCAATGCTATTCGTTAGATGTCAGAAATTACAACTGCTCGAATCTATACCTTATCCCCTCAAGCGAAGAAGAACAATATCAAAGAAACGTGGAGCCATGGAAGCTATCCGAACACCACAAAAGCAGACGGCAAAAATTCACACGAAAGCAGCCGTCTAAACGTAGTTGTGCAATTCGCACTCCTCACTTTTCCATTATGACGAAAGACTAATCCGACCTCAAGCAGCCTGGATGGCGGAGATTGTGCAATTCGCGTTATCCAACGACCAGTCCAGTATTTGAAATGCAACTCGGAGTCTGCACTATGAAGCTGCAAATATCGGATTCAAAGTGAACCATTGGGATCTGACATCCGTACTTTCGAGATCAGGGTAGATGTCCTTTGGATTACTTCCATCAGCTACCGAACAAACTTAAGATTTATATCTGGCCTACGAATGTATTCAGAGGTACAGATTCATTCACTCCTGTGCAGTCTCTTTGCTCCATAGTCTTACTGTCTACCTATGTCTCATCTCTTAATTCAAACACGGATTACAGACGACACACCCGGTACACCATAGCAATTTCTTCTACATCTACCTACACCCTTCATCGCCACCACTCCCTCGTAATCCATTCTCGTGTCCCCATTCTCCCCATCCATCCGTCCATTCCACCATTCCATTCAAGCAAGTAATCTACAAGAAGCAACAACTCCCTGCCAACAGCCCCAGTCCACCAAGTTCCACTCAATTAATAAGCCCCTCATCCACTCCACTCAGTACCAAAATCCAACCTAACTCAATCCCCCTCACCAACCTTTTCCTCAAACCAACCCAGTCCCGCCAAGAAGTAAAGGTAATGAGTCAAAAAGTACTTTTACACCAGAAACAGGCAAACAACAGACGCCGAGAACATGCATGTGGCAGCAAAAAGATGAGGAAGAAGGAAGGAAGAGCGCAACACCGAATGCTAAAGCCGGTCAGTCTCGTGACTTGAGACCGTGAGTGAGGATGAGCGCAAACCCGCCAGAATGCCCTGATGTCCTCGCATGTAATGCTCTCAAAAAAAATCAAGTCAGGCCGTGAAGCGAGTTCTTCCACTCGAAAAGAGTCGGCCGTGGAGAGGTAGAAAAGGGGGGAAATGTAGAAGAGAAAGAGGAAGAGGGAGGAAAGAAGTGAAGTAAAGACAGCGCCAACACCAATGCGACCAACTCCCCTATCCATCCATCCACCCATCCATACCTTCCAGAATGATATACAAGAAGAAATCTACACCCCAACCAAGCACGCTCAACCCCTCACAAACCCACCAGCACTCAAGCAACACCCCACCTCCCCTTCAAACCCTCAAGCCACCGTCCATACAGCACATCCTGCAACATCCCCGCATGCTCCATCCCCGGCTGCACATACCCAGGCAACTTCTTCTCCTCCAGGACCTTCCTCTCCCTCTCCCGCTCCCGATCCATCTCCGAGCTGCCCAGCACAAACGCGCTCTGCCGTCGCCGGTGGCTCTTGAGATGCGGATTGTTCTGCGCGAGGACGAGCTTCGAGGGCGAGATCTGGGACGTGGGGCGGTGCTTGGAGGGGCTGACGGCGGGGGAGGCGGTGCCGTGGGGCGTGTGTGTTTCGTCGCGGGAAGGGGATTCTTCTATTGTGGTTGTGGGGATGGAGGCGGTAGGGTGGGAGCGCAGAGGGTCGAGTTCGGAGCGCCGGCGACGGTGTTCTCTAGACTCTTTCTTTTCCTTCTCCTTTTGGTTTTCTTTCTCTGCCGCGGCTGCTGCCGTCCTCTCCTTCTCCTTTTGGCTTTCGAGGCCAAGGGCGGTAGCGACGCGCGCGTCTCCGCCCAGCTTCTCGAACATGAGTCTCAGCAAGCCCAGTTCTCCTTCAGGGTCTACGCGGTCGAGTGCACTCCATGCTTGTGCTACCTTTGCGAGCGCGTCTCGCTTGCTCTGTTCAGCGGTCTGGTTGTAGGCTTCTTGGAACGCGCCATCCAGCGCCTTGGCGTAGGCTCGACGTCCGAGCAGTGCCTCTTTCGAAACAACAGGCGCGGATTTGTTGGCTGGGATGGGCGTCTCGGGCTGCTCGAGGGGCGCAGGAGGCGTGTTCTCGTCCTCGTAAATGTGCTCATCAGGATGCTGGTGTGAGTCCATGCGTTGCGCAGAAGGAAGACGCTTCGACGGCGTGCGAGGAGCCTTCTGCTGCTGGTTCTTCTCGCCACCCGAAGGTTCGCGAGCGCGCTCAGCGGACACACGGCGGAATTGGCGGACGGTGGAGGTAGAGTTGCCAAAGGTCATGTCGACGCCGAGAGGCTGCTTCTGCGCGGAGACATTCCTTCCGCTGACGCGACGTGCGGTGGGCGTGTTCCCTGAGGGTATCCTCACTGCCGTTTGGGCGGATGAGCGGCGACGAGTAGGAGTATTGGAGGCTTTGCGAATGGTGTTAACGTAGTGCGGCTGGGGTGTGTAGGCTGGCGAGCCGGTGCCGAGGGGTGCGGCATTGAGGTCGAGATGTTGAAGTGCGGCTGTTGGAGGGTCTGATGGTATGCGTGAGAGTTTGCGGCGCTTGGAGGTATGACGGGTCGGGGCGACGGTGGCTTGCTTGATGGTGTCGAAAACCCACTCGTCCTGCTCGTCTTTTGGTGAGAGGTCTTGCCTGTCAAATTTGTTAGTCTTGAAAGGTTGTGTGTGTTGGTGGATAGCCCCTGGGAGTGGACTTGCATTGTCTCTTCATAGTACTTGGGATGTGCGGGTCGTTGATCGCTGCCTTGGTACTCTTGGTGACGTTCAATCAATTCTTTCAATGCTTCCACCTTTCCAGCCTTCTGGACAAATTTGTGCTTCAGCAAATCTTTCGCAGTCCATCTCTTGTCCGAGTCCTTGATCAAACAGCAGGAAACAAAGTCCTTGAACTCTTTGCTGAAGTTTCCTTCGAGCTTCGGCGCGGGCGCCTTTGGGATGAGGAACAAAACTTTCATCGGATGTGTGCTCGCATTTGGTGGTTCGCCATTTGCAAGCTCCATAGCTGTGATGCCCAAGCTCCAGATGTCTGCCTTGAAATCATAGCCCGCCTCTTGAATCACTTCCGGTGCCATCCAGAACGGTGTACCAACGAAGGTCATGCGTTGCGACTTGATGTTGGTCAATTGGGCAGCGACGCCAAAATCTGCAATCTTGACTTTTCCGGTATTCGAAAGGAGGACGTTCGCTGCCTTGATGTCACGGTGGATCTTGCCGGTCTTATGGAGATAGTCGAGTCCAAGAAGTAGCTCGCGCATGATGATTGCGATGTGCGCTTCATTGAAAGCACCGGGACGGAGCTGAGAGAGAAGTCAGCTAAACGTATCGTTGAGTATGCGCAGATGTAGGCGTACCAGGTCCAGACATGAACCCCCTCCAAGGTACTCCATGACGATCCATAGCTTGACGCCACGCACGAAGCTGGCTTTGTACTGAGTAACGAACGGGCTGGCGCATGTGCTGAGCAGCGAAATCTCCTGCTGGATCTCTCGGATATCGTCGTCGCTCCCTTCGAGGTCAATCTGAAGGATGATGTCAGCGGGACTGTTTGCGCAACAGGGCGTCAACAACATACATGTTTGATAGCAACGAGATCACCAGTCGAGCGTTCAATGGCCTTGTAGACCACACCGAAGCTGCCGCCTGTTGGATTTGGTCAGCACATGCTATCTTGATGATTCCAGGATCCTGGCGCAACTCACTTCCCAGCTCCTCGAGCACCTGGTAGTTCTCCGCCATTGCGCTTTGACTGCGAGTGCAGTGCAGGCGGATGCGAGATTCTCACTGCAAAGCCAGACTGAAATGATAGCAGACGAAGCAATTGAAAGACGTCTTGTAAGAATGGAGGGATGGATGGGGAGAAGTGGAAGTGTGGAGAGGGGGTCGTGGTCGCAAGTAGTTGGGGTCCGCGATGGGAAGTTTGTTTAAAGATCGGCGCACGTGATAGTCTCCATAGCAACCAGAGGTCCACTCCGGGTGTTTGCCGTGAGCCTTCAGCCGAAGGGGACGCCAGAGCACGCCAACAACTGGCACGGCTCTTAACAAAATTGACGGTCATCATGCAAACATCAAGTCTCTATATCACTGGTGAGTTGGCACTATACAGTTCAAAAGCAATGCCTGCGGAAAGGACAAATTCCAGAAGGAGACTCACCCATGTCTTCAACTCCTGTTTGATGGACCCTTGGCTTGACAGCTGCAGCCCAGATCGGCCCGCAGCCATCTTGCAGCGCCTGCTCCCGCTGTCCAAGTTGGTGGTTCGGAAATGCTCAACTCGGACGCTGTGGTTGGTCGAATCGTCTACCATATCGCGGGTATCTAGACAGCTTACAAAGCTGGCGGTCGATGGCAAAGGGTTGCAGCAATTCTTGGGACACTCCACCTGCAATCAGTTCAACAGAAAAAGCCTCTCCTATTTAGGAATACACGTATATCCCCGAGGCCTCTGAAAGTGATTCGAGAGTCTCCCCTCTTACAGCTTGCAATAAATAGCTAAGTATATGGTGGAAGAGTTGCGATCTTTTTCTTCCCTAATCTGCTAACCGATGAACTCTAGAAGTATGTGCTGTACCGAGAGGGTAGGTCACGAGTCTGACGCTGTGGTATGTGGGAATTGAACGGTCTTCATGGTGTACCAGGAGCATGTCTCGGTTTTGATACTATAGTGCTAAAATTGGTCAATCTTTCTGCCTGGCATAGTTACTCAGGGCTGCGGGCGAAGTTTGCTAAAGCCTTAGATTAAGTACGGAGGAATAAGGTCTCGACTTCTCCCGCGGACACTTTGCTGCTTGTTGAAAGCTTTCAAGAAGAGGAGAGAGAGCCTCTCGAATTCCTCCTCTTCTATCGTTTGCACGTGGTGGAGGAATTGGCGTGTCCGAGAATCGTTGTACATACCCCCTGTGCCATCAACCGCCAGCTTTGGAGGTTATATATCCGAAATCCCTTCAATTATCACGGCCTATATCAGAGCATATTCGGCCAGACGGGCGTGACATGGAACCACCCACACAATCCCAAAAGGTGCAGGCTCACTGAGAAACCGCCGACGTATCACGGGGTCAGGCTCGTGTCGAGACAATTGCCCGATTGACTGCCCGCCTTGGAGAGCTGAGCACGCAGTAAAAGCCAGTGGTGGTACGCTCGCATCATGAGCGAGCGAGCCTCACAAAGTATAAGATTAAGCTGCAAGCGTTTCGCATTGAAATCACAAGTGTATCACTGACCAACCATGGCGACTTGCTTTCTAAACCCACCAAGGCCCATCTTGACCATCTGGTAATGGAAGGGAAGGACCAGCGATTCTCACGGCCACCAAACACCACGACAACTGCCCGGAAGCATTGCTGCGCCCTGGCGTCCGCTGCTCAGCCTGTCGCGCTGTCCTGACAACCCTCCTATTCAATCCATGCAGCTCTCCAGGATATCCATAATTTATCCATCTCCACAGGGACTCGGCCTGTCGGGCGTTGCCAGGCCAAAAATCCGACTAGTAACTGTAACCTAATGCTCGACCAAAAGACAGCGACTGCGCGCAACTCCCTTCAGCTCCACCGCCGAGATTCCTCTGTTCTCCCTCCTCCAGATCCGTCTCCGGGCTCTTTCTACCATGGTCTCGCATGGGTCGCCATGATTTTGGTCTTGCCGTACGTTGCTGCATTGTTCAATTGTAGCAGCAGCTGGCGAAAGATCTCGATCGGAGGCGTCGCCGTGCTCGCCACTCGTTTTGCAATCACGTGCTTTGGGTGGAACCTCAGGCTGCTGCGAAACTCCAGACATGCGATAGACGCCCTGCCGTCCCACCCCCTTTGGCTTCGCGACATGGAGAGTGACGGATCCACCACAGACCAGGGAGAGAGCCCGCGCGAGTCTCTCGACCATGTGGCTCTCGCTGGATTGATGCTCTCAGGAGGTCAGGCACCAGAAGTCGACGACGCACCAGCAGAGCTCACTCAACCTCAATCGTCCGCTCGCGATCGATCGAGCTCATTTGCCGAGGGCCGCCGCCAGTCGAAACGCGTGTCCCTGACGTTCCCTCTTCAGACATCACTGCCCTCAGGTACCCGATCACGACCTCAGTCCTGGATCTCAAGCCCCAGCCCTATCGTCTCTCCCGAGGTTTCGACCCCGTCGGAGACCAACTTTCTCACCGTACTCGCCACACAAGAACGTCGCGTTTTGGAATTGAAAGAGGAGCTTGCCAAAGCTGAGGCTGATCTGCTTCGGCTGAAGAGGAGCTGGGCAACGCAGGAAGCCCTCAAGAAGAGAAACGATGTCAAGCGGCTACAACAGCTACAACCCCTTAACACCACTATTGCCAGCTTGGACAGCACAGATGACGATGCGGACGGCTCATCCATGTGGATGCAGAAGGAGATGGAGAGGAGGAAGACACTCATGAGCGGCGTCAAGCAGTCGCATCGCAAAGTCTTTAGTGGATCGAGGCATACGCGAACACTGTCACTACTTTCGCCCGACAAGCAGACCTTCACCCCGTCATTGACCCCTCCGCCGGAATCTCAAAATCCCGAAGAGCATCCGAGCCGACCCTCCCTGCAACCGCTTTCGCGCTCAGCTACGACGTCAGACATTGGTCAACGACCACTTCGGCAAGAAGATGAACTTCAGATAGACATTGGCGCTCTTCAGCGTACGGGCAAGCAGATGGTCGGTGACCTTCGCGACGGACTTTGGACGTTCTTCGAAGACATCCGACAGGCGACTGTTGGGGAAGAAGGCGTGAATGCTACCGAAGCGCGCCACGGTCAAAGGACACTTGGAGGGCCAGGAGGCAGAGGCTTGATCAATAATGGCTCGCGATCACCGGTCAAACGACCATCTGGGCAAGGAGGAAGCATCAGGGGCTTGGACAGACCTTCGTTGCAGCACCAACGCACTTCCCTATCACCGGACCTGGACTCTGGAGCGACTTTCTGGAAAGATAATGGCTTGTCCGAACCCACTGCGGCGTCCGCGAGTGTAAAAGCCAAGAGACAAGCAAAGCTCATCCAAACGCCGGAGAAAGTCCCGAAAGACTCAGACGACGAGAGCAGCTGGGATGCTTGGGATACTCCCGAGCGCACTGTAACCGGCTCCGCTGCCCCCAGCTCTGCCTCCGATGGCGAGCAACCGCCCATGACGTCGGACCAAAGCACGCCGAGGACGAGCACTAGGTTGGTTCAACACCATCCTCTTCCCCAGGAATCTCTCATCTAACACAATTCCTGCGCTGTAGTTCCCATACTCCAGACCAATTGCAAAACGCGAGCAGCAAGCGCGACTCGATTCCATGGCCCCAGATCGCCAAGTTGCCGAGCAAGTTGACGCGGACTGCAAGCCATTTACTCAGTGAATGGGAGAGGAGTTTGACACCACCGATCGAGAGCAGAGCGACGAGTCCTAGCCTGGCGTTTGGAGAGGGTGGGAAAAATGATTGAATTTGTTTGCGAGAGAGCGAGATACCTAATGATTCTCACGAGAAAAGGAAAAGCCATGCTTGGAACTGCATTGCATGTAGATATGAAAATGGGAAAGGCATTGGCATGGACGGCGTCTGCGATTCACTTCTGTAGCTTTTGCTACGGGAATGGCCATGGGCTTAGAGGTATCACCGTAGAGATTGCTAGCATTTTATATACCAAGTCGTCTTATGGATTTGCGGTGTGCATTTGAGACATGCCATTGAAGTCTTTCAGACTGAATGGACTGTCGCGTGATAGGGCTGGACGAAGGCTACCAGCGGCCGGAACTTGCCGGCCTATGTGGAGAACCCTCCGCAACTTTTCTTCCGCCCAAAGTCGCGTCCAACCCAAATCCAAAGCGAAATACTTCCAACTTCCTCGCCCGCCGAAACTTCTACTCGCAACCCTCCCATCTCCGTCCTCCAAGTCGCCGCTCTCTATTCCGATCCATCTCGCAGCCAACGATGAATGTCGGCGGCGGGATTCCAGGTCGCTTTGGCATGGCCGGCGGCGCGGCGGGGGGAATGTCAGACCAGCAATTACAAGAGCAGCAGATGATAAGGACGATGCAAATGGTGATGGAGAGTTGTCCCGGCAAATCGGTCATTGCAGGAGGGATGGGGTTCGGGCTGGGCGCATTTTTCGGATTGTTCATGTCGAGTGTATGTTGTTCTACCTCTCTCATATATTGAAAAGCCGTGGAGAAGACAAGAGAGACAGGCGACGAGCTCCAAGGCAACGTAACGAGAACACAAAGGCTAATATTGTCTGATAGATGCGCTACGACACCCCAATGAACCCCCAACTCTCCCCCCTCGGCACCCCCATCACCGAGCTCCCCATCCGCCAACAACTCAAGCACGGCCTCAAAGACATGGGCAAAGCCTCCTTTTCCTCGGCCAAGAACTTCGGCATGATCGGCGCCATCTTCTCCGGCACCGAGTGCACCATCGAAGGCCTGCGCGGCAAGAACGACCTCTGGAATGGGATATCAGCGGGCTGCTTGACGGGGGGAGCGCTGGCTGTGAAGGGGGGCCCGCAGGCTGTTGCGTTGGGGTGTGCGGGCTTTGCGGCATTTTCGGCCGCGATTGATGCGTATATGCGGATGGAGGAGTCGGAGAAGAGGATGCCGGTGGTTTAGGGGTGGAGATGGGGAAGAAGCATGGGTTGGAGTTTATGGGGTGGATTGCATTGCTGGATTTGGCGTTCTGTGGATTGCTCATTATACCCCACTGTTCACAGATTCCTGGGCTAGAGTGTGGACATTGAACATGTGGGCTCAGGCCACTGTAGGATATACATGCTGTCTTCGCGTGTTGGGGCAGCTGTACATATGAACAACAAAATTCAACTCATCGACGTTACAGTTTCTCCAGCCTTCTTACCAAGTCAACGAATCAATTACATCTGTCTGGTCTGCCTCAACTCTGGACTCAGTGCGTATGGTTCCTACTCAGATTATTCTGAAGCTCCGTGAATATTGAGCTCTGATTGGCCCGAGAAATTTATGCTTGGCGAGCCTTTTGGAGCTCTCACCATCCCGACTCTCGCATCCAGCTGCCAACACCAATTTATACACGGTTCAATTGCGGACTCCCAATCTTTCCCACCATGAACATATCATCAGCGCGACCGCTCGCTCAAGCCCTCCGCAATGCCACATACCCGCGCTCCAACATCCCCATAATACCCACCCGCAGCTTCACGCGATCAACGACGCTCCAAAAACGCCGTACGTCCTCGAACCTCCCCTTCCACTTCCCCCATACTAACCTCTCCCAGCCATCCTCCCCGTCTTCGCCGAAACCACAAACGCAGACCTCAACGCCCTCCTCGCCTCCGCCCGCCACTACCACATCATCCCCTCCCTCCTCTCCCCCGCGCAGCGCAAACTCCTCTACTCCCCCAAGTCCGCCGAACAACTCCTCAACGAGCCCCTCTACGCAAGCATCGGCGACGAGGAAGTCGAACTCTACCCCATCGCGACGAAAAGCGCCGGCTACAAGGACAAGGCCGAGGATATCCCCAATAAACGCCAGTTGTTCTTCCAGGCGACGCAGACGGCGAGGAGTCGGGAGGATTGGCTGAATATGGTGGGGCTGCTGGAGGGGTTTACGGCGGCGAATAGTAAGGGGATTAGGGCGGGCTGGTTGGAGAAGTGGGTCAAGTATGCGTTTTCGAGTGGGCAGGTGGAGGTTGTGATGATGGCGTTGCGGGCTGTTAAGACAAGTGGGTTGAGTTTGCGGCATGAGGAGGTGCTGCGGGCGGTGTTGTGGGGGCTGCATGGGGTGGGGAGGGGAGGCGTGGATGAGGAGGTGCCTGGGGTAGTGGTTGGGGATTGGGATGTCGAGGCGACGTCAACGGCTGTTATGCTTGTGCAGGATGTGGCGGATTTAATGGAGTGGGAGGGGCATTGTGGGAGTAGGAAGGTGGATGTTACGGATTTGAGGGCGAGCCCGAAGCTTGTGGGGCTGATGCTTGAATTGTTCGCCGTGCAGGCCAGATTGACTGAAGGGGATGTTGGCAAGGTCAAGACGTATGCTGGACGGCTACTGGACTGCATCAAGCAGCAAGGAGAGCTATTCGTAAGTTGCTTCGTGCAATCGGTCTTCTTCAAGCAATTCGAGTTGCTAACCCACCTTTCCACAGGAGACCAAAACCAAAGCCGACCTGAAGGACAGATATGAGACCAAGCACTACATCCGCGGCTACATCCCCGTCTGGCACGGTCTCGTCGAGGCAAAAGCTCTTCTGGGAGACGACCGGCCACAGCCTCAGTTCTTCGACCAAACCCTGCAGACCATTGAAGGATATCTCGAGCAGGCGCAAAAGACGCTGGAGAGCAGAAATGATCGGTGCGACGCGCTCAGTCTGCCACAATGGACGGACAGGACTTCGTAGAGGTACAGTCGTACAAGTTGAAGGTCTTCCGGTGTACAAACAGCAAGGATATAGGCGTCGCATAGGATATGTATCAATATACCTCTTCATTTCGACCTAAAATGTACTTCTTTACAACTTCCACCCTCTCCGCTTACTCGCCTTGATCTCCTCCCTCACAGCCAAATCCTCGATGATCTCCTCGCTTCCTCCGCCCACGACCATCATCCTTAGGTCTCGCGAGATCTGCTCTACAATCGCGCCGGGACCCCCCTTTTGGTATCCCGCGCCGCCGAAGATCTGCTGGGCTTCGCGCGCGGCGCGCTCGAGCATGCGGCCACCCATGACCTTGGAGAGGGCAATTGACGGGATGAGATCGGGCGTGTTGAAACCTGGACTTCTATTAGAAACGAAGAATTTTCAGAAGCAAGTCCTGGCAAGCAATTCTAAAGAGCAAGACAATGACTGGGTTTGAGATACGTACCATCCGGAGCATTCTGTATCCTCGTAGCGATCTGTTCCAGCCAAGCCCAATGGGCCTCGACGTCCACGGCGAGGAGCGCGAGTTTGTGCCGGATGATCTGGTGCGACATGAGGGGTTGGCCGAAAGTGTGGCGGGTGTGGGCGTAGCGGAGGGCGTGGGTGAGGCAGGTGCGGGCTTTACGGTTGCATTGGATGGACATTACGAAGCGTTCCTACAGCGAGAGAGGTTAGTTGGTACTCGGGAGGTTGGCAGGAAAATTGTGATTTCGGGGAGTTTAGAAGGCTCCGAGTCGGATGAATGGATGAAAAGGTGTTATATGGTAAGAGGAGGTCTCAAAAGAACAGAAGCGGGAAACTGTGGGGAAGATGAAAGGTTGGATGTGACAAAAAGTTGACCAGCTCGACGTCCAACACTCGCTTTCGGCAGAAATCATCTAAGCTTCCGTTCTCACTTCTCGCTTCACTTGAGACTCCTTGGGTGTGTGCTTGCCAATCAAAAGAGGAGAAGTCTCAGGGAACTCACCTTGTTGAAATTGGTCATGATAATCTTGAACCCCTCGTTCTCTTTTCCCAGTAGATTTTCAACCGGAACTTTGACATTGTCAAGCTCCACCAAAGAAGCTCCTCCAGCATTCTGACCAGAATTATGCACCTTCGTCCGACTGACTCCCTCCGCATCCAGTGGAATCACAATAACAGACACCCCCCTCATCCCCGGGCCCCCAGTCCTCACCGCAGTCGTCATATGCGTAGCCCACGGCGCCCCCGTGATCCACTTCTTCGTCCCATCGACGACATAAAACCGGCCATCCGGCGTCTTCTTGGCCGTCGTCCTTAGATTCCCCACATCACTCCCACCACTCGGTTCCGTGATGCCCAAACAAAAGCTCGTCTTCCACTCAAACAGACCAGGCAACCACCTCCTCTTTTGCTCCTTCGTCCCATGCGCTACAATCGGCGGAACGCCAATGACGCTCGCGCCGCTGAGAGACGTCCCCACGCCGCCTTCCATGCGCGCCGTCTCGTCGACGCTGACGAGGAGGTGGAAGATGTCGCTCTCGTGCTCTAACACGCCTTTTACATTGGGAAGATTGGCCGGGCGGTATTGCTTCGGCACGTCGCCGAAGGCGAAACCTGACATCCCCCACCGCAGCCGCTCTTCTTGCGGTGCGGCGCCCGCTGCTTCCCAGTCGAGCATGTGCGGGTAGACGTGCTCGTTGATATAGGCGCGGAGGGCATCGCGGAGGCGGCGGTGGCTTTCGTTGTAGTGGGGATTTGAGGAGTATGTCCAGGAGGGTTCGGCCCAGGGGGCTAGGGTGGATGGGTCTGGCGATTTCGCTGAGGCCATGGCGGCTTGGGGCAGGAAATTGAGAAGGGAAATGAAGAGAGATTTTGAGGCATGGTGGTGAGACTTTACGTGCCCGTGCAGGGAGTGTGTGGTTGGAGAATGCGGAGGAGTTCGTCCTGCTTGTCCGAGGTTGTGGGGTACAGAGGCGCGCGCTTGCGGGCTGTCCTGTTTAGGCAACAAGTTCGAATGGTCCGGAATTTGGTCATCGTTGATAGGAAGAAGATTAGGCACCATTTATCTGAAAAATTTAGGCCAACAACAGGTCTGGATCCCGAGGCTTAGTTTGATTCTGTGGTCTTCTGAACAATTAAAAGATTTCTTGAACCTCATCTATCCCGGTGGGCCTTACATACGGACCAGCGAATCAGCGTATACCATGGGGCGAATACCCTATCGTGACCGAAAATCATCGACTTGAGTTGAGAGATGAGAAACTGCATGGGCATCTCCAGCGAAAATGTATGGCTTGCCGTTCTGGTCTGAAGTCGATTGATGCCAAAGTCCACGTCGAGCCGCACGCCGAGCTCAAGACTCGATCTTCGAGCAATTTTCCAAAGCAAATATTGAGAAGTGCTTTCAATTGAAGAGTGCCACGAGATGTCAAGGCCATTCCGATGGCAAACGCCCAAACAACAGAGCGAACACAATTAAAGTCCTTCCGTCTCTTCACTTCGGCACGGAGACACGCGTGGAAGAACCCTCGAGACCGCCAGCCTACTCAGCGGAACTTCTTCAAATCGTACGGACTCCCTTCCAACGCCATCCGGTAAGCCGGCCTCTCATGTACCCTCTTCAACCACGCCGCAAGCTTCGGGTACTTTTTCCCATCAAAGTAGCCCCTCTGCTCGGAGATATCCATGCCGAAGCTGGCATTGAAGTCGGCCAATCCAAGTTTCGCTCCCGAGAACCATGGCTTCTCGTCCGAGAGGCTGTCCTCGATGTACTGATAGATGGGGTTGAGGTCAGTCATGAAGTACGCGACGACCGGTTTGACCATCAGTCCAACGAGCCAGCTCAAAGGGGGAGTCAGCACCGCTGGAATGACTTCGAAGATGAGCGCAAAGTCGTTCTTTACCAGGAGGGTGCTATTGGCGAACTCTTGCATGAAAGCGTCTCTTTCTTGGTCTTGTGGGGATTGAGGAGTCCATATTCCGTTTGAAAAGGCATCGGCCAGATACTGCAAGATGATGCGACTTTCGGTCATGACCTTCTTCTGCGGTGCGCCGTCGACGGTGGACTCGACCTCCAGGATGGGGGATTTTCCGAGGGGGAAGATCTTCTTGAGGTCCTCTCTGGTCGTCTTGCCATGGCGGGAGTAGTGCTTGACGTTGAATTTGAGGCCATTGGCGGCGGAGAGTTCTTCTAGCGCCCAGTTGACTCGGTGAGCTGCGGAGGAGGAGAGCTTGTGAAGCGTGAGAGTGACGGTTTGTTCTGTGCTTTCAGCCATTGTTCGGGCAATTCCACCGTGAGGGGCTCAGGTCGCTCAGCTAGAAACGTCAATGTTGTTGTTGCTATTGTTGAAAGAGAGAGTGGAGTTGGCCACGGCGACGAGACATACATTCGTTTCGTTCATACCCCGTCCTGTGCAAATAGAGTAGGTAGGGTTCCGAATTCTGGGATCACGAGGTGGTGACAGTAAGCGTCATGTTGTACAGGACAGGGTAGGTATCGCTAATGGCGTACCACAAAGGTCCGACTGCCTCCACTAGGTAGACAGTGGCACAAATATACCACACCTTCACCTCCACAACCTGAATCTGGAGTATGCAGCGATCCTACATCATGGGCCTCCACCTCGAGCGCGTCTAGAACTGCATTATCGATCCCCAAAACCTCAACGGCAACAGCAACCGCAACGACACACGGACGGCATTTGCAGGTATTAGGTTTAGACGAGGCTGAGGCTGCTGACTGAGAGAATTGGCCGTGATACAGGTGAGACTTGGATATGGCGTCAGACATGGGGTTGGATATAAGACTAGATGCGCGATCAGATGTAGGGATCATATATGAGGCTTGTATCTGAGAATGAAAGGTGAAATTTGGATCTGACAAATAAGTAGACGAAGGAACGGATAACTTAGAACTAGATAGAGAATGAATTGTGTCGCCTCGATGTCAGAATGACAGTACTATATCTATGTCTCGGTCGCGATACCTACCGTGGTACCTAATTGTTTTGGGGTGAGATTGGACGCGAGAATGTTTTCGTAAGACGTGACTTGGAAAAAGCACATGCTTGCTTACGGTATCGAGCCTGCTCACCCGATCCCGGGCCGGGCATCGACCTATGGAGATATTCGCCACCCGCAAGGCACGTGTGATCTCCGCAACCGATGTGCTGTGCTCCCGTGATAACTATCTCAGTACACTCGCGACGTCAATTGCAATAGCTATGACGATATCGCGTTTGCCTTGCGACTTTCGCTTCTCGGGATCCATCGCTCGCTCCATTAAAAGCCATCGACCTGCTCCCTCCAACGCGCGCACCATACGAAAGCGTCGCCGACGCCGGAAGGCAGGAAGCGCCGGAGCCGGCGGCGAAGTCGAGGACGACCGAAGACTCCGGAGTATCATTTTGACGTTCTGTACATATTCTTGCCTATGTTTTCTCTAATGAGTGTTTAGAAAAACACAGTTCCTCTGAATCTATAGTCACACACTCTCAAACACAAGGCTTAGAGGTTCTGCGGCGCACGTGCACTCGCAGAGCCTGTGCAGTGTGCACTTATTTTGGCCCACACCACCAAAATTAAGAATTGAGATATCTCCACCAATATGGATCCCATTGAGCTTGCAATTGCAGATTTGAGATCGCAAAAAGCTCCCAATGTGGCCAAAACTGCATGCGTCTTTGGACTTGTTCCAAGCACGCTTTTACGGCGATTCAAAGGCCAAACAGTTGCGAGGAAGGATTACATTCCACACAATCGGAAACTCAACAAGGATGAAGAGGAGATCCTTGTTCAATATATCAATCTGCTCTCTGATCGAGGCCTACCACCTACAGTCCATATGGTGCGTGTAATGGCAAGCGGCCTTTGTGGAGACCTCCCTGGAAAAGATTGGGTCCCGGACCTGGTGGAGAGGCACAGAGAACGATTAGAAACTGGCTTCCTAGACGGCTTCGATCTATCGCGCAAAAAAGCAGATAATGCCTATGAATATAACAGGTTTTTCGAACAGGTCTGGATGAAAATTCAATCATGTTCTGATCACTTTTAGCTCACTTTTTGGACAGATACGCGCAAAGATCGTATTATACGATATCCAACCAGAGAACACCTACAATATGGACGAGAAAGGTTTCCTGATCGGTGTCCTGAATAAGGCACGAAGGGTCTACTCATCTACAAACAAGCCAAAAGGTGCCGGCCAAGATGGGAACCGCTCTTGGATAACCGTAATCGCAGTAATTTGCCAGGATGGTACCTCCCTCCCACCATCCATTATCTACCAAGGAATGAACCTGCAGGACTCCTGGCTCGAGGATTGGCAACCGGAGGATCAGGAGGCCTGGTTTACAGCAACACCAACAGGCTGGACCAATGATGAAGTTGGCCTATCCTGGTTAACAAAGGTTTTTGATCAATCTACGAAGAAGAAAGCACGCAATGGGAGAGACTGGAGACTTCTCCTTATAGACGGGTACGGATCACACCTCAACATCCCGTTTATTAAGTACGCTCTAGATCACAAGATTATTCTTGCTGCGTATCCTCCTCATTCTACGCATCGTTTACAGCCTCTTGACGTATCCTTGTTCTCCCCCCTTTCGGTCTATTACTCGCAGAATCTCAACACACACCTGTATCTTACGCAAGGCCTATCTGGTATCACCAAACGGGACTTCTTTCGGCTCTTTTGGCCTGCGTATATCCACGCTTTCTCAGAACGCAATGTTCTAAGTGGATGGCGTAAGGTTGGACTTCTCCCTTTTGACCCACAGGAGGTTCTACGGCAATTATTAAAGCGATTGGATGTCCGAAAACTGCATGGAGTTGCAGATTCAAGCTCTCGAGGCCTCATCAATTCTCTGCTTTCGCAGGCTTTCGCAGGATCTGATATTACCCTTGAATCTCGGCGCAAGATATCCTCCACAATCCATCAACTTTCTACGCAGAACGCGATCCTCAACGCAGAGATCTCAGGCCTACGTGGAGCCGTTGGCCTCGAAAAGAAGAAGAGGAAGCGCGGTAAGCCTCTCATTGACAAACTACGCGATCCTGAATCGAAATCTGCTTTTTTCACCCCTGCGAGATTGGTAAAGGCTCTGGATATGATATCTATTGAGGAAGAGGATAAGAAGCAGGCAGAAGCTGCAAAACAGGCCCTAAAACGGTCCAGAGAGCTTGAAGTACAGGAGAAAGCTGACGCCAAAAAACAGGCGCAGATAGAACGACAGGAGCTGCAGAGATTACGTGCGGAGGAGAAGGCGAAAAGGTCACGTGATTTCCAAGAGAGAAAAGCTGCAAACGCGGCTTCTAGCCAGCTATTAAATGAGAATAAAAAGGCGCGCGTGCGTAAGCCTAGGCTTGCACGTAATCGCAAAGGATCTGATCTGGTTATAGACGCTCTAGAGGCCTGTGAGGATATTGGTGATGAGAATGGTGTGGATGAGGAAGGTGAACCGGTAGACCGGCCGCGGAGGATCACACGGCTCCCCGTTCGATTTCGTGGATGAAAAAATGGGACTAGGCTCTCTGCATGCTCTTTTTCTATCTACGTACCAATTTTGATAGCAATCCATAAGGTGGTTATGGTGCTGCGTTAATTTCATTGCGAGAGCTGTGTCGGCGAAAACGAGTGCACGTGCCCCGACAAACCCGTATTCCATCAGCTCAGTTCTTCACAACTAAATCCAATCCACAAATCAATCCACGAATTCAATTCAGACCGCAGCGATCTATTTCTCTCTCTCACCAAGCCACAACAATGCCTTCTGAACGAATTCAACAGCTTCCCATGCCCAGTCGTGTCGGATACGACGCTGTATTCGAGGGCTCCTATCTCGAAGATATCCCCTCCCAGATCAGTGCTTGGAAATGTCAGCGTATCCTCCTCGTAGCAAGTAAATCCCTGGCGACAACCACAGACAAAATCTGCCAGCTAGCAGCTACTCTGAGTCCCCTCGTCGTTAATACCAAACATGGTGTTGGATCACACTCCCCCTATGCCGACGTCATCGACATTGGCCACCGAATTTTCGAGAACGACATCGACTGCATCGTTTGCATTGGCTCCTCTTCATACAGCGATGCGTGCAAGATCGCTCGGTTCATGCACTCGACTCTACCTCCCAGGTTCACCGCGGAAGACATGGAAAACCTAATCGATCAAACTAGAGGGGCGGCGTTGGGAAACCTTAATCCGCCGAAACTCAAGCTCATCGTCGTACCCACTTCTCTCAGCGCAAGTGAGTGGAATGCCGTGAGCAGCTGCACGAACTCCCAGGGCAAGAAACAGCACTATGGCGACTGGAATATCGGTCAGCCCGATCTGATCCTTCTCGACCCAGCACTTGCGGCAACGGCGCCTTGAGATCTTTGGCTGAGTAGTGGAGTCAGAGCTGTGGATCACTGTGTAGAAATCATGTGCCATGCTCAGGCGTGGGAAAAGGGGTATGAAGAAGTGCCGGTATTCGCGGAAAGGGGGTTGCGGGCCATGTTGAAAGGATTGAAAGAGTACAAGGAAGGTAAAGGCAATGGGGACGAAAAGGAGCTGCTGAAAGGGATTTCGGACTGCCAGAAAGGCGCCAGATGGGCGATGAGCGGTCTGATAATCTATCGTATTCCTCTGGGACCCAGCCATGCCATTGGACATCAGGTACGTACTGCAAAGTATGGTTATCTACTAATTTCTCTGACGCATCCATAGCTGGGAAGTGTCGCAGGCGTCATGCACGGTGTAACATCCTGTATCTGTCTAGCCCCCGTCCTGCGATACACCAAGCCCAAGTCCGAAAACGCACAAGCAAAAGTCTTGGAGATCGCCAACGATGTACTTGGATGGAACGAGACCGAGGCGGCAGACGCGATAGCCAGATTCGTCCTGATGCTCGGGTTGCCCACCAGGCTCTCCGAGGTCGGGGTCACGAGTGATGAACAGGTAGAGTTGATCGCGGAGAAGACCATGACGGATGTTTGGGGCGGGAGTGGACCTCAACTGGAGCAGCATGAGATCCTGAAGATCCTCAATACTGTCCGTTGATGACTCGCAGAGTCGAGTCCCTGAAGTCATGGTCCGAGCATAGCCGTGAAATTCTCTCCTTGACCAGATTTATCACCAAGCAATGACAGTAGGAAATTATCGAAGCCAGCAGTAATTCAGTCTAATACGGTCAGTTGGAATTTACAAAAAAAAAAATTCTATCAACGTGCCATTCATGAAAATCTAATTCGACCAGCACTTGAAGCTAGCAATCTTATCGTTCATCCCAATGATCCCAACATCAGCGTATCCAGGATAATAAATCTTCATCCCAGCCTGCGAGCACAAAATATCCCTAAATATAAAAAATCGGTTAGCCTCAATACGTACTATATTTTCCCCATCCACTCCACTCCATTCCATTCCCTTTCCACATCACCAAAAATAGAAAAAACAAGAAGCTTACGTATAAACCCGACACTTTATCCCCACATCCGGCATAAACGACGATATCTTCCCCTTCGCCTCCCCCTGCACCGTAAAGCACGTATTATACTTGGTCGCGAACTTGTAGCACTTGCCGATGGGCGAGAAGTTGTAGCCGGGGCAGAAGTAGACGAGGCCGGATGTCTCGCCCTGGCTGCGTTGGAGGAGGCTTGTTGTTGTGGAGTTTGCGGGGATGGCACCGGAGGCGTGGAGGGAGGGTGGGGCGGCGGTGACGAGGGCGGCGAGGGCGAGGAGGATGGAGATGGTTGGGAGGTGCATGGTGGGTTTGTTTGGATGGGGTTTGGAGTAATGAGCGTGAGAAAGTACTTGTGAAAACGCTAATGGAACAAGTTGAGACTATAATGTTAAGGAAGTTAAGCAAATGATGCAGTTAAAGATGTGCTCAGACTATACGGAATCAGAACGAAGAAAGCTTGAGCGTTACTCTTTGTTCTTCATAGACCTCGTTCTTTGATACGTCCAATATTGGGATTCCCACTCTGGAACGGACAAAGGAACATTTCACGCAGAGGAGGCAGTTGAGAACAATAGCGTTCTGCGAGCCAATCAGAGATGTGTTGGGTGCAATGTGTGAAAGGAAAAGGTATCGAAATGTTGGACAGACGTTGGTTCTCGAGATGACAGACGTGGTAGGAGTTCAAGGAAGGAAAGGTTGGTAGCCCTCCTCATCTTGAAGCGTTCTTTTGGAATCGCTCCGGTAGTATGAATGCACACCATCATTACAGCCGCCGATGGAGCTTTACTTGAATTTGGTCTTGCATGACAAAAAGAATATGGGACTTCTTACGCAGATGTTGTTAAGAGTAGCATGGACAACGTTACGAACATAGAGATAACGTTTAAGCCGTGTGTTCGTGGTGGAAACATGCTGCAAGCACCAAGTCGGTCCGAGTAGCATTCCAAGGCGGACGAAAAATAATGGTGACAGGTGATATTGCCTCAATCTGAGTAGGCGGAAGACCTGGTCTCTATACTTCATAGTTGCTTTCCGCTGTATTTACTTCAAGGCTGTGGATAAGCTGGGCCATCAGCATATGCAGTGTACATTCGGAGTGAAAAAATAGAGGAACTCGTACCTTGATATATCATAGTCTTTCAGCAGATTAGGGAGGTCCTACAATATTTGTGCGCACCTTCGATTCTGCAATTTTTCGTTTTCAAAGCTGTCGTCACTGTTTGCTCGGGACACATTAGTATCAATACTATTGGATCCGGAGAGGGATACATTTTTCTGCCACTTCCTCATCAGTCATGTTCGAGTCCGTTCCAATTTCAACGTTCTCATAAAGTCGAAGGAAAAGAAAATTGCCACGAACAGGAGTTGATATGCCTGAAAGAGACATAATCTCTTTAGTAGTAGTCCGACAGGCGCATGATGCTTCGCACATTTGGATGCTGGAATTTTATCAGTAGGGAGAAGAGACTCACCGGAAGCACGAGTAGAGCAAGTATTAGAAACCGGCGGTGGTTTGGGTATCTTATGCATGTGATGTAAATGCTAACAGGAACACCTCCCCTGACCCTTCCACTTCATTCACTTCCGCTCGTCTCGTGCTTTGTCGTCGTCCTGTTCGTTCTTCCAGTTGTGACGTCTCAATCTACTATACCCTCTTCTCAAACCCACGAAGGAAAATTTCAATTCTACCTTTATTTACAATCGTCCTTCACACCCTCCCACCCTACGCCTCGGCCGCGCCAATCTGCGCCGACGGCGGCTGCCCCTGACCCCCTTCCGCAGGCGCCCTCGGCCGACTCGCAATATCAAGCTCAGCGAATCGCGGGCGGGCGAGCAAGATATTGATCCTCGCAGCATTGAATATCTGCTCCGAGGGCGGAATGGAAGCGGCCAGGTTCGTGTTTTCGGTGAGTCGAGTGATGAAGAACATGAAGCGGCCGGTTTTGATTTGCATTTCGGCGAAGTTTGCGGTGCCGGCGGGAATTCCTGTGTGTTTGCTGTTTGGGGAAGGCGTGAGTTGGTGAAAGAATTTGAGAGAGATAAATGGGAGGGAAAGGGGAACTCACGACATGGACTGTTTGTGGGTCTTCAGGATGCTCGAGATGCGCTCAAAGCGGTCTGTATAGGGGTTTTCGTTTTCCATGCCTCGGGTGACGTGCGTGACCATCAAACAGGTGGTCCTCTCATAAAGGATGAGTTCCCTCGCATCGATCACCTCAGCGAGCTGCTGAAGCAGCGTTTCAATCGATGCCGCATTCGGTATCAAATGATAAATAATCATCGTCCATGCTCGATACAGACTCTGATCCCAGATGCTAGTGGCGAAGAAATCAACACTATCCTTGAAGCCCTCTGAGGCTCCTCGGATGTAGTCTGCTCGCTCTGCGAAGAGCTGGTCTCGCAGCCTCGTCTGGACGAGATCCATCTTGTGGATGAGGATGAAGACTTTGGCGTTGGGAGAACATTCTGAGAGCGCGCGGATGATGTTGGAGTAGTTTATTACGTCCGCTGCAAATTCGCGGGATTCGATGTCGAAGACGAAGATGAGGACGGCGACGGAGCCGAAGACGTGGGTGCGTTGGTGGGTTAGGTAGTTTTCGACGAAGCCATCCTGTCTGCGTCATATTAGGATAGTCCCAGTGGAGTATTTTCTCGGGGGTTTGGGCTGTCCTAAGACTAGACAATCGATTGAAATAGTTCGAAGAATCTTTGGTTTGAACGCAGGTAGAGACGATCAAGCAAAGAAAGACTTCAAGGCGTTATCGAAGCCTGTGGGCAGTCTCCGTAGACTTATGAGAGTAGAGACATAATTTTCCGTACAAAATAGAGTGTTCAAAATAGGGCCGAGAGATGGTGGAGTTCGACAGAGGTGGAGGGTATCAGACTTCAAGAAAGGACGTACCCTCCACAATCCCACAGATTCAACATCAGATTGCCCATGAACTTGATGTTGCTGTGTTCCACATCGATGGTGGCTCCCAGACGGCGAACATCTTTTGCAACATAATTGCTAAAGACTATCGACCTCATCGAAGTCTTGCCGGCACCACTCTTCCCCATCAGCAACACCTTGCGCTGCTTCTGACGCTTCACGCTATTCATCCTGCCTGCTCCCTCACACCAGCGCGTCAGAGACAGATGGAGTATTTGGCTGGTTCTTCCTGATTTCCTTTGTTCGTTGCTCTTCTTGGTGAGTCTGCCACTGTGCTGTGGAAACGGCGAATGCCAAGAGATAGTGCTGACAGAGCCAGATCCCGTGACTGCATATCACGTGGTTATCACGTGCCCCATTGTCTGTGCGCGCCGCCCCTTGAGCTTCTCCAATGCGCGCTCCACCACTTCTCCACCCAAATTCTTAAGGCTCACCACCCACCACGCATCAACATTGCTCAACCTACCACTCTTCTTTGATCTCCATCCATTTCACGCTCAAACGAAGCTAGTAAACTTTTCTACTTGACCCGCTGAGACTGCTCTCACCATGTCTCCACCTCACAACCCACACAACCCGCACCGCCGGCACAGTCAAGAGCGCAATGAGGCCAACTCAACAGCAACGACCCCTCCACGGGGCGGAGGTAGCCATCACGATGCATAGCTCTCACTTCCTCTCCGCTGACTCGAAAGTCGACGCCGACGTCAACCACGAACAGCACCTTCATTCTCAAGTCATCCATGGTCGTGGCCAAGGTGAGGCCGGCGACCACCTCGACCCTGCGCATCGCGGCGCCGTGACTCACGCATCTTCCACCTCACCAGTCGATCCTCCGCTCTCTTCTGACGCGCCGGTTATCTCTACAGAGACTGCCCCTGATGCTGCGGCTGCTGCCAACCCTCCTCTCCCCACTGAGAATCCCCCTACCGAGGTTTCTCCGGTGGTCGGTGCCGCTCAGCATGCTCCTCCACTCCCTGCTGAGATCCCACCAACTCGTGAGCAGTCTCTGCTCTCAGCGGGCGCGTCCCCCTCGAACCGAGTTAGTAGTATCGATGGCGAGAACGACGATGGATGGTACCCTGTATGGAGTGCTGAGCATGCGCAGTTCTACTTCATGAACCGCTTCCATTCAGGTAGCCAGTGGGAGAATCCTCGAGTGCCTGTTGCTAGCGGCGCTCCTGCCATGCCACCGCCTCCTGGACTTGGCGCGTACGATCCCAACGACCGAGGCCCAAGCACACACGCTGGAGCTCCCGGCACCTCATCATCTACATACGGCTCGTCGTCCCCTCAAGATCGCACTCGCGTCGCCGGTGGCTACGACCCGAGGATCCACGGCAACTACGACCCCAACGCTGACTACGCCATCAGAGCTCAGCAGGAGGCTGAGGCGCAAGAGCAACAAGTGCAGTATCCCCCAGGCATGACCAACGTGGACCCTTCGGCATACGCTGTCACGGGCTACTTCAACCGCTTCACCGGCAAGTTCCAAGACCCAAACAACCGCAACCCGGAGAACTACAACGACGAGAACAAGTCGAATCGGCAGTTGAACGCCTTCTTCGACGCGCACGCCGCCGCCAACTCTCACGACGGTCGCAGTCTCAAGGCCGAGCGCGCCGCCCAGAGAGTCTCGAAGAAGGACTTGAAGAAGTTCAAGGCCAAGGCCAAGGCGAAGAAGGAGGAGAAGCAGAAAGCCTGGCTGAGGGATTGAGGTAGTTGCGACAATTGGAACTCGTGGTTCAAATTTTTCCCTTTCGGCTCACACTTTCTACTAGCATGTCCCCACCGGCGTACTTCGGCCTAAGGCGTTTGCGAGTTGCATAATCATACCCGGACGGGTTGGGTTGATCTGCTTATGGATGATGGGATGGGATGGCAAATGGGGCGTTTCCCCATTAATTGCAATGGGCATTCTTAACCAAGAAATGTTCCTTGTGATCTTGCTTTTCGAGATCTTGCTTGATTGCTGCACTTGCTTACACTTTACTCCCGATCTTTTTTGCTTTTCTCCCCTGCGGCCATTCTCATCTTCTGACTTGCTATCGTGGAGGATTCTGTGGCTGTTGCTCTCGTTGAGGACAGCCGGAGTTCCTTAGCTGGAATCGAGGGAGATAGATAAGGTCATGAATTCAATCCAAGTGGAGTCTCATCATTCTAGCGCTTTGCATTTCCACAGTGACTTATTCCATGAGACTCACCAATGTGAGGTGAGCGCTAATGAATTGGATGGCTTCACTTCACTTCTGTTCCTGTTTAGTGAACCGGATATCCGTCCTTCCATCGATTCCGAGCGTCCAAGTGACTTTCGACTGTTGCGGAATTCCAGTTTCTATATGTTCGTAGACGTCTAACCAGCGCCTAATCCACTTGGATCTTCTATTTTGTGCGATTTCCAGTCGTCTTCATAGCTTCTTCACGGTCAGGTAGGTAAACGACATATGGTTATGAGAATCCGTTAAGTCGAGTCTCATCATTCTAGCCCTTTAAATTTCTATAGTGACTCATTCTATAAGACTCACCTATATGAGGTGAGGTGAGAGCTATTAACTTACTTAGATGGCTTCACTTCTATTCCTATTTAGTGAATCGGATGTCCGTCCTTCTATCAATTCCGAGCGTCCAAGTGACAGCTAACCTACGTGGGCTTCCAGTTTTCATCTATCTATAGACGTCTAATTATTACTAAATCCACTTGGATCTTCTGTTTTGTGTGCTCTGCAGCCGTCTACCATGGCTTCATCCCTGGTCAGCTGGGCTGCTGGCGCATTTGGGTCCCTCGTTTTCTTAGTAGGTTTTGCAATGCTGGTCGGTTCCCACGACAAGATCCCAAGATGATATCGACAGCGCGACTCGTCGGCAACTCCTCGCGTGGTTCTGACACAGCGGCACATCGACCTGATAGTTTGAAAATGTATTTGTGCAAAGTATAAAGGTATCTACGCTCCGTAATTCGCACCTCAACTTATGCTCTCCATTGCCGTCCCCATATCGAGCGACATCAAGTCAAGTAGCCAATCCATCCCATAGCCGCCAAGTCCAAAGATACATACATAGCCCATCAGTTATGTGCAACCAACCCATCATCCATCGACTATATGCAACCAATCCATGCCATCCCATCAAGTAAATGCAACCCGAACATATGAACGCCCATGACCGACCACCAAACCCATAACCCACAGACTCAATCCCGCGTCCGGTTAGGAACCCATCTCCTAACCGCAAACTCCCTGACTTTGTACCTCGCCAGCAACTTTCCTACACTCCCGCCCTCACCCTCACCATCGCTCTCGCCCTCAACAGGCGGCGGCACATCAACATAAGCCAGCACAAGCGTCTTAAGCACCTGCGCCTGAATCCGATTCACGGTATGAAACCACCACCAATCCTTCTCGCCATTCCCCTTTCTTTCCTCGACATCCTGCCGTCTCTCCTCGTTCGCGCTCCACCACGGATGCGAGTAGGCGGGGACGATTACGATTGCGAAGGCGGCGTGCGAGAAGACGGGCCCGCGGGCGTAGAGGAGGTAGTCGACTGCGAACTTTGTGCCGGGACGGACGACCCAGCCGAGACTGCGGAAGTGGTGGTAGGTTATGTAGGAGAGAAGGAAGGGGTCGTCTGGGCGGAGGGGTGGGGTGGGGTTGGATGTGAGGGAGGGTGTGAAGGAGGTGTAAGTGCGGCGGAAGAGGGTGAGGAGGGATGGGATGTTTGGCTTGGGGGTTGGAGATGAAGAGGTGAAGGGTAGTATGGATGGAGGCAGATTTTCCAAACGCAGGGCGTCGAGGGAGTAGATTAGGAAGAATGCTTCTTCGAGGGTGAGTTGGAGATGCTCTTCGTTTTTGAGGGGTTCCTCGTCGGGTTCGTTTAGCTCCGCGGCGTCTGGTTCTTCGAGGGGCAAGGCGTCCAGCACTGAGGGGAGGGAGGACTGGATCTGATCGGCCAGGGCTTGACCGACTGCGTCGGTGAGTTGGTCCTCTGGAGATAGATTCTCTTCCAGGGTCTCGATCAGCTTCTCCTCTGGAGTTGAGTCCTTTGAAGACTTTTGGGTCCCGTTCCACGTCACGTCGTCGAAGCGAACTTCTTTCCGCGTCGAGTCGGGTACTAATTCGGGAACTGGAATTGGCTCTGCTTGAATCTTGGCTTGCACTTCTGTGGTCGAAGGAACAGAAGGGACATGGCCATTTGGTTTTGTACTGGATGCTGGAGTGGCCGGCGTCGAGGCATTTCCCCAGTTGGGGAAGATATCTTCGTCATCGTCTTCAACTTGGCTAAGCCCCATGGACACAACAGGTGTATCCATCGCAACAGGCTTGACATTCTCTTTGATCTCAGTCACAACGACTAGGGCAGCCTTTTCTTTCTCCTCTCTCAACTGCTGCTCGATGGCTTCCTGCTCCTTCCTCGCACGTTCCTTTTTGAAAACCAGCCGCTCCTGACGTCGCCGATCGGTCACCTCCTCGCTCGTCTGGGTTTCAGCGAGACCTCTTCGCTTCTTCTCCTGGTCGAGCCAAGTCGGCTCACTCCTGCTGAGGGTACCCTTACCGAAGAAGCCCTTCTCCCACAACGCTCTCACAGCCACGGGGTCGGTCACGTGGACTGATCGTGTCTCTGGTGAGAAATAGCCGACATATCGAGTGTCATCGTGGGAAGAGGGTGGGAAGAAGTAATCTGAGAGGAGAACATAGGCTATTCGTAGCAGAGTGATGGGATAATGTGGTATGAAAGCTGGCAACGGATAGACCTTGACTGGCAAAGGTTGGGCATGTATCTTTGCATAATTTGGACGTTTTGCACGCGGTTTCTCGACTTGAGTGGATTTGCCAGTCGCAGTGTTCGGGACAGCACCCGTGGAACCCTTGTCCAGAGTTTTACTGGGTGTCGGAGGGCCCATTCTGAGCGCGAGAGCACAATATCCGCACAAAAATGGATACGGCTACTCTTCTGTTTGGAAATTATTAGCTGGAGTCTCTAAATATATAGACAAGAAGCTCGAAAGCTCGATCTTTTTGCTCAGATACCGTCCTAGTTGGAAATTCCTCATGTGAGAAGGAGACTGTAAATCAAAATGTCTCCTCCTAGGATACTGGTTCTCATCACAGAAAAAAAAAGTGCCGGACTTTCAAGAGACAAGGAATTCAAGACTCACTAAAGTGTTGGTTATCGCAATATCATTGTGGTTGAATTGACCGAAGGCTGGAGGTGCGACCAGGCAGAACGTTCAACGTGACTCCACGAGATATTGCGTTTGCCAAGCTTTTCACACGGTGTTTAGTCATCGGCTATACTTGCCCTATGTACATCTGGTCGTCCCTCACGTCCCTCATCGCGTTTTCCAGAAGATGCGAGAGGCGGCGGCTTCTGTGAACAGAATGTCCTGATGTTTTCATAGCAACCATCGTCACACTACGATACTCTTCATCATGCTCCCCTCGAGACTAACATTCAGGCTCGCCCGGCCAGCCGTACGGGCACTCTCCACTGGGCCTCGAGGACCCCGGAGTACACCTTCAAAGCGAGGTCCAATAGACCGTATTCCCCCTCGAGCAAGCCGTGATACCAAAGGCGAATCCATGAGCCCCTCAGACTCCTCGGGATCCTCCCCGCCGCCCTCAGAACCACCCACCGATCAGCCAACGCAAGATGGTGCCTCGAAGAACGCCGCCGTATCCTCTGCCCTCGCACAGTCATCCCATAGCTCCCACAATACCCTCCTTTCTCCCGTTCATATCCCCGAAGACCCTCATGCCGTGCTCAAAATGAAGCACCCGGCGGTTTCCCTCCTTGCAAACTCCTCTATCATCATTCAACGTCAGCTTGAGATGATGAACGTTCTCATAGGCTTTGAGCAGGCGAACCGATACATCATCATGGACCCGTCTGGGAATCACATAGGCTTTCTGGCAGAGCAAGAGCATGGGATAGGAAGTACAATGATGCGGCAGATGGCGAAGACCCACAGGAGCTTTACAACACATGTCTTTGACAAGGAAGAAAGAGAAGTGCTGCGATTTCATCGGCCGTTCAGCTATATCAATTCTCGAATCAACGTATACGACGCTCTTGACATGAATAGCAGCGTACAGTACTCCTCGTCCACAGCTCTTCAAGGGGTCTCTGCCGGTTCGATAGCCAGCCAGTCTTCTGCCCAAATATCAAACCTTTCACTATCAGAGATGCGAATTATTGGCGAGGCACAGCAGCAGTGGGCACCATTACGGCGGAAGTACAACTTGTTTCTAGCCCGCGACTCTCCTGAAGCTGTGTCCGCCGCGCAAGCACATCCCTCAACTGGTTCGACGGAGCTCTCCAAGACAGACTCTGGGCCAACTTTTGTCCAGTTTGCCCACGTAAACGAGCCTTTCCTATCCTGGGACTTTTCATTACAAAGCGAAGACAACCAACTCCTCGGTAGTGTGAATCGCAACTTTGCTGGCTGGGGTCGGGAACTCTTCACAGATACGGGCGTGTACGCATTACGGATGGACGCGGCAGGGCTTGCTACCGACCCAAACGAGCCGCAAAAGTTAGAACAAAGTCAGGATGGCTCCCAGACTTTGATGCGGAAGGAGAGTCCGCCTATGACGCTCGATCAAAGAGCAGTCATGTTGGCAACAGCAGTTAGCATCGACTTTGACTACTTCTCGAGGCACAGCCACGCGGGCGTTGGAGGCGGTTTCATGCCTCTATGGTTCCCAGGTATGGGCGGCACTGCTGGAGAAGCAGGCGCGGCTGGAGCTGGTGGTGCCGCAGCGGGAGAAGCTGGTGCCGTCGGAGGGGCCGCGGGAGCTGCTGGAGAAGCTGGCGCACTAGGGGAAGCCGGAGCTGCTGGGGCGGGAGCTCTGGGTAGAGCAGGGGGTGCCGTAGGAGCTGGCGAGGGCGCTATTGCTGGCGCAGGCTCCATGGCTGGCTATGAAGCTATGCAAAGAGGGATGGGAAGGAGAGGGGACGGCGACGATGCGAGTCCCACAGCCAACGATCCCTACCAAGGAGACGATGGTGGAACGCCTGGTGGGACTGCAGGAGGTTCTGGACAAGGAGAAGAGGTCTGGGGAGAAGATTACGGGGATTGGGGGAACAAGTCAGGGGGTGATGGACCTCCTGGTGCGGAGGGCGGCGGAGGCGGTGATGGCGAAGGAGGTGGATGGGGAGATGTGATCAGTTCGTTTTTTGACTAGGCGTGCTGGAGTGCATACCTGGACGCTGTCATGATTTTGTACTATACCCAACTCTTAAAAGCATGGACAGGTCGACCAGTATGGAGATTAGGTTAGGTATGGTCGGCCACCCTGAAAAGCAGGAAATGAAATTAGGTAGTATACTGGTGACTTTGTACCATAACCTGAGAGGAGAGTGCCAATAGATTCTAATGGCATCGAGTCGTTCAACCTCTACCCTATCATCCTTCAATCAATTCTTCAGGGGCTGCTCATGGAATACTTCCTGGTCGCTATGAAATTTACCTGGCAGCCAGGAACCCGGCCACCCGGCCACGCCGGCGAATGGCTGTCGGTAAAGTGGCACGTGCGCACTAGAAATTCCCCGGATTTTGGCAACGGTTAACGGCTATCGCGTCGTTACATCAGACAGATGCTCATGGTGTTTGACCTGATCTGAACCACGCGAGACGGCCATGCATCTCACCATGGGATAACCGCGCCGCTGGCATTGCATCTTGTACACCCTGGCCTCCAGTCGCTGTCTGTGCGACTGTCACAGACATGAAGTTTGCAAAGTACGTCGCGCTCGCGTCCGCTTGCCGGGACCGGGAAGAGTTGCTAACTGGTCGATTAGGGAGCTCGAGGAGAACCTCGTTCCTGAGTGGAGGGTCAAGTATCTTGACTACAAGGTAGGGCTATACAGCTCTGTATACGGTAGCTTTTCACTAATTGTTCTCGTCCCTCCCAGACCGGCAAAAAAAAACTCAAAGCTGTCGACCGAGCACTCCGCAACCTGCAATCGCCGGGCACTCCACGCAAACTCAGAGGCCCCTTCGGCAATTCCCCGCTAGCCTTCTATACCCCTAGATCTGGGCGCCTCAATCGGACAACCACGAGGGAGGAGGGCAATGCCGCGGACGACGATGCTATTGAAGTGGTGGGAGGGAACGGGGTGGGCGAGGGAGAGGCCAGGCCAATCAATATCGAGCGGTCACCGTTGAGGGCACCAAACAGCGGACCAGGAGGGGAAATGACTCGTTATGGCAGCATCATAGGGAGTCCGCCGAATCACCCTCCGAGTCAACGACTGCCGACGCTGGAGCTTCCGGATCCTGCAATGAGGGGGGATAGGAGAGACAACACGCCCGGGCGGACTCCAGATAGGATTAATGAGGAGGAAGAGGATCCCATGAAGGCGCGTCCACCTTCTGCGCCGTCTGCTCCATCCGCTCCGGCTGCTGCCCCTGATTCTGGAGATGCATTCAATGTCGGGCGCCCGAGGACTCCTAGGAATGGTAGCACGATGCAGTCGAGGAAGCGGGATTATTTTCTGCCCCGCCGACGGACATTCTCCGTACCAGTCGCAGACGGCGGGCACGAGCGGCCGCTCATGAAGCGACTGATGTCCATCGGCGGGAGGAACACTGCTGCCTCCTCCCCCAGGAGCGTCGACGTACCGCTGGAGGCATTTCGGGACGTCGATCTCAGACAATCCGAGTTCTTCCGCTTTCTAGACAGCGAGTTGGATAAGATCGAGACGTTCTACAAGGAGAAGGAGAACGAAGCTACGGAGAGACTGAAAGTTTTGAGGGATCAGCTGCATATCATGAGAGATCGTAGGATGGAAGAACTGGTGCGAGCAAAGAACAGCCGTTCGAATGCGCGAGCGGAAGGGCTGGGTACGGCTAACGGGCAGTCCACCAGCAATTCGGAGGTAGACAAAGGACCCACAAGACCGTCTAGATACAATGGAGCCGGCATTTGGTCTAATACAGTTGGCAAAGCTGTGGAAAAGGCAAAGACCGGTCGTATTGGGAAGGGCACGAAAGCGATGCAAGGCCTAGGAACGCCGACAACCAACGCGATTGATTCCCTGAGAGACTACACGAGACGAGCCGCGGGCTCAGAGATCCCATACCGCATAGCGAAGAGGAAGCTGAAGACTGCACTCGCGGAGTACTACCGTGGCCTTGAGCTGTTGAAATCGTATGCTTTGCTGAATCGCACCGGGTTCCGCAAGATCAACAAGAAATACGATAAACGAGTTCGAGCGAAACCTGCTGGCAGATACATGACCGAGAAAGTCAACACAGCCAGTTTCGTGCAGAGCGACGTCATTGATGAACATATCCGCGCCGTCGAGGATCTGTATGCGAGATACTTTGAGCGTGGACACCATAAAGTCGCTGCGCAGAAGTTGAGAGCCAAGTCCTCCAGAGCTACGGCGTACAATGCGAGTAGCTTCCGGAATGGACTGTTGCTGGCGGCTGGTACCGTGTTGGGACTACAGGGACTGGTGTATGGCGCTCAGTTGCTTTATGTCGATGATCCGGTGTTGGCCGTACAGACAAGTTATCTGATGCAGGTGAGGAGAGATTTATCACTTCTCTGATATTTCAACTGACAGGTTCAAGATTTATGCCGGCTACTTCCTCCTCCTACTCCTTGTTTTGTTCTTCTGTCTTGCGTGCAGATTTTGGACTCGGTCGAAGATCAACTACGTCTTCATCTTCGAATTCGACACGCGGCACCATCTCGACTGGCGCCAACTGGCAGAGGTGGGTAGGAGAAGACTTTTTGCAGATAATGACTGACATCCCACAGATTCCATGTTTCTGTGGGTTCTTGCTCGGGCTAATGATGTGGCTCAATTTTACACGTTACGGCGCCAACGCGATGTACCTGTACTACCCAGTCATCCTGATAGGGGTGACAGCCATAGTCCTTTGCTACCCGTTTCCGTGGCTTTACCATCGAAGTCGTGGGTGGTTTCTATACTCAAATGTAAGCTTTGAAGTCTTACATGCTGGCTGTAGAACGCTGACCATTCCAGTGGCGCTTGCTACTCGCCGGCTTGTACCCCGTTGAGTTTCGAGATTTCTTCCTGGGCGATATGTACTGCTCGCAGACTTACTCTCTCGGTGTAAGTCCTTTCACTCCATCTTCCAAGTTCTACTATAATGACAAGACAGAACATTGAACTCTTCTTCTGCCTTTACGCAAGATATTGGAACGATCCACCAATGTGCAATTCGTCACACTCGCGGCTTTTGGGCTTCTTCAGCGCTCTACCGGGAGTCTGGCGTGCGTTGCAGTGTCTTCGTCGTTACTACGATACTGGAAACAAGTTCCCGCACCTGGTCAATTGCGGCAAATATACTTTCACGATTCTTTACTACATGTCGTTGAGTCTCTACCGGATTGACAAGACGTGGCAGCTTCGTGGGCTGTTCATTGGTTTCGCGTCGGTCAACGCGATTTATTGCAGTAAGTTGGGACAATTATGAAGTTTGCGAACTTCGCTGACCAGTCTAGCGTTCTGGGATTTGGCATATGATTGGAGTAAGGCTTGACCATATATTATGACCGTCCTGGTCGCTAACACTCTCAGGTCTCATGGACCCCTATGCTCGAAAATACCCCTTTCTTCGAGACACGCTCGGGTACAAGCAGATATGGTTGTACTACCTCGCGATCGTCGTTGATCCCATTCTTCGGTTCAATTGGATATTCTATGCGATTTTTGGGAATGACGTTCAGCATTCGGCTCTGCTCTCATTTTTCGTCGCGTTCTCTGAGGTTTGCCGGAGAGGGCTTTGGATACTGTTCCGTGTTGAGGTGAGTTTGCGCGCAAGATGTCCACCCCAGAAATAGCACTAACGACTCGCTAGAACGAGCACTGCACCAAGTAAGCACCAGCTCGCCAGGAAAACGTACTAACACAGATCTAACATTCTTCGTAGTGTCGGCCGTTTCCGCGCCTCTCGCGACATCCCCCTCCCCTACGAAACTTTTGTAACCCCAACCGAATCCACGCCCTCCCTTTCCCCTTCTCAGCGCCAACAACCATCTCGCTCTCACGAACCGACCCCCCACGGCACCCCCGGCGACCTCCACCCAACCCCCTCCCACACCTCCGGCGCCGACCTCGAACAAGGCGCACCCCACGCGCAAGAAGGCTTGCGTCGGCGCGGCCGCACGGGTCCCGGCACGCCCTCCCTCTTCCGCGTCGGCAGCATCCTGCACAATGCGCACGCGCAGGACTTCGAGAGGAAGCGGCCGGCGGCGGGGATGGAGGTGGATCAGGAGGAGCAGAGTAGCGATGAGGATGATGAGGATGGCGATGGTGATGGCGATCGGAGGGGGGCGGAGGAGATTGATGATGAGGAGATTGAGACGCAGTTGAGGATTGGGGAGGCGCTTGTTAGGGAGGAGGAGGGGGGGGTGGGGGATGGGGGTAAAGGGGGGAAGAGTGGGAAAGGGGGAGGTGGAGGTGGGGATGGTAGATAAGGGGGTAGAGGGTTTGTAGATGGAGAGCGCGAGAGTGGATCTTGCTGCTGTTGTTAAATCTGACTGTTTGTAAACACACCGAGAAGACTTGCCTAGTTTCTGCTGATGCAAGTGACAGTTGACGAGTCCTACAAAGCCCGTTCTTTTCAGACAAGGTACCCAACTCTAGAAATTAGGTAGGTACCTTCAGCGCTTCCGAGTCCACGCTCCCCCTTCCCAAAACCCTCGTGAAGATCAGGCTATGCAACCCAACCCAAAGCCGCCCACGCACAGTGGGTCCTAAAATTCATGTGGACAGCAGATCAAGGATGAGTAGGTGAGATTTTAACTCTTCCCGCGTGCGTGTAATTAGCCATTTATTGGAAATCAGGGAGAAGAGAGACTTCTCGAATTTAGGTGCTCCCGGAGGCCTTTAGCATATACGTATTTTACTAAATAGCGGAGTTTTCCCTTGTTGAAGTAAGTAGAGATAAGTAAGGTTCCTAGACCTCAACTCCTCCCGAGGGTACTTAGCTATCTACTAAAAATCGGGGAGAGGAGAGAGACCCTCGAAGTACTCCTAGAAACCTCTAGGATATACGTAGTTTCCTGAATAATAGTGGAGCTTCCCCTTACTAACCTGATCGGAGATGAGTACCTAGGTCTTAACTCTTCTCGCGGGTACTTAGCTGTCTATTGAAAATCGGGGAGAGGATAGACCCTTATATTAGTCTCAGAGACCTCTGAGATATACGTATTTTCCTAAATAATAGCGGAGCTTTCCCTTACTGACCTGATTGGATTGTCCGAAGAATTATGTCACCCTCTATATACTACGCGTCTTATAAACTACGGAATCGTACTCTACGAGCGATTCTAGGTATCTAATAGGCTGGCTTTCAAGACTCTCAGCAGTTTTACTTACGCTCGCAGAGTAGAACCGTACTTGGAAATTTTCGGGGAAATTTTCAGGGGAAACTTCTAAAATTTTAAGTTTTCACGTTGAAGAGAGATTTCCAAGCAGAAAATCTTGCGAAGTTAGAGCGGAAATCTGAGCAATTCTGAATATCTAACCGCTGGTTTTCAGGGCTGGCAGCGGCCTACTTACTCCCGCAGAGTGTACAAGTACTCTAGAATTTTCAGGGGAGATTTAAATTTCTAAGTATTGAGACTTCCAAGCAGAAACTCTTGCTCACTTAGAGCGGAAATCTGAGCGATTCTGGATATCCAACCGCGAGTTTTCATGGCTCTCAGCAGTCCTGCTTGCTCCCGCAGAGTGTACAAGTCTCTAAAGATCTTGAGTGACGCCTGTTGAATGACAGAATGAAGAATCCCGCCGTCCAAAGCTCAATTTACGCTTGGATGGTCGGAATTGCCCTCAGACTCGAGGTTTGTTTCTAGGAAAGTACGATAGAAATGGGTTGAAGGATGCGGTTACCTGATCTTGCCAGCATGAGATCATTGTTTATGGGCTACCTACCTAGGTACCTGAAGGTAGGTCTTGACCTTTCTTTTCCTTGTCTACGCTGCGCTGTTCTGATTTTTGTTCTCGGCCTCCTATTCCTATTCTGAAGTTGGTTCTTCGTCTCCAATTCTGAAACACCATGGCGGACTTTGGTACGAAATAGTTCTTCGACAAGTTCGTGGCGAAAGGCCGGACGAACTGGAACGAGTTGCAGCAGAGGCTGCAGGATGAAAGAGCTCCGGATACGCCAACGGCGGAGCTCACTCCCTTCTACCGTCGGGAGACCGAAGACAGCGTCTGTCCCGCGCTAGGCGAATTCCGGGAGCAAGATCTTGAAGCCGAAGGCATCAGCGGCCCTGGCTGGGTGGACGAGCAGTTCTTCGCCAACAGGCAAGATAACGAGCGCGAGCCGCTCAACCACGCGATAATGCACCCAGATGGATGCATTTACATCTGCGTGATCAGCCAGGAGAGGGACGGGACTGAAGAAGAGCACCGGATTTCCTACCAGGGGATGGACTCGACTGGCAAGGGGGGCAGAACTCCCTGTTGGAGTCGACGACATCAGGGGCCTTGGCTGGGTGGATCAGCAATCTTTCGCCGACACCCAAGACCACGAGTGCGAGCCGCACAACCACGCGATAATGCATCTACATTCTCGTGATCAGCCAGGAGGGCGGCGGGACTGAAGAAGAGCACCAGATTTCCTACCAGGAGAGGGAGTTCATTGAAAAGGGGGGACAGGGTCACCTGCCAGGAGAGCGACTGGGCTAAAAATGGGGATCCCTACCAGGAGAGGAACCGACTGAATAACAGCACGAGATTCCCTACCAGGAGCAACTTTGGGCGGCATGGCGAGGTCTGCAATCGGACCCTAAATCTCTCCGAAGCATCTGGCACGTGACCATCAAGAACGATGCCACCAACTCCATCTTGAGGCATCTCCGTTCGACTGGAAAGGCTGAAGAGCCTGTGCACTGGTGATATTTGGGGCCGACTTGGAGACACTGAATTCGCGGCGTTACTTGGATCCCCAAACGGCAAAGAAACGGCCAAGGAATAGTCAAGGAACAGTTAACGAACGGGCAAAGGAACAGCAAAGGAATAGTAAAGGAACGACAAATCAACAAACAAAAGAACGGCAAGGCTTCTTAGAGACCACGACCTCCTTACCACAACTCCCCCTCCAAAGTGTTTCTGGAACGTTGTGGGTTCCTTATTGTATGGAACTACACTTCTGAATTATCGACCTATTGTTAGATAGTATGGCATTTTGTAAGGATAGCTTCGACCATCGAAAAGGGGTGATATTTTAACAGCCATAGTTAGTCGATATCTAAAACAATCTTGAAAGACGTTATGGGATATATGGTAACACACATCTTCTAGGAGGAAGTCCGAGAAGAAAGTCCGACAAGGCAGTGCAACGATGCTGGGTCATATATCCGAAAGCGCGGATAGCCGTTAGAGCGATCCCGCCTTGTTGTTCAATCACAGGGGGTTCGCTCAGTCTCCAGATGTTCCAATCAGTTTAAGGAGGGAAAACTCTACTATGCAGGACAAGGTGTATCTCCTAGAGGTCTCCGGGAGTCGTCCGAGAGTCTCTGCTCTTTCTAAAACCATTGAAGCATCGCGGATTATAGGCAGGAAAGAGAGGATGTATTTTTTGTATTCAATCTGCTTTCTGACGAATCCTCGCACCAATTGTGAATTGCTTCACGAATGACGTTCACCAACGCCGAACGGTGGCTGTGCAGTCAGCCTTGCGCTGACCACCCCGCCACGCCCCAACAGGAGGCTGTGAACATGTTCTCTGTTACGCGGATATTCAAAGAGCAAATATTCTGGAGACTGATAAATTCCTGAAGATCGCACTTTCAGCGAGAGCTTGCCATTCGGTTTAGATTCGCGCACTTTGAACATGGCACCGGAACCTCACCTCGACACGGAGCGAATCCATAAACTCAGCCAACAGGAGACCGAGAGGTACTTATCGGAGATTACTTCAAATAATCAAAATGGGCACCAGAAACCGAAACCAAATGATGTCGGATCTATTTGGGCGGCTGCAGAGGAAGATCAAGCAGACATCCCCCCGGATTCCTTCTTCGCTGCTCTACCCTCCGACGACCACAACGATGCTGCGGTGACCAAATGGGATGACGTCCCATCCATCGAGACCTGTGCCGTACATCTAGAACTCCTAGAGACTTTCCTGGTCCTCCAGAATAAAGTCCTTCGCTTCAAAAAACTAGACGCTACATTCGGCATCGCACGTCACTTCCAAAGTCCTGCTTCGCTCTCCAAGCTCCGAGAGGAGAAGTGGAAGAAGTTCTTGAAGCTTGCGGTTGCGAGATTCAATATCTGGATCGAGCATGTGTGGGAAGAGGGAGGCGAGTGGAGTGAAAATGGGGGCTTTCCGGGTCTGCCGCCGATTGATGTGTTGATGGTGCTGCATTCGTTCATGTTGAATCCGAAGGAGTTTGGCGAGTTTTGTTCTGCAGAGGGGAACAAGGTGTTTGCGAAGCTTCGGTTTCCTTGGAAGAGGATTGTGAGTCTTCTGCAAGGTCTTGATGTGGATATTCGCTAATGATTTGTTGTAGCATGAGTCCCTCGACATTGACGCAGGAGGTTACAGAAAGGGAATACACATGGATCCGTCGGCGACAGATTTTAAAATACATCCAGACCTCTTCGACTATCTCCGTGGCGCTGACAGGTCCATGAGCAAAGACATGAAAAAGCTCCTCAAATTCCCCGCTTCAAATACCTGGACCGGTGTCTCCCGAGCCTCCAACACATCCACCGCAAATGAACAAATCCTTCTATCCCTCCTCTCCAGCCAAACAGCCTGCCCCACCGACAAAGTCATCGACCTCTCAGCAGCCGTCCAACGCCAAACCGTCTTCATATCGAAAATGAGCCACTACCTCTGGCTCCGCAGTCCCTCCCTCTATCACGCCCTTACCCACGCCCGCACCCGCTACACCAATTTCTTCGCCCTCTTCGCCCTCCATCCCGGCAATATCATCGTGCCTACCTTCGACGTTGACCTGGTCTGGCATACGCAACAGCTCGACCCAAGCCGGTATCGAGAATACTGCGATAAGATCGCGGGCCGGTTTATCAATCACGATGATAAGATTGGGAAGGGGGAGCTGGGGAGTACTTTTGAAGAGACTAAGAGGCTTTATTTTGAGTCGTTTGGGGAGGTTTATGATGAGTGTTTGTGCTGGGATTGTGCGGCTGTTCGCGAGGCTGTTGAGAGGGATGGCCCTAAGGATGAGGCGGAGATGGAGGTGGTGATGCGCGGGGCGAGGGAGAAGGTGGCGAGGTATCGGGTTATGGAAATCAGACGGCAGGCTGGCGCGGTGCGGAGTCAAGATGAGAAGAAGCGGGGCTTGTGGTCGTTGAGAACTGATTGAAGAAGGATGGATGGAGTCAATATGAAAAAACAACGATCATTCTGTGCCAGAATGACAACGAGGAGTTTGCAAAGAGTACGGAATTGCAGGAAGCCATGCTTCACAGGAGCATGCCCACTGCCAGTCCAGAAACCAAATTTATAGTTAACCCAGCTCTTGGGAGTAGTAAAGAGCCTGCCGCAACCTACGTAATCTTGGTCGTTACGAATATGCAACATAGGTAGTCTGAGATCTCATGATTGTTACACAGAGAAGTGAAAAAAGAAACACGTCACGAGACCATAGCCTTGCACAGCCCGCCTTGCACACCTCAGCCAGCCGTGGAGAAACATATCACCACGAGATCGGCTCTATCTTGACTCGAAATCGATCTATCAAGAGTTAAATAATCCCCAAAGAGCCCACTGCTTACTGTAACATTCGACCGCGCAGTTGCTGCCCCTATTCCAGTATCACCAGTCCTCTCCTCTCACTCCAGATCGTGCCAACTCTTTCGACAAGGCTGCAACACGGGTTCACTACTCTCGAGAGTCGTGAAAGAACGTATTCACTGGAGAACTACATGAGGCCCATACAGAAGAGAACAAGATGAGCAGAATGGCACAGATCGTTCCCCAGCCACCTACTGTACTCTGCGCTTCATGTGTGAGTTTGACTTCGCATCCCCTGTAGAGTCTTTTTCTCGATGCCGACATTGCTCAGCCTCGAAGCTCCGACAGTATATAGGGAAGGATCATCTGAACAGCCTTGACGAACACCAGAGCGCCCTGCCAGACAGCGACCGGCTTTCCAGACATGCTTGCCGATGATATATGTAGCCAAATACTGTAGATAGCTATAGCGAAGAAATGATAGAAGAGAAAGATGGGATTGCGGACCACTCCTCCCATGAGGCCTGCGGGAGTTTCAACACAATCGCCTCCTCGTTGAATATAGCGAACAAAGCCACGTTGCATAATTTCGAGTTGGGAATCTGGATATTTTAGCTTTCATAGTGATGAACGCGCGTGAACAGAACGTACCGTCAGCAACGAAAAGCGTATAAAGCGCCTGCGCAAGAACATTGAGCGACATGCTATGTGCTTTCCGCTTCCAGTGGAATCGTCTTATCTTCTTCAGCACTGCTTGGGAATCTTGCAGGGAAGGGATAACGGAAGGATCCAACATCGAGCTCAGCAGTACGACATCATTTAGCGCAACAGTCATCCCGCCACCAGTCAAAGGATGGCGCATATCCATTGAATCACCGAGTAAAACCGCACCACTGCGACTCATTGAAGAGGAACGTAGCCATGAGTTAGGCATGCTTCGTAGGCGTCCGCTCTCCAGAGCCTCGTGGACCTTGTGAATTGCGTACTTGGGCAGGATCGGAGCCACCATGTCTCTTACGTAAGCTTTGACACCTCCGGAGTCTTTGACAAGGTCTTGATACGAGTCTGGAATATCAATCAAAATTCGGATATCATGAGTTCCAATCTGGTAGATGAGTATGGGCGGCCCCCGCCCAATGACTCCAAGGGCTAAATTTGACATTGGTAGCTGCAAATCATGAAGCTCTAGTCCCCAGAAGCGTGACTTGGCTATCGGGCGACGGGATACCAAATCGGCACGGAGGTTGGAAGCGGAGCCATCGGCGACGATCGTGAGATGGCTATAAAAGTTCTACAAACAATTCAGCTCGGCATCTGAAGATGGAGAAAGCATCGTAGAATGTCTTACCTTGGCTGCTTTGTCAACCAAACATCTTACTCCAATCGTCTGGTTGGTTGTCTCCGTTTCGATAAGGCTTGTCACTGTTGCCTCGACGACTTCGACTGAAGGTTCTTGCTCTGCCGCTTCCCGAAGTTTCGTCACGAATGCTCCATGATGAAAACTACGGCCCTCAGGTCTTTTCAGTCGAACGGTATTCCGGTCAACTTGATCACATCCTTGCTTTTCGAATGGTTCATCGGCATCCTCAGGCAACATAGTTGGGTACCGAAAAGTCACCTCCTCGCTCTTCCAGTAGATGTGATACCCCTCCACCGGCACCGCGTCGATTCCTTCCAGACAGCTGCTCATTCCAAGCTCTTTCAAGGAGGCAACGCCACCTGGTTGAAGCAACTCGCCAACAATCCGATCTGGCGTCTTGAGGCTGCGCTCAAGCAATAGCACATTGCGGCCTTGCCGAGCGAACGCTTTGGCTGCTGCGCTGCCTGCGACTCCTGCGCCGACAATGAGAACATCGAATGGCGCGTCTTTCCTGCCTAGTCTCGACGCGGTCTTCATTCTGCTTGGAGTGCTCTGTTTACAACAAAGGGAAGGACTGGGTTATTGCGGGCATGGCATGGCATAGTAAGATGGAAAGATGTAATGGGACGAGATAGAGAAGAGTCTCATATTCAGAGGATATTTTGGATTCCATCGGCGCTTATAGCAGGAAGCTTTGGTTACCGTAGACCGACCTTAGGTACCTTATAGGTAGGCTAGGCGCTTGAGGTTTGGAGGCGCTTCCGCAGAAACATTGCTCCGCTCCGCTCCGTTTCGTCTTCCTCATCTTCAACGGAACGGCTACCGGATGCTACCAAACCCTACCACTCTTCTGTCTACCACATCTCTAGTCCCTGACGCAAATATCTCAGCCGCTCGCTTTTTCAATTTCGAGTCAAGCCTTTTCTGGACAGAACACTGGTAACTGTGCCATTATTCAGCATCTGGCAATAAGTAGCACCCCTTAGCCCAACCGCGATGGTTCAACCTCTGTTACAGTCTAAGCTTTTCTTCTCAGGCAAGTCGAATCACTCATCCGTTTTTTCATCTTCAAGGCATCGTCAGAAGGCATTGATCAAACATTGACGAAATCGACTGTTACTGCTCAAAGCTGGTCGTCGCTCAATGTTGAAGAAAAAAGAAGACCTTTCGACGGGTTACTCCTGGACGCCTCCAGGAGAAACATGTTGCGCTGAGTGGTGCGACGATTCCTCGGAGAATGGAATGACTGAAACTTCCTGCCCCCTCTGTGTCGCTTTCTTCTGGGGATTGATTGCTGAGGATGTGACTGCTAGACGAAATAAGCGCCCACGAAAGAATGAGCGGCTCCAGCATGCAGGTTCTCCTCCGAAACACAGCTGCACGTGTCTTGCTCAGCCTCGTGTCCAACAGCCAAATGGATTTGCGCTATTTGCGATCATCAGACGTCGAAAGAAGCGCCTTGCTGTCTTGCTCCTGAAGAGACCTTCATATTGATGCTAGCAATCAGTAAGTCGGCGCTTAAACCGTCTTCATAAGATCTGTCTTATCCTCACGATTACATCCAATTGGGGCCTATTTATCCGCCTGGTCAATCACATTGGAGCTGAGCTGTCATTCCAGTTTGCTCATTGAATAACTTTCTCGTATATTCTAATTCTAACATGACCAGTCCAGGACGGAGTGGATGGGTGTCATCGCCAAACACGAGGGGGACGATCGACATCATCTGGAGTTGTGTTCTAGTACTCTTTGTGTGCGTATGGACAGTTCTCCATCACAATGTGCCAACAAAAGCCGACCGATACTGGACTATCGTAAATCGCAAGCTTCGGTGGGCCATGCTTGCCATTTGTGCACCTGAAGTCTTGACACTATTCGCCATCATGCAATGGAACGCAGCGAACATTTCGGTCCGAGAAATGAAGGAATTCGGCTTGAAAAGTTGGTCGAAGACACATGCCTTCTATGCCAATTCTGGAGGCTTCATTCTCGAGGCACCGGATTTTCCAAAATTTCCTATCAACGCAACATCAATACACTACCTCTGCTGTAATGGTCGAATCGATCCACCTTCCATCACTCGAGAGAGTATCTGGGACCGCAGCAAAGCCGACCGCTTTGCGAAGGGGGCAGCGCTCGTTCAGACGGCCTGGCTCCTACTTCAGACAATTGCTCGGGCAGCACAGCACCTGGACATCACACCACTGGAGCTCTTTACAGTCGCATTCATCGTACCAACGGTGGCTACGGCGTACTTTTGGTCCGACAAGCCGCAGAATGTTGAGGAACCTACTGTTATAAAAGTGGATTGGCGAATCGAAGAACTTCTACAATCCGCGGGAGAAGCTGCAGAGAAACCTTACGTGGACACTCCATTGGATTTCGTCGAGAAGCCTATGTGGGATGGTTGGAGTCGCCGGAGGTCACTTCTCCACTTTGGGGGATTGAAACAACGACCGCTAGCGAGGATCCCAAACGACTATTCTCCCCCACCGCCAACAGGAAAGGAAGCTCTGTTCGTATGGACGATCTCGGTGCTCCACGCCATGGTTCACCTCCTCGGATGGAACTTCTCCTTCCCATCGTATCCTGAGTTAATAATATGGCGTGTTAGCAGTCTCATTCTTTTCATCGTCATGGTCGTTGGTGGCGCAGTACCGGTGCTATCTACACAGCCATGGTTCGATTTCGAGTTTTCACTTCTATGGATCTGGTACAGGGAGAGCAGGGAGAAGACATGGGTAAAGAGATGGCTATTTAACATTGTCGTCGAGTTGGCTTATGCTTCTTATGTTGTTGCCCGGCTTTTCATTTTTGCGGAGATGTTTTCGGCGTTTCGAAGTCTCCCGAACGGGGCCTACAAAGATGTTGACTGGACCTCTTATCTGCCACATGCTTAGGACGGCTTGAAACAACTACTGACCGAAGATTGATTCTGGAAGATTCAATGCCATGGTTATTTCAATGCCACTTTGACTGAGTATGCACAATTAGTACAGTTTTATATTGCTAAATTTTCCACTTGGCCGGTTTCCCGTGCACACATGACGAGGATCAAAGATGCCGCCGTCGACTACCCTCCTAAACGACTTGTTGATGAAACTTCACTTGAAATATTCTTCCACCATGTGAGCCTGGCGTTTACGTGGAAGCGCACAGGCAGCCGGAGTCGTAAGACTGATAGATTTGGAACTAGTATTAGATGTTGTTCATAAGAGTAGCATAGGTTAAAGGGGATGTTACACGTGAATCCTGACCTTCCGAATACCGACTTGAGGATCATTGCAAGTTATGCTTTTGGTTAGTTTTGTTGCCATATAGGTACAGTAGAAGCTGACAACACTCAAGAACTAATAAAGAATCCGGCTGAAGAATGAAATGCTAATCTCTAACAAATCTTGTTGTCACCTCCTACACAATGAAGGACAAAGAGAGATGGATCCAAAGAGACAAAACAAAGCATGGAGTCTTTGTTCGAAGAAAGAGCAAAGCCGTCCGAGCCCTACCACCCGTTCTCGAGAGCAAAGTCCAAAAGGTCGGAGGCCCGTCTTCTTAGCCTGGCAAAGCTCACGTAACCTCGTCGACACCAAGCCAAACAAAATGGCAGATACTATCCAAAATATGAGGGACATCCTCGACGAGATAACCCTAGACACATTCACCCTCTCCTGTCTAGTGTTCTTGGCCACGTCCATCACCGTCTTCGACGTCTATTTCTTCCTGCTCGCGGTCTACGACAGCCCTTGGCTCCTCGTGCTCGCCATCTCCTGTTGTATTAACCTCTACGTCGTCCTCATTGTATGCTGGTTCTTCGCGGTGCCGCGAGACCTTCCTTCCCTTCCTCGTACGGATAAGTGCTCGACAGCTAATCAAACTCGCGCCAGTCGTCACGTTTCTAGAAGCCCGCCGGCGGGCATCTTACCTCCACGCCCTCATCGTGCGGTTTTATTTCCTTGCCGCCCCCGACCTAGCACCTGAGACACCAGCATCAGAATCCGCACCCGCACCCGCCCCCGACCTAGCGCCTGAAGCACCAGCATCAGAATCCGCATCCGCCTCCAACTCCAACTCCACATCCGACTCCGATGCCGACTCCGAGGCCGACGCCTTCGCCCGCCTGGAGCCCTTGCAAGCCTGGAACGATGCCTGCGCAGCCTTCTTACCAATCTGCACCTCCCTCCCCACCAACATGCTCGCCTCCTTCCCCACACCCCCCGTCCTCAACGACCACTGCACCTCCACCACCTGCAGGGCAGCCGGGCCCTGCACGCCCTTTTGCACGCGAAACCTCCGCTCCATCTTCGAGTCTCTGTGAATCCTTCCTTTCGAAATTCCTGCCGCGCAGCCGCCGTTTGAGAAGACTGACGCGAGGGAGTTGCTGTGGTTGAAGCTGCACATGGAGATGTGGCGCAGGGACCGGTTTGGCATGTGGGAGGGGGAAGAGCAGCAGGTGGAGAGGGAGAGGGCGTTGGTGTTGGGGAAGGTTGAGCGTGTGAATCGGGCGTTGTGGTTGTTGGTGGAGGAGGCGAAGGAGAACACTAGGGAGGAGGGTATGGGGCTTTGGGAAGAGGGGTGAGGACTTGATGGAGTGGATTAGATTGAGGTTTGGGGAGGTCTGATGTTGGATGGGTTTGAAAGTGTTTTTGAAAGGAGTGGCGAGGGATTTATTTTCCATAGACTGGAAATCTAATCAACACAGTTGGAGTTGGGAGCAGACTGAATTCAGTATGGAAGAAAATAGAATGTCTGTTCACAAGGGATAGGAGGAAATAAAATTGAAAGGTTAATGCTTTCCGTTCCGTATACCTAGGTAGATGTCGGACTTTCAACTCAAGCTCTTCGTCCTGTATAACGTCCTAGAAAAAGCCCCGAGCCGTACAATAGGGCTAAAGCACCACCGTTGAAACAATTGCCCGTGTGTACTCGCATAACCTGGCCTTCAGATCATGAGTCCTTGTGAAATTCCGTCGTTACGCGACCATGGCACGAAGAATAGCAGTTCCTTACTCGATGTCATGGCCAACCCCAATCCATTAAACAGATCCACCCTCTTCGAACAGCACTCAAGCCACATTCCGCCTCCAGAATATTACGACATCCTTCCAGTCAAACACATTTTCACCATCTACCACCTCCTCCTAGGTCGATTAACTGCACGCACAGCATCAGTCTTGTCTACAACAACAACCCCTGAAGTCGTGGCATCTCATTCACCTCACGACACCAACTAAGCAGTCTGGGCAATCGTACCGTACCCACGGCCGCCCGTCTGCACGCGGTCGCTATAGACGCCCGGGGCGGGCGTGTTGTCGTAGACGCCTTGGGCCGACTCCTCGCGCTTCTTGTAGTAGATGTATTCGATGTAGAAGGCGTGGATGTGGCCGGGGAAGTAACTGTGAGGGAGTGAGGAGGTTAGTCAAGAAGACAGATGGACAGGAAGGAAGACAACGATGGAAAGAACGTCTTGAAAGAGCTCCAAACCTAAGCAAACGTACCCGAGTATAGTCAGCGCAATATTAATCAACAGATCGGCACCACACCCCGCGACCATCCAGACGCCGATGGGCGGGACTATTGTACGGGATCAGCGACTTGCACAGGCACGCGACCATGTCGACGACGACGGGGAACTTACTGAATATTGTGATGATGATGAGGATGATTGCCGAGATCATTGTGGTTAAGTGGTTTGTGTTCGGTTAAGAGGGCGGTGTTCGAAGGATCGGGTGGGAAGTTTGAGTGTATAGCAGGAGTGGGGGAGAGGATCGCAGGTTGGGATTGGGCATCTGAGGGTTGTTGTCGCTGGCAACGGCTTGCGATGGTTGATGACGAGGAGATTGTGGCTCAGCGATAAGATAAGATAAGATCGTCTTTATTACCAGCCCTGACACACACGTGACAGCACAGCTCCCGCATTATCCCCGTAACATCTAATCTTAGCTCCATCATCACGACATCGACTCTTACCTCACCACCAAAACCGGTCTCGCTACAGCTACAGCTCCAATTCCAGGCATTTTCTTGTCTGCCCACTCTCCCCCCTCACAATGTTCCGACCGACCGCAATCAGGCGAATAGCAGCAACAGCCAGCAGAATGAATTCGCAAACAATTCAATCGCCGCAAATACTAGACCATGCGCTCGAAATCTCGTCCGCGCAAAAGATCGCTGAGAGAGGCTTCATTGATGGTATTTCCCCCGATTTCTTTCCTCAAATATCCCATTTCCACTCCCTTTCGACTCCCCCTCTTCTACCTTTTGCGTTCTTAGTATCTCCCATTCCCTCCCTTCCCCAAAACCCAAAGAACAAAAAACCCAACTAATATCCCCCCTCCCCCTGCCAGCCATAGGCAAAACCCCCCTCATCCGCCTAAACCGCCTCAGCGCCGAAACATCCTGCACCATCCTCGGCAAAGCCGAATTCCAAAACCCGGGCGGCAGCATTAAAGACCGCGCCGCCCTCTACGTCGTCCTCGCCGCCGAAAAAGCCTCACTTCTCTCCGCGGGCGGCACCGTCGTCGAAGGCACAGCGGGAAACACCGGCATCGGCCTCGCGCACGTCTGCCGCGCAAAAGGCTACAAATGCGTCATATACATGCCCAACACGCAATCGCAGGGCAAGATCGACCTGCTGAGGCTGCTGGGCGCCGAGGTGCATCCCGTGCCCGCGGTGCCGTTTGATAATCCGGAGAATTATAATCATCAGGCCAAGCGGCATGCGGAGCACCTGGAGAATGCCGTGTGGACGAACCAGTTTGATAATACGGCGAATCGGCAGGCGCATATTGAGACGACGGGGCCGGAGATCTGGGCGCAGACGCAGGGCAGGATTGATGCGTTTACGTGTAGTACGGGGACGGCGGGGACGTTGGCGGGCGTTACGCGCTTCTTGAAGGAGAAGAGTGGGGGGACGGTTAAGAGTTTCCTGGCGGATCCGCCGGGGAGCGTGTTGTATTCGTATATCTCGAGCGGTGGGAAGTTGGAGGATAGGAGTGGGAGTAGTATTACGGAGGGCATTGGGCAGGGGAGGGTGACGGACAATTTGAAGCCGGATATCGATTTGCTTGATGGAGCGTTGCATATCAGCGATGAGAAGAGCATAGAGATGGTTTATAGGTGTTTGGATGAGGAGGGACTATATCTGGGCGCCAGTTCGTGTCTGAATGTTGTTGCGGCGAAGGAAGTTGCGGAAAAGCTTGGTCCTGGCCATACCGTGGTCACCATGTTGTGTGATGGCGCCTACAGATATGCTGACAGGCTGTTCTCGAGGAAATGGCTGGAAGAGAAGAAGCTGTTGACCGCGATACCGAAGCATCTGGAGAAGTACATCGTCCTACCTTGAAGGACGAGGAATTAGAAAGAAAAGAAATCAATCAGAAAAAAAACACTAAAGGGGGTTTGGACGTGCGAACTTGAGCGACGATACCTTACAGCAATATTGTCCGCACAGTTCCTTAGATGGCCGCGAGAGAACATCGCCTGTTCCCAACTGTCTCTTGCAACTTACACCAACCCCAGCCTCTTCTTTACCCACTCCACAACACCCCCCTCTCTCGCCTCCAAAATCTGAATTTCAGCTTTCACCCCCAGCATCAGCATCACAAGCAACTCGTTCCTCCACTCCCCTTCCAGTCCGCCCTCTCCAAACACCTCATTACCCAACATTCTCTGCGCCAGGCCCCTATCCCTCTTTGTAAGCTTTAACAACCCCTGACGAGCATGTACACCCTCTAAAGCCGAAACATCCTGACTTTTGATGCCCAGCCATTGTATAGACGGAACGCTTAGAGCTGCGTTCTCGTGTGCGAGGGAAGCCGAGCCGTGTGTGTAGGTTGAAAGAATTGCGAGGCCGTCCGGGTCGAAGTCTACGAGGGCGAAGAGTGGGAGAGTGGAGTTGGTGGTGGAGATGGTACGGAGAAAGGAGCGGGTCGCGATGTCGGGGTAGCCTTTCGCCTGTTTGCTTTAATGTTAGCGGATGTGTGAGGTTGGAGTGGAGCCCTCATACCGTCAGAAGAATGCCGGAGTCCTTCAGGTTCGAGGATGCCAGGGTTCGGAATGTGGCCTTTTATGATCGGTCAGTGTAAGCGCTTACATGCAAAGAGTAGAACATACTAACCTCTTTCTCGACAACTAGGACGAATTCTACGGAGCGGAGATTGAGAGTATCGGTCGGTACAATGTTTGGAACGAGTACGCCCTAGGATATCAGCATTAAATGTACCGACTGAAGAAGCGGATGCCGGAGCTTACTTCTTTTTCTGACAACCCGTTCATGGCGGCGCCATCAGCTCTGACAATGGTAAAGTTCCCAAGAACCAAGCCTTTTGCTGCTGCCGACTGTATCCCATTCATCAGCAAAGCAGACGCATGATATATCCCAGAAGTGAATACATACGACATTGAGAAGAGATCTAGGTACTCCAAATGTGAAAGCAAGATCATCTACACATCTATCTACGACTGATTGTGTGACGAAGAGATCTGGTTGGCGATAGTATATGTCCCTTGCGAGAAGAGTCAGTGAGTGTCACCCCTGATCCCCCATCGAATCAAGTCGTATCATACCTCTTCGTGATGGCAACTCCCGATATTAGAGCTTCATGTATCAACTCGAGGATGCGAGTAATGACTGCTGAATTCAAGTTAGCTCGATGAACAATCACTGACACCCGTTGAAAGATTGAATCTTACTATACTTCCATGCTTCAGGCGTCGACTTGCCCGGAAATCTAATCGTCCTCATCCTGACACTCGCTTCGCCACTTGCTGGCTCCGCATCATGCTCGCCCTGAAAAGGTGCAGGCACAACAGAGTTCCTCGGTCTGATCCGCATACAGATGGCGAGCTTGCCATCGTCTTCACATCTTTCCATGGCATCTACTTGGTCTTCGAAGATTGCTTCCATTCGCGAAATGACCCAGTCGCTGGTCATCGGCTGTTAGGAAAACTTCATTACCAGTGTCAAAGGATCAGTCCATGAGTGGAGGGGACGGTCGGAGGAAGAAAGCGTGAAGCATACCTGTCCCTCGCACTCGGTGCCGTTTTCTCAATCGCCTTAATCCGCTCAGACATGCCCGGTAGCTGATTGCTACCCGCAGCACTCCTCTTTCGGAGAGTAGCATCGGGTCGACTTGAAACATCTGTCTTCTTTGGATTGTTCTCCTCCATTGCTTCATTTGCCTTCTCTTGATCCTTCCCATCCGCCCTTCGCCCCTCTCGTCCACTCTTGTTCTCAGCCGCAATCAGTCCACTCCCAGTCCTTTTCATCCTGTTGTTGCTAAGCTCATGGTTGTCTTCATTCCCAAGACCGTGTCCCGAATCCATATCCCCATCCCAGTCCATTAACATCGATTCCGAAGACCCCTCTAACAGGACCTCCTCATCCCATCCTTCATCCTCTTCCAACGCCATCCCAGTAACCAATGGCAACCCCTCTACAGACCCAAACAGGAGCTCATCTTCACCGTTTTCTTCGTCCCCATGGTCCTCCCACCCCAGACCCCGCTCCACCCAAGTGCCTCTATTCTCGTCTCCGAACCAACACCCCGGCAGTTCACCCGGCAGTGACAACGGCTCCTCAACCATCATATCCTCCTGGTCAGCCCCCAACCACTCACAACGAGAACCCACCCCCATCAGCTCCGACGACGGCGACGAGAGTCGTTCTCGAGATCGGAGTTGGCCGGGCGATGACGAAGGCGGCGGGTTGTATTCTTGTGACTGTGAACTGAAGAGCATCTCGTCGTCATCCTCCTCTTTCCGCATCTCCAGCTCTTTCTCGTCGAACCGACCACTCGTGTCCATGTCGCTGAGTCCGTCGGTAAGAATGAAGCCGTGGTGTGGTTGATGGTTGATGATGGATGATGGATGATGGATGATGGATGATGGATG